>OX155903.1:34486695-35008538 GCA_944588485.1 Phosphuga atrata
ACTTATTCCGTTATTTTTATTTATTTCGGTATTTACAGCAAATTGATATTATTTTATGAAAGAATCTGATTTTGAGGATTTTTCTCTTTGAATTGATTCAAAGTAAGAAAATCATGAGAACCATGAGAGGGTGCATTCCACAACTCATCGCACGCTAAAGAAAATACAGGCGAGGATTCTAAATTAAAAGAAATAATTAGATTCTAAAGAAAACTGCTGTGATGTCACAGTCTCTGTCATATTGACTCCTGAACCCTGAATTGTCTTAGCAGATAAGCTAATTTTGCAGAATCTTTACTTTAATAAATGAAATTTTAATTTGTATCTATACACTTAAAATATATATTTTGACAACTTAAATAAAAGAGTAGCATGCGGCTCGCAAGCCACGAGTTGCCGAGCCCTGGACTAGACTCTAGTCCAAAGCCCCAGTAACACTTTCCCGAAAAATGGAAGAAAAAGTAAATATTTTCAAAAAATCTAAAGATAGATTTCCCAAGATTTTCAAAACAAAAAATTCACCAAGCTCCAGGACAACAAACCGATTTTCCAAATACGTCCCATCAAAACATTCGCGGACGATACGGAAAACTGCCAAAAGTTCTTCAGTCGGCTTTCCTCGGGCAAACGTATAAAATAAAAAATAACATACAGTTACGTCAATAACTCCTATACCTTGATTATAAATTGACGAGCTTCTACGTCCTCAGCTACCATATTTCAAATAAAGAAAACGTATTAGTACGTCAACGGACTGCCATGTGTTAAAAAAACTAAACAATTTTCAACCACCTGAAAACACCTTGTTTATTTACAGCGATATCTTAAAGAAGAAAATAAGTAGCGGAATTAGTTTTAGATTTTCTGAAAGCTTAAATAACCTTCAAATTTTTAAGTTATTAATAATATTATTAATATTGCGTCAAACAATGCCCTAGGAGAATTTCAGATTGACTACATAGCGACATCCAAGAAAAACACCAGAAAAATTATGAATTAGGACAAGGAAAGGATCTGTCGAATCCGATCAGCATCTCCTACAAATCTAAACGAAATTTATACCCAACAGACAAATCAACAGAACCAACAGAACTTTCAGAACAGACCCAGAGTACTTACAATTAAACAAGAAAGAAATCACAGAAAAAATTAAGAAAATTGAGAGTAACAATTGGACAGAACTGTAAGGAAGAATGAAAGAATTGTTAAAAACCACCAAAAAAACACCGAGAAAAAGCAAACACAGATGGTCACGAATCACATACAGAAGGCCTCCTCCAAAATAATCCGCAGTGAAAAAGAAGTTACGAAAACAACAGGCTGAAGAAGATAGAGGAGGATTTCAACAAAAACAACACCCGAAATTTTTACAGAACATTCAGAGAAAATACGACAGGATATCAACCACCGAGCTTATGCTTCAAAAGACAAGATGGAGCATTGGGGACAAACCCTAAAAAGAACTGTGAAATATTAGCACAATACTTTGACACACTACTCAACAGTGAAAAACCAACACAGAACCTACAGTTCTAAAAGCCAGAACCTAACCTGGATGGCCAGAACCCAACACACGAAAAAATCGTGAACATTATAAAATCACTGAAAAATAACAGAGCACCTGGAGAAGATGGACTGATTTCGGAAATCTGGAAGCTAGAGCACGAAAACATTACACCCAAAATACACAGAATCATCGAAAACATTTGGAAAACAGGAAAAATACCAGAAGAATGGAAGTCAACCCGAAAACAACCCCTCCACAAGAAAGGAGACAAAACGGACCCTAATAACTACATAGGAATTTCACTACTACCTGTGACATACAAAATTCTGTCCAAAGCCCTGTTAAATCGGCTAGCGCCTCAGATAGATCCACAGATAGGAGGATTCAGGAAGATCATGCAGTGACAGATATGGTGCTTGAGAACAATATTAACAACGAGAAAGACCAGGAATACCACAATAACATTCGTCACAAAAATCAGAAAACAGAAGTTTGAACAAACTCCCAAAGAGAAGAAAACAGGAAAGAAGTGGACAAAAGAGAGGAAGAAGAAACACAGTGAATATATGAGAGGTTTATGGGAAGAAAGAAGAAGAAATTCATTTACGCACGAAATTTGTATACAATTTTTTGGCCGACAATTATTATTTAGAAACAAATAGATTTAGATTATTTACAATATTTTTAGGAAATATTAGGAAATATATATTAGGAAATTATTTAATTTTTTTGGCACATTATTGCAAAGTACATGCACTATGCGGTAAAGTGACTTTGCCGCATGTAGCCGTACTTTGCAACATTGTGTGTAAAAATCTAGTTTCGCTTGAGGAAACGTATACACGATGTCAAAGCTAACTTTACAATTCAGGAGGCCAAAAAATATATTGTGTTGGGTTGTCAAATAAATGTATTCAAAAGCTATTTATAACAACGTGTCCGGGAATTCCTCTCTTCTAAACATTTTCTAGCAACACGTCTAATCATTTTCATTCAGTAAAACTTATTTATTCTCTAATATTTTCCCGGTGCGATAAAATTGCAATTTACAATCTAAACACACGGGAAAAAATACAAATTTTGCATATTCAATTACTATTATCCGCGAAACGTATTTGCAACCACGCGATTCTGTTTGAACACGATACAAATTATCAGATCCATTGATGCTTTCTAGCACAACCACACCTTGAATGGAATATCAAAATTACACAAATTTTCTACATAATTTCCCATAAAACTTGTCGAGTGAAATTTAGTATTTTAATTCAGTTTCTAGTTTCAATCCAAGCAAGATACAGATCAAATTTTTCAAATAACACATTGAAACACATCCATCTCGCATTTCACTTTCATCTCTCAACTCAAAATAAAAACTAGGCTAAGAGCAACACAAAAAAATTCTCAAATTACATCCGCGTGGATTCCATTGCACATTTTTTCTTCTGCGATTCTTCGGTTTTAAGAATCTTGGAGCGGGACTAGAAGCCAAAAGGACCCTTCTAATTTTTAATTAAACCCGCTTTTTCTGTCTTCTAGTTTTCTCCACCTCGCTTTCATCCGCTTAATTAAATTCTTCTTACTTAATAAACTCTCGAAGAATTATTCTAGCCATCGTTCTCTCTTTTCCCCCGTTCTAAATATTTCAACTAGTGACAGAATTTCTTATATAAGTTACCTTTAAAAAAGCCCATTGAAATTAGTTAAGAGTTTCTGTTACATTACAAATTCAAGAGATAAAAACGTGACAAACGTCTCAAAATTTAAAAATATTTTAATCAAATCAATAGGTAGGTATTATTACTAATAACTGTATGAAGTATTGCACCAAAACTTGAGAATATCCATTCGTCTGTAATTGCAAAAAGCGCTCCAACATTTTCGTTCTTTAAAAAGGTTCCTCGGGCTCAAATTTGAAGCTACGGTTTTGAAAATATTTTTGTAATTATTTTTGTAATAATTCAGAAAATATTATCAAAATCTGTCGATACGATCGTCTGTAATCATATATTGAAAAATATTTACATACAGACGTGTTACACTTGTGTTATATTAAACATTTTACAATGATTTCGGTCTAGTCCTGTCTTATCTGTCTAGTCTTGTTTGTCTAATCTTCTCTGTCCAGTCTTCTCTGTCCAGCCTTGTCTGTATAGTCTTGCCTGTCTAGTCTTGTCTCTTTAGTCTTGTCTTTCTAGTCTTGTCTGTCTAGCCCTGTCTGTTTAGTCCTGTCAGTCTAGTCTTGTCTGTCTAGTTTTGTCTGTCCAGCCTTGCCTGTATGGTCGTCTTGTCTGTCTAGAATTGTCTGTCTAGTCTTGCCTGTCTAGTCTTGTCTGTCTAGTCTTGTCTGTATAGTCTTGTCTGTCTAGTCTTGTCTGTCTAGTCTTGTCTGTCTAGTCTTGTCTGTCTAGTCTTGTCTGTCTAGTCTTGTCTGTATAGTCTTGTCTGTCTAGTCTTGTCTGTCTAGTCTTGTCTGTCTAGTCTTGTCTGTCTAGACTTGTCTGTCTAGTCTTGTCTGTCTAGTCTTGTCTGTCTAGTCTTGTCTGTCTAGTCTTGTCTGTCTAGTCTTGTCTGTCTAGTCTTGTCTGTCTAGTCTTGTCTGTCTAGTCTTGTCTGTCTAGTCTTGTCTGTCCAGTCTTGTCTGTCGAGTCTTGTCTGTCTAGTCTTGTCTGTGTAGTCTTGTCTGTCTAGTCTTGTCTGTCTAGTCTTGTCTGTCTAGTCTTGTCTGTCTAGTCTTGTCTGTCTAGTCTTGTCTGTCTAGTCTTGTCTGTCTAGTCTTGTCTGTCTAGTCTTGTCTGTCTAGTCTTGTCTGTCTAGTCTTGTCTGTCTAGTCTTGTCTGTCTAGTCTTGTCTGTCTAGTCTTGTCTGTCTAGTCTTGTCTGTCTAGTCTTGTCTGTCTAGTCTTGTCTGTCTAGTCTTGTGTGTCTAGTCTTGTCTGTCTAGTATTGTCTGTCTAGTCTTGTCTGTCTAGTCTTGTCTGTCTAGTCTTGTCTGTCTAGACTTGTCTGTCTAGTCTTGTCTGTCTAGTCTTGTCTGTCTAGTCTTGTCTGTCTAGTCTTGTCTGTCTAGTCTTGTCTGTCTAGTCTTGTCTGTCTAGTCTTGTCTGTCTAGTCTTGTGTGTCTAGTCTTGTCTGTCTAGTATTGTCTGTCTAGTCTTGTCTGTCTAGTCTTGTCTGTCTAGTCTTGTCTGTCTAGTCTTGTCTGTCTAGTCTTGTCTGTCTAGTCTTGTCTGTCTAGTCTTGTCTGTCTAGTCTTGTCTGTCTAGTCTTGTCTGTCTAGTCTTGTCTGTCTAGTCTTGTCTGTCTAGTCTTGTCTGTCTAGTCTTGTCTGTCTAGTCTTGTCTGTCTAGTCTTGTCTGTCTAGTCTTGTCTGTCTAGTCTTGTCTGTCTAGTCTTGTCTGTCTAGTCTTGTCTGTCTAGTCTTGTCTGTCTAGTCTTGTCTGTCTAGTCTTGTCTGTCTAGTCTTGTCTGTCTAGTCTTGTCTGTCTAGTCTTGTCTGTCTAGTCTTGTCTGTCTAGTCTTGTCTGTCTAGTCTTGTCTGTCTAGTCTTGTCTGTCTAGTCTTGTCTGTCTAGTCTTGTCTGTCTAGTCTTGTCTGTCTAGTCTTGTCTGTCTAGTCTTGTCTGTCTAGTCTTGTCTGTCTAGTCTTGTCTGTCTAGTCTTGTCTGTCTAGTCTTGTCTGTCTAGTCTTGTCTGTCTAGTCTTGTCTGTCTAGTCTTGTCTGTCTAGTCTTGTCTGTCTAGTCTTGTCTGTCTAGTCTTGTCTGTCTAGTCTTGTCTGTCTAGTCTTGTCTGTCTAGTCTTGTCTGTCTAGTCTTGTCTGTCTAGTCTTGTCTGTCTAGTCTTGTCTGTCTAGTCTTGTCTGTCTAGTCTTGTCTGTCTAGTCTTGTCTGTCTAGTCTTGTCTGTCTAGTCTTGTCTGTCTAGTCTTGTCTGTCTAGTCTTGTCTGTCTAGTCTTGTCTGTCTAGTCTTGTCTGTCTAGTCTTGTCTGTCTAGTCTTGTCTGTCTAGTCTTGTCTGTCTAGTCTTGTCTGTCTAGTCTTGTCTGTCTAGTCTTGTCTGTCTAGTCTTGTCTGTCTAGTCTTGTCTGTCTAGTCTTGTCTGTCTAGTCTTGTCTGTCTAGTCTTGTCTGTCTAGTCTTGTCTGTCTAGTCTTGTCTGTCTAGTCTTGTCTGTCTAGTCTTGTCTGTCTAGTCTTGTCTGTCTAGTCTTGTCTGTCTAGTCTTGTCTGTCTAGTCTTGTCTGTCTAGTCTTGTCTGTCTAGTCTTGTCTGTCTAGTCTTGTCTGTCTAGTCTTGTCTGTCTAGTCTTGTCTGTCTAGTCTTGTCTGTCTAGTCTTGTCTGTCTAGTCTTGTCTGTCTAGTCTTGTCTGTCTAGTCTTGTCTGTCTAGTCTTGTCTGTCTAGTCTTGTCTGTCTAGTCTTGTCTGTCTAGTCTTGTCTGTCTAGTCTTGTCTGTCTAGTCTTGTCTGTCTAGTCTTGTCTGTCTGTCTAGTCTTGTCTGTCTAGTCTTGTCTGTCTAGTCTTGTCTGTCTAGTCTTGTCTGTCTAGTCTTGTCTGTCTAGTCTTGTCTGTCTAGTCTTGTCTGTCTAGTCTTGTCTGTCTAGTCTTGTCTGTCTAGTCTTGTCTGTCTAGTCTTGTCTGTCTAGTCTTGTCTGTCTGTCTAGTCTTGTCTGTCTAGTCTTGTCTGTCTAGTCTTGTCTGTCTAGTCTTGTCTGTCTAGTCTTGTCTGTCTAGTCTTGTCTGTCTAGTCTTGTCTGTCTAGTCTTGTCTGTCTAGTCTTGTCTGTCTAGTCTTGTCTGTCTAGTCTTGTCTGTCTAGTCTTGTCTGTCTAGTCTTGTCTGTCTAGTCTTGTCTGTCTAGTCTTGTCTGTCTAGTCTTGTCTGTCTAGTCTTGTCTGTCTAGTCTTGTCTGTCTAGTCTTGTCTGTCTAGTCTTGTCTGTCTAGTCTTGTCTGTCTAGTCTTGTCTGTCTAGTCTTGTCTGTCTAGTCTTGTCTGTCTAGTCTTGTCTGTCTAGTCTTGTCTGTCTAGTCTTGTCTGTCTAGTCTTGTCTGTCTAGTCTTGTCTGTCTAGTCTTGTCTGTCTAGTCTTGTCTGTCTAGTCTTGTCTGTCTAGTCTTGTCTGTCTAGTCTTGTCTGTCTAGTCTTGTCTGTCTAGTCTTGTCTGTCTAGTCTTGTCTGTCTAGTCTTGTCTGTCTAGTCTTGTCTGTCTAGTCTTGTCTGTCTAGTCTTGTCTGTCTAGTCTTGTCTGTCTAGTCTTGTCTGTCTAGTCTTGTCTGTCTAGTCTTGTCTGTCTAGTCTTGTCTGTCTAGTCTTGTCTGTCTAGTCTTGTCTGTCTAGTCTTGTCTGTCTAGTCTTGTCTGTCTAGTCTTGTCTGTCTAGTCTTGTCTGTCTAGTCTTGTCTGTCTAGTCTTGTCTGTCTAGTCTTGTCTGTCTAGTCTTGTCTGTCTAGTCTTGTCTGTCTAGTCTTGTCTGTCTAGTCTTGTCTGTCTAGTCTTGTCTGTCTAGTCTTGTCTGTCTAGTCTTGTCTGTCTAGTCTTGTCTGTCTAGTCTTGTCTGTCTAGTCTTGTCTGTCTAGTCTTGTCTGTCTAGTCTTGTCTGTCTAGTCTTGTCCTGTCTAGTCTTGTCTGTCTAGTCTTGTCTGTCTAGTCTTGTCTGTCTAGTCTTGTCTGTCTAGTCTTGTCTGTCTAGTCTTGTCTGTCTAGTCTTGTCTGTCTAGTCTTGTCTGTCTAGTCTTGTCTGTCTAGTCTTGTCTGTCTAGTCTTGTCTGTCTAGTCTTGTCTGTCTAGTCTTGTCTGTCTAGTCTTGTCTGTCTAGTCTTGTCTGTCTAGTCTTGTCTGTCTAGTCTTGTCTGTCTAGTCTTGTCTGTCTAGTCTTGTCTGTCTAGTCTTGTCTGTCTAGTCTTGTCTGTCTAGTCTTGTCTGTCTAGTCTTGTCTGTCTAGTCTTGTCTGTCTAGTCTTGTCTAGTCTTGTCTGTCTAGTCTTGTCTGTCTAGTCTTGTCTGTCTAGTCTTGTCTGTCTAGTCTTGTCTGTCTAGTCTTGTCTGTCTAGTCTTGTCTGTCTAGTCTTGTCTGTCTAGTCTTGTCTGTCTAGTCTTGTCTGTCTAGTCTTGTCTGTCTAGTCTTGTCTGTCTAGTCTTGTCTGTCTAGTCTTGTCTGTCTAGTCTTGTCTGTCTAGTCTTGTCTGTCTAGTCTTGTCTGTCTAGTCTTGTCTGTCTAGTCTTGTCTGTCTAGTCTTGTCTGTCTAGTCTTGTCTGTCTAGTCTTGTCTGTCTAGTCTTGTCTGTCTAGTCTTGTCTGTCTAGTCTTGTCTGTCTAGTCTTGTCTGTCTAGTCTTGTCTGTCTAGTCTTGTCTGTCTAGTCTTGTCTGTCTAGTCTTGTCTGTCTAGTCTTGTCTGTCTAGTCTTGTCTGTCTAGTCTTGTCTGTCTAGTCTTGTCTGTCTAGTCTTGTCTGTCTAGTCTTGTCTGTCTAGTCTTGTCTGTCTAGTCTTGTCTGTCTAGTCTTGTCTGTCTAGTCTTGTCTGTCTAGTCTTGTCTGTCTAGTCTTGTCTGTCTAGTCTTGTCTGTCTAGTCTTGTCTGTCTAGTCTTGTCTGTCTAGTCTTGTCTGTCTAGTCTTGTCTGTCTAGTCTTGTCTGTCTAGTCTTGTCTGTCTAGTCTTGTCTGTCTAGTCTTGTCTGTCTAGTCTTGTCTGTCTAGTCTTGTCTGTCTAGTCTTGTCTGTCTAGTCTTGTCTGTCTAGTCTTGTCTGTCTAGTCTTGTCTGTCTAGTCTTGTCTGTCTAGTCTTGTCTGTCTAGTCTTGTCTGTCTAGTCTTGTCTGTCTAGTCTTGTCTGTCTAGTCTTGTCTGTCTAGTCTTGTCTGTCTAGTCTTGTCTGTCTAGTCTTGTCTGTCTAGTCTTGTCTGTCTAGTCTTGTCTGTCTAGTCTTGTCTGTCTAGTCTTGTCTGTCTAGTCTTGTCTGTCTAGTCTTGTCTGTCTAGTCTTGTCTGTCTAGTCTTGTCTGTCTAGTCTTGTCTGTCTAGTCTTGTCTGTCTAGTCTTGTCTGTCTAGTCTTGTCTGTCTAGTCTTGTCTGTCTAGTCTTGTCTGTCTAGTCTTGTCTGTCTAGTCTTGTCTGTCTAGTCTTGTCTGTCTAGTCTTGTCTGTCTAGTCTTGTCTGTCTAGTCTTGTCTGTCTAGTCTTGTCTGTCTAGTCTTGTCTGTCTAGTCTTGTCTGTCTAGTCTTGTCTGTCTAGTCTTGTCTGTCTAGTCTTGTCTGTCTAGTCTTGTCTGTCTAGTCTTGTCTGTCTAGTCTTGTCTGTCTAGTCTTGTCTGTCTAGTCTTGTCTGTCTAGTCTTGTCTGTCTAGTCTTGTCTGTCTAGTCTTGTCTGTCTAGTCTTGTCTGTCTAGTCTTGTCTGTCTAGTCTTGTCTGTCTAGTCCTTGTCTGTCTAGTCTTGTCTGTCTAGTCTTGTCTGTCTAGTCTTGTCTGTCTAGTCTTGTCTGTCTAGTCTTGTCTGTCTAGTCTTGTCTGTCTAGTCTTGTCTGTCTAGTCTTGTCTGTCTAGTCTTGTCTGTCTAGTCTTGTCTGTCTTAGTCTTGTCTGTCTAGTCTTGTCTGTCTAGTCTTGTCTGTCTAGTCTTGTCTGTCTAGTCTTGTCTGTCTAGTCTTGTCTGTCTAGTCTTGTCTGTCTAGTCTTGTCTGTCTAGTCTTGTCTGTCTAGTCTTGTCTGTCTAGTCTTGTCTGTCTAGTCTTGTCTGTCTAGTCTTGTCTGTCTAGTCTTGTCTATCTTGTCTGTCTAGTCTTGTCTGTCTAGTCTTGTCTGTCTAGTCTTGTCTGTCTAGTCTTGTCTGTCTAGTCTTGTCTGTCTAGTCTTGTCTGTCTAGTCTTGTCTGTCTAGTCTTGTCTGTCTAGTCTTGTCTGTCTAGTCTTGTCTGTCTAGTCTTGTCTGTCTAGTCTTGTCTGTCTAGTCTTGTCTGTCTAGTCTTGTCTGTCTAGTCTTGTCTGTCTAGTCTTGTCTGTCTAGTCTTGTCTGTCTAGTCTTGTCTGTCTAGTCTTGTCTGTCTAGTCTTGTCTGTCTAGTCTTGTCTGTCTAGTCTTGTCTGTCTAGTCTTGTCTGTCTAGTCTTGTCTGTCTAGTCTTGTCTGTCTAGTCTTGTCTGTCTAGTCTTGTCTGTCTAGTCTTGTCTGTCTAGTCTTGTCTGTCTAGTCTTGTCTGTCTAGTCTTGTCTGTCTAGTCTTGTCTGTCTAGTCTTGTCTGTCTAGTCTTGTCTGTCTAGTCTTGTCTGTCTAGTCTTGTCTGTCTAGTCTTGTCTGTCTAGTCTTGTCTGTCTAGTCTTGTCTGTCTAGTCTTGTCTGTCTAGTCTTGTCTGTCTAGTCTTGTCTGTCTAGTCTTGTCTGTCTAGTCTTGTCTGTCTAGTCTTGTCTGTCTAGTCTTGTCTGTCTAGTCTTGTCTGTCTAGTCTTGTCTGTCTAGTCTTGTCTGTCTAGTCTTGTCTGTCTAGTCTTGTCTGTCTAGTCTTGTCTGTCTAGTCTTGTCTGTCTAGTCTTGTCTGTCTAGTCTTGTCTGTCTAGTCTTGTCTGTCTAGTCTTGTCTGTCTAGTCTTGTCTGTCTAGTCTTGTCTGTCTAGTCTTGTCTGTCTAGTCTTGTCTGTCTAGTCTTGTCTGTCTAGTCTTGTCTGTCTAGTCTTGTCTGTCTAGTCTTGTCTGTCTAGTCTTGTCTGTCTAGTCTTGTCTGTCTAGTCTTGTCTGTCTAGTCTTGTCTGTCTAGTCTTGTCTGTCTAGTCTTGTCTGTCTAGTCTTGTCTGTCTAGTCTTGTCTGTCTAGTCTTGTCTGTCTAGTCTTGTCTGTCTAGTCTTGTCTGTCTAGTCTTGTCTGTCTAGTCTTGTCTGTCTAGTCTTGTCTGTCTAGTCTTGTCTGTCTAGTCTTGTCTGTCTAGTCTTGTCTGTCTAGTCTTGTCTGTCTAGTCTTGTCTGTCTAGTCTTGTCTGTCTAGTCTTGTCTGTCTAGTCTTGTCTGTCTAGTCTTGTCTGTCTAGTCTTGTCTGTCTAGTCTTGTCTGTCTAGTCTTTGTCTGTCTGTCTAGTCTTGTCTGTCTAGTCTTGTCTGTCTAGTCTTGTCTGTCTAGTCTTTGTCTGTCTGTCTAGTCTTGCCTGTCTAGTCTTGCCTGTCGAGTCTTATTTGTCTAGACTTGTTGTCCACTATTGTGTGTATAGTCTGTCTAAAACCTAAATGCAGTTTTAATATCGACGTTATTTTGAGAGGAAGAAGAAAATAGATTTCAAGACGTTTTCCACATTTTAGTCGAATCGCCTTTGTGGTCGGTAATATTTCGGGAGCGCGAGTGAGTAACGGCACTCTAAATAAACGCCGCCTATATATTCCGCTTATGATTCAGAACGTGTTTGGTTTAGTTTTGAATGCGGCTCGCGCTGGCCATTCATCCGCACCGGCGCCAGACGCAGAAACGCAGATCCGATTCCCCTTTTCACACAAAACAAACCAACAAGACGTTTGTTTATTCATTCTATCTCGCATCTGTCACTTTACTTAGTTAACAGCATTCATTCTCACTAGACACATAATACCAAATAGACAAGATTAAACAGACAAGACAATAAACGTATTTAGAAATATCAAGTTTTCTCTAACTCCAACTTGATGTGTATAATATAATCTATATATAGACCTGCCATTTACATAGATATAATCTATATATCTATATATTCTATATATATATATATATATATATATATATATATATATATATATATATATATATATATATATATATATATATATATATATATATATATAGATTATATTAAGCAATATATAATCTATATGTAGACTTATATAGTCTATATATAGATTATATTTAGCAAAATATAATCTATATATAGACTAACTACTTTTATCTGACAGAGTACAAATAAAGCCAATGTAGTTGTTAACTCTTTAATGCACAGCAAGTGTTCAAGTTTGATGAACCTTTGATGCGTAAATATGCATGGTGGGATATTTCAGATTATCAAAAATTCCGTGGCGAAAGGGTTAAGAAACTGTTTCTTAGTTCAAAATCAATTTCGTCTATAAATCATGAGTAAAGTGTTGATTCAATCAAGAATCAATAATAAAGTGTTTTCAAATCTAGATTAGATTGCGAGTGGATGTAGTATGCAAAATTATAGGCAGTTAGCGGTCTAACAAGTTACCATAAATATACACTTAAAGTGTCGGTGTGAAACGATACGGGCGGGCGAAACAACACTTGTCTGCTGACATTTAAGCAAAATTGAAAACGATTTTGCAATTAGTAGTAACCAGGCGTTAATAGCAGAAAACTCTTAATTCCATCACAATTTAATGCAAATTTTCTACAAAAATATATGTACTTTAAATAAACCACTCTCTGTCCACTCAATTCATGTGCAGTTTTAATATTTATTTTGTGATTTTGTTTCGTTCAAACTGAGAGTGAAAATAAAAGCAAAATTGGATGTTTGAATGTGTAATGCATTAAGTGAGTTATTGCAAACTGACGCGTAACATGTAGACTAAAATTGAATTACAGACCATATTTATGCGGATATATTCCATGGTTTAACTAGATTACACACTTTATACTAGTATACACTGTATAGGTTTTCTTGTCTGTCCACTCAATTCATGTGCAGTTTTAATATTTATTTTGTGATTTTGTTTCGTTCAAACTGAGAGTGAAAATAAAAGCAAAATTGGATGTTTGAATGTGTAATGCATTAAGTGAGTTATTGCAAACTGACGCGTAACATGTAGACTAAAATTGAATTACAGACCATATTTATGCGGATATATTCCATGGTTTAACTAGATTACACACTTTATACTAGTTTATGAATAGTGTATTGGTAACTGGTGTAATCTAATGGCGAGTCTAAAAACTCGCCAAAAGTTTAGATTTCTAGAAGTTAAAGTTATTAAATTATTATTTATAAGTTTAAGTTTAGGTAGTAACGGGTCTTCCAATTAGAGGTTTCATTTTCAATAGCGCTCCATTTTAACAGTTGTCATCAGCCAACCTGTAACTACTTGACAGAGGACAAGTAAAAACTACGCCATTAATAAAAATGGAACGATATACGCTTCAACAACGCGTTGAAATTATTAAAATTCACTACAAAAATGGTGAAAATTTCGCGTTCACAGTTCGCAAAACTAAAGAATTTTTGGGTCGTCGTGAAGCACCACCGTCTCGGCCAGCAATTGTGAAACTGGTGGAAAAGTTTGAGCTATTGGGACAAGTTAGTGATGTGAAGAACCGAGCTCGTGCACGTCGCGACGTGAATATTCTCGGTTGTTCTTAAGCGACGCGTCGCTCAAGAACAACTGAGAATATTGCTGTTGTAGCCCAAAAACCGAGGTTTGCCCATTTCTTGTCGATCTTTGGAAATTGGCATTTGTGGAATAATCACTTTATTTTGCACAAAGACTTAGGACTTAAGGCTTTTAAAGTTCAGTTAATACAAGAACTCACGCCTACCGACCATCAACAACGTCGTGTCTTTGCTGATTGTGTATTTGAAATGCATCAAACTGATCCGGAATTTCATAAAAAAATCATCTTGAGTGATGAGGCCCATTTTCACCTAGGAGGCTACGTTAACAAGCAGAATTCTCAGATTTTGGCTCAGAAAACCAAATTATTATTGTTGAAAAGCCTCTCCATCCTCCACGTGTGACTGTTTGATGCGGTTTTTAATCTCACGGGGTCATTGGACCTTCCTTTTTCGAAAATGAGGCTGGAGCAACTGTTACGGTGAATGGATTGCGCTATCGAACGATGATTAATGATATTGTATGGCCGGAATTTGAAAAAGATATTGATGTGAACGGCGTTTATTTTCAACAAGACGGCGCTACGTGCCACACAAATAACGATACCATCGCTCTTTTTCGTGAAAAGTTTCCTGACCGTGTGATTTCTCGAAGAGGTGATCACAATTGGCTACCGAGATCTTGTGATTTAACACCTCTAGACTTTTATCTTTGGGGCTACGTGAAGATAAGGTCTATGCCAATGGCCCACAATTGATTCAAGACCTCATAGATGGAATTCTTTAAGTTAGCAAGGACATATAGCCGCAAATGTGCGAATTGGTGATGGAAAATTTCATGAACATGGGAATATGTTCCTGCAAGCGTAGCCGTGGCGGCTATGTGACTAATATTGTTTTCCATTATTAATGGCATACCCTCCTCTTTATAATTAAATAAACATCCGATGATTTCGATCAAAAAATACTCGGTTTTTTTCATATCAAAGTGAAACCGCTTATTGGAACACCCTATATAACTAAGTAAAATTTCAGTTTGAAATTTTCAGTACAGGACAAACAGTTTTTTACTAACCTAATTGTTTTTTAAAATAGAATATTTGTTGTGTAAATTGCTAGTGGCCGATTGAACAATTTACTAGATTAAAAAAATGCATTAATTTCTCACCGAAATTCTCAATTCTAGACTTATTAATTCCCAATTCTAGACTTAATAAGATTTCATACAATTCAAAGGACATTTAGACAAACAAACTACATAGTTACTTTGTCGACGTATACTGTGTCTAAAGGCCGGGCCAGACGCTCCGTTTTGCACAACGTTTTGTCTGCGCAGTTCAACACGCTGCAAATAAAACGTTGCGTGTGGACAGAAAAACTGCGCAGTTTTGAGAACTGCGCGGAGACGGTACAGTTGCAGCGATAACTGAGCTAAAGAGCATAGATATCCATGAACTGTGCAGACAAGTCGGTGTATGTGGGCGGCAGCTCAGTTTTCCGATTCATTTTGTTCCTCAGTTTCTTTGTACGTGTTAATTTAATATATTATTATTAATATATTATATCTCTATAAAGAGCAACTTATAATATTATTAATAAATTATATCTCTATGTTAAGACCCAACAATTTTATTTTATTTGGTCTTAACCCTTAACCACCTGCCATACGTCTCAGGTGAGAAAATTACTGCTACTTTTGGTCAAGTACTGGGTCTTTTGGTCTGACGTATGTTAGGTGGTTAGGAGTTTAGACCATTTTTTAAATTGTGTTTCTAAAAAAAGATAATATTAAATTACATTAAGATTATGCTAAACAGTTTCTTAACAACACAGCATGCCAAAATTGACCAGAGTAGTACACCTCCTCCATGACGATGTCACTAAAACTGTGCGAAATATACTGATATAACTGCACCGTCTGGACGCTCTACAAATTGCAACGTTTTCATTCCTTCTTAAGACTGCGCAGACAAAACGTTGTGCAAAATGGAGCATCTGGACCGACTTTAACACATAACCCGTACGGACGTATATAGAATGGCGAATGTTAGTTCAAAAAACTAAACAGACAATAACAAACTAGACATAAAATAACAGGCTAGACACGACAATAACAGGCTACACACGACAGATATTAATAGACTAAAAACTCACAACAATAAGACACTACACTTGACGGATATTAATAGACAGATATTAATAGACTAAAAGACAATAGAAAATAATAAGTTAGGCTACTCACAAAATATCAGATTACAGTAGATTTAACAGCTGGTTTTAAATTACAAGACGGGATCAAAATAAATGGACAAGACTTTAGGCACCACTAGATAAGGAGGCATACTAAATATATAGAACTATAGTAGATAGAAAAGTTTATACTAGACAGATACTAGACAAACAAGATTAGATAATAACCAATTTTTCGTGAGATTGTTGGATAACAGTTCTCTCTTTCTCAATCCGAAGATTGGTATGCGCAGCAATTCTTCTTCTCCACTCCACTCTGTTCTTTGATAGTCTTTTAAATTTTTCATATGATTTTACTCCTATATCTCCTGGAATTTGTTTCATGTATTGGATAATAATAAATATTTGCAAATGGAACAACCATTTTTGCAAAAAATCCTTTGGCGTATTGTCTTAATATCTAGTTTACACAAAAAAAAATGAGAACAAAGACTCATTTCATAAATTCGCAAACACACAAATTGACGTTGATAATGAGAAACTTCCACGCAGCGGCGTTGATATATCCGATGATTTATGACGTTGCAGCCATCAAAATAACATCAACATCATGAACATAAATCACGACAAAAGTCGACAAAAACACAAATCAATAGACTAGTTTACATGTAATATACTAGTTGGACATATTAATAAACTATGATTAACTGTGATATGATAAGAACACTAGACAGATAATATTAGACATATAAGACTCGACATAGAAGACTTTTTTTTAAAAGTGGTTCAGGGGAAGCTCTCACCAAACCCCCTATTCCACCTTGGCTTTTAGTATGCGCCACCCCGGTATCGCATTACGGTTAATGAAAACCGCACTAGTTGTCGCCTCCCCGACCAGGATTCGAACCCGGGTCTCCCGCATTGAAAGGCGGGTATGTTGTCAACTACACCACCGAGGAGGACGCGACATAGAAGACTAGACAGTAAAGACTAGACAGACTAGACTAGACAGACTAGACTGATCAGACAGATCGGACAGAGCAGACAGAGCAGACAGACCAGACAGACCAGACAGACCAGACAGACCAGACAGATCAGACAGACAAGACAGACCAGACCAGACAGACCAGACAGACCAGACAGACCAGACAGACAAGACTAGACAGACAAGACTAGACAGACAAAAATAGACAGACAAGACTAGACAGACAAGACTAGACAGACAAGACTAGACAGACAAGACTAGACAGACAAGACTAGACAGACAAGACTAGACAGACAAGACTAGACAGACAAGACTAGACAGACAAGACTAGACAGACAAGACTAGACAGACAAGACTAGACAGACAAGACTAGACAGACAAGACTAGACAGACAAGACTAGACAGACAAGACTAGACAGACAAGACTAGACAGACAAGACTAGACAGACAAGACTAGACAGACAAGACTAGACAGACAAGACTAAAGTCGTTCGTGGGAAGCTCTCACTAAACTCCCTAATCCACTTTGCCTTTTAGTGTGTGCCACCCCGGTATCGCATATTCTGCATTGATTCAGGGTGGGCAGCCCGGACGCTTAATGAAAACCGCCCTAGTTGTCGCCTACCCCGACACGGATTCGAACCCGGGTCTCCCGCATTGAATGGCGGGTATGAGACAGATAAGACTAGACAGACAAGACTAGGCAGACAAAACTAGACAGACAAGGCTAGACAGACAAGACTAGACAGACAAGACTAGACAGACAAGACTAGACAGACAAGACTAGACAGACAAGACTAGACAGACAAGACTAGACAGACAAGACTAGACAGACAAGACTAGACATTCAAGACTAGACAAACAAGACTAAACAGACAACACTAGACATACAAGGCTAGACAGTCGAGGCTAGACAAAACCCATGGAATTCCCCTTCGGCGCGACAGAGGTAGAGGTTAGAATATACTGCCCAAAGGAGGGAACTATAGTCCATTTTTTTAAGAATGCAGTAACTAGAAACCTGATTTACACTATGACAAATGGTCAATCTAGTTCAAAATTTGGCGCTAAATTCAAATATAGTTACTTGAATATAAAATTTGGTAATTTATTAATGGTTTCATTGAATATCTTATTATTATTGATGAAATACTCCAAATCGCAACAATGGTAATTAAATACAAACAAATAAATGGAGAAAAACGAAAAAAATCTAAATGATACAAACAGATCAGATGATAATTGTGAACTGACATTGACAACTAACAGCTGCAAATGTATGAGAAAATAAAGAGAGAAAAGAGGTTGAGATGGATAAGTAAATATCGTTGGTTTGAACTGCTCCACGATTTAAGCCAATCAGAAAACAAGGTCAAATATACCCTATCTTACCTGTAATGCATTCTTAAAAAAAATGGACTATATGTAACCTTCAGACCCTCGACCACAACAGAAAAGTGACCATACCATGAATAAAAGTACTTCTATGTAAATTATAATCTATTAGGAAGACCTAATTCACAACTAAATAAGACCGAATGAACACAACACTCCGAAACGATACTTATTAAGGAAGAGGAAAAATCATACGCTGCCCTATTAAAAAGTATCAAGGCAAAAGTTGATCCTACAAATAATACAGGAAAAGCTATGAAGGATTGTCCCCAATCCTTTTCAACTGTGTTTTGGAAAAGATCATACGAGAGTGGAGAAACTTGTTAGCCCAAGAAGAAACAAATTAAGAGCGATTCAGACTTGGTCCTAAGAACAAAGGGCTGTACATCCCGCCCTGGCCTTTGCAGATGACCTGGCGATTTTTGCTAACAACATAGAATCAGCAATCAATAAGATAAAAAGGCTGTCAATGTCAATGGCTGAAAAGGTTAGACTCCAGATTTCTATTAAAAAGACAAAATATATGACGAACATCTACGATGGACCTGAATGGATGATCACCAATCTGGGACAATTGAACAAGTCTGTTCAGCAAGTGAACCGAACAAAAATTTCGTTCATGACAGATGACAGAAAAGATACCGCAATCAGGATCATGAACACGAAAATACCAATAAGATACGGCAACGGGTCTGAGTTCGTCTGGGTGGAAATGGACCACTGCATCCTATATAGCTGTTACTTCTCGCCAAACCAACAGGTAGACCGGTTCTCAGTGGAACTCGGGGCACTAAGTCATGACATAAGAGGCCAAAATAATAAACCCCAAATTACAGCAGGCGACTTTCAATACAAAATCCCCCTTAGAATGTCCCCGAATAGACAACAGAAGTGACTTAGTTAGGGACTGGGTGGCTGAACTGGATATCGTTCTGCTGAACCATAGGAAACAGCACACATTCGCTAGAGGAATGTCATCTTATATAATAGACCTAACCTTCTGTTCATATAAGTTGGCCAAAAAGATACAGTACTGGACAGTTACACAGTTAATAAGGAAAGACTAAGCGACCACAGATATATATATATATATATATATATATATATATATATATATATATATATATATATGTGTATATATATATATATGTGTATATATATATATATATATATATATATATATATATATATATATATATATATATCGATGAAGCAGAAATGACGAACAACCTGTCACAGCAAATTCTAGGCACAAAAACAAGAAATGCTGATACGCTTACTCAGGTAGTATGTACGGCTTGTAACTCCATGTTACCGAACGATGCAAACAGGACCAACTAGGAGCAAGCAAATATACTGGTGGACCAACGAAACATCTGACATGAGGGCCTTATGCGTCTCAGCCAGAAGAAAACTCCAACGGTAGAAACCAAAACAAGATGAGCACGCCAAAATACTAATGGACGCATATAAACTTATAAGAGTTACGGCAAGCAATAAGCAGCGTGAAACAAGCCCACAGGGAAAAAATGATGGAAGACCTAGACGCAAACATATGAGGAGATGCCCCAGGCTAGAGAGACTAGACCAGGGATCCCCAACTTTTTAGCACTCAAGAGCACATTCTAGAAAGCCGGTCGGGCGGCGGGCATCTTATTCTTTTCAAGAAGTCCTCATCTGATGCATTGTATTTTAGGAAAATGTCGTTTTAAAGGTAAAAAATTTCTAGCTCCAGATCTTCCATCCTTACTTGAATAAGTTCTGCAATATATGCGGCTATTTTGGTTACGTTTACTTGTGGCGGGCACGCGTAAAACGGTCGGCGGGTGCCACGGTGCCCGCGGGCATAGGGTTGGGGACCAGTGGACTAGACAGACTAGATAGACAAAACTGGACTAGCAAGACTAGACATACAATCCTAGACAGACCAGACAGACTAGATAGACCAGACAGACCAGACAGACCAGACAGACCAGACAGACCATACAAAGCAGACAAAGCAGACAGACCAGACAGACCAGACAGACCAGACAGACCAGACAGACCAGACAGACCAGACAGACCAGACAGACCAGACAGACCAGACAGACTAGACAGACAAGATCAGACAGATAAGACTAGACAGCCAAGACTAGACAGACAAGACTAGACAAGACTAGACAGACAAGACTAGATAGACCAGACTAAACAGATAAGACTAGAATAAACAGACAAGGCTAGACAGACAAACACTAGGTGATTATATTGATCTGACCGTAGTAGAATAGACTTAATATGTCTAAAATGTAGAAAACTGACAAGGGAGACGAGAGCATACATTACTAGTCAAATAAAACTAGCTTGAAAGCAAACAAGAAATAAGTAGTTTTCCCTCGATATTATTTAGCCAAGTAGCGTACGAACTTCTAGCGTAAGCACTTAACCCTAGGCAACTTACAACTTACAGACTTTGCGTAATAAATGTAGTCAAGCCACTCGTCGCTATCTCACAAAATCCTGGTACTTCCTTTCAATTACCAGCTCAATTCCGCTTAAAACACTCTCGCAATTAAAAAACTTTTATTTTCGCCCTCGCATCGATTTCCGCGCGTCTTTTTTCATTTTTTTCGCGATAAAGTTCAAACTGTTAAGCTTCTGCACTTATTACGTCTTTAACGAGTTCATCCAATTTCGAGGCAATTTGCTCTCCCCAAGTGGAATCAGGCAAACCTACCTAAATTAAACTTCTTGCTTAAAATCTAAACCAATTTGATTTACCCAAATTTACTTAATTATTAAAACCTTATTAATAACTTATTAGATATCGTGGGCAGCAATACTCAGACAAGAAATTAAACTGAAGATTAGACAGACTAAGATTACTAGACTAAATAAATATAATAAGACGAAAATAGAGAGTATTAAGTATAGTGAGGTCCCCTCAATTTTTAATTAATACTGGACTAGTTCACAGGCATAATTAGACTTATCTGTTAACACAAAACTTATGTGACTATTCTAATCTTGTGCCTAATTAAGCCTAATGTTATGTATAACCTAGTCTTATACCTAGTCAAGCCTAATGTTGTGTATAACCTAGTCTTATTTGCATAATCTAGTCTATTTATATATTATTTTAAAATAATAATTAGTTAATTTAAGTGGAGACAGTGAATAACATTTTGTGTGAAATATATTGATTGTTGGATAAGTTTTGGTGTAGAATTGTTATGGTCTTACTTGGGTATCGACATGAGATATTGTAGGAGCCGTTTATAGTCTTCCGGTTTCGCCCTTTCTCTGCGAGGGCTGGCAGGAAAGGACAGGACGGGCCCTCCCCGTCTATCCCTGCCCCCGGTCAGTATCACCAGGCGCTCCTGTAGCAAGGGCATCAGGTCCAAAGCGCGCTGTCCGTCCATCCTCCGGCTGTTTCCTGGAACAAAACGGATGGAAAATGTCTCATGAATTTTGTATAATCGATTGCCATGGAAAATGAATACAAATGGAAAATTCTTAATAAAGAAAAAAAAACACATGGTAATAGTTGATAATGTTCCTATAAATAGTAAATAAAAATAAAAGTTTAATAATGGCAAATTTAATTTTAAAATAAGCTGAATGTTTTAGAATTTTAAATTTTTAATCAGTTGTAGGAATTGAATTAGTCAAAGCAATATTCAGTGTGTAACTGAAACTTTCGACTAGTTATAAAAACTAACATTCAATTTGTCTAGTTTTGTCTTATCTGTCCAATCTTATGTGTTAAAGCTGTCTAGTCTTGTCTATCCAATGGTATGTGTGTAATCTATAATATAGAGTGCCTCAATTAATACTTGAAAGTTGAATGAACTAGATCGAATCTTAGTATTATTGAATCTTGACTCGAGTTGACTTGAATACTCGAGTTATAAAGCCGTAACTAGCTCGACAAATACTTGGATGTTCAATGAACTAGATACAATCTTATTCTCCTTATACCTTGACTAATTCTCGAGTTATAGACAGAATAAGTGCCTCAATTAATACTTAAAAATTGAATGAACTAGATCGAATCTTACTATTGCCGAATCTTGACTAATATTGGAGTTATGAAGCCATAACTAGGTGGACCAATACTTGTATGTTCCATGAACAACGTCCTATCTTATTCTTCTTACACTTTGACTAATTCTAGAGTTATATACGGACTTAGTGCCTCAATTAATGCTTGAATGTTGAATTAATTAGATCGATTCATATTATTATTGAATCTTTACTAATACTCAAGTTGTGCAGCTATAACTAGCTTGACAAATATTTGTTTGTTCAATAAACTAGATACAATCTTATTCTTGTTATACATTGACTAATTCCCGAGTTAAAGACAGACTAAATGCCGCAATTAATTCTTGAAAGTTAAATGAACTAGATCGAATCTTATTATTGCTGAATCTTGACTAATATTGGAGTTATGAAGCCATAACTAGGTGGACTAATAGGTTAGGTTAGGTTAGGTTAGGTTAGGTTAGGTCTTATACCTTGACAATTTCTCGAGTTATAGACAGACTTAGTGCCTCAATTATTGCTTGAATGTTGAATGAACTAGATCGAATCTTATTATTATTGAATCTTGACTAATACTCGAGCTATGAAGCCATAACTAGCTCGACTAATGCTTGGATGTTCATTGAATGAGATACAATCTTATTCTTGTTATACCTTGACTAATTCTCGAGTTATATACAGACTAAGTGCCTAAATGAATACTTAAAAGTTGAATGAACTAGATCCAATCTTATTATTATTGAATCTTGACTAATACTCGAGTTATGGAGCCATGACTAGCTCGACTAATACTTGGATGTTCAATGAACTAGATATAATCTTATTTTCTTTCTGCATTGATTAATTCTCGAGTTATAGACAGACTAAGTGCCTCAATTAATGCGCGACTGTTGAATGAACTAGATCGAATCTTATTATTATTGAATCTTGACCAAGTGTGAATACCCAAACTATGAAGCCATAATTAGCTCGACTAATACGTGGATGTTCAATGAACAAGATACAATATTATTCTTGTTATACATTGACTAAATCTTGAGATATAGAAAGACTTAGTGCCTCAATTAAAGCTTGAATGTTGAATGAACTAGATCGAATCTTATTATGGTTGAATCTTGACAAATACTCGAGTTTTGAATCCATAACTATTTCGACTAAAACTTGCGTTCAATGAACTAAATCAATTCTTATTCTTAATATACTTTGACTAATTCTCGAGTTACAGACAGACTAAGTGCCTCAATTAATACCTGAAAGTTGAATGAACTAGATCGAATGCTATTATTGCTGAATCTTAATTAATACTCGAGTCTAGTCTTATCTCAGCCGCCTATTGTTTCCTGCCTTACATTTTTAGTATTTTCTAGTTAAGTCTATTTAAGTCTATTTAAGCTGAATTAGTTTCGTAAATTTAATGTACTATGTCGAATTATTTATAGAATCAATTTGATAGGGGTTGGAGGTGAATAAAAGTGTATGGGGTCACACGTTGTGCGCACCGGGCCGACGCCACCAATAAATAATTTCAGTCGATATATAGGCCGGCTATACGGGGATGTTAGCCTATATTTAAACAGCATTTATTATTTTATATTGTTCACATGCTGTCGTCTAATAAAGCCATTATTTCTGCCTGCTTCCCATTTATTTGTTACGTTTTAGGTATCGGCGCATTTCCCTATATTTAACATATATAGAAACGACATTGAACATAAACGAAGGAAATACGTAAATATTTTAATCAAGATTTTAGTATGATTCAGGTTCAATAAAATGTAGAATGGTCAGAATTTTCTAGCATATTGTCAGTGAAGGGTTGCAACACGTTTGGGTAAACCTAAGTTACAGTTGTAAGGTCGACAACTAATTTTTGTAGTATTTTTTCTGTAGTGCTCTTTTGTAATGTAATATACAGTGTGTCCGCGGCTTGAGGTACCCAATAGGGCAAAAATCGCAAAAATAGGGCAAAATGGTCATAAAATTTTCATTTTACGACCAAAAGTCATTCTTTATAAAAAGTTCTGCTTGTCGAGAAAATAAACGGACGATAAGAAAATTTTAGATCAAATGTACAGGGTGTTGATAAATTAGGAAAGTATGAAAATGCTTCAAGGGATGTCATTATTTAATATTTTTTACAAAAAAAAAATATAAAACAAAGTTGTTTATAAACTAACGTAAAGTCTGAATACAAATTTTGAAATAAAAATTCGCCTGTCGCCTTTCGTCGCCTGAGAATGACTTTTGGTCGTAAAATGAAAATTTTACGATTTTTGCCCTATTCGTACCTCAGTCCGCGGACACACTATATAAAGGGTAAATAAAGTATACAGAGTGTTAGGTAAAAATACAGTGAAAGAGAACAGTTTTTGTATTGTCGGCAGATATTGGCAATATTTTACTAACTTTATTTTCAGTTTATTGCTGGTTAAGTTTTATTTAAGAATTTGGCGACCGACAATTTTCTCGACACACGGTATGCACACCACTGGTATGGTAGCCATTATTATTCTTGACTAAAGTGACTAACTGTTTTTGAGATCTGTTATTCCCAGTTCTTTAATATCCTCCTCGGTCTCTGTCAACCAAGTGGTACGAACCTTCTTGTTTTGCCAGAAAGTGAACAGACGGTTGGTTAGTCGGTTTGGAGGCAATCTAGCAACGTGGCCATAGAAAGCTACCCTTCTTTTCCTTGCACAGTCAGAGAGCATCTCAATATGTTCGTAGAGCTCAGAGTTATGCCGTCTTCAGAATTCCCCATCATCCTCTACCGGGCCTAGGATCTTCCTGAGGATTCTCATCTCTCTGATTTCCAATTTCTCTATTAGACCCCTTCGGTTCAAAGAAAGACACTCCATGGCATACAGGGCTTCTGGTCGTAAGACTGATGTGTAGTGCTTAAGTTTCAGGTTGCGTGACAGACATTTCTTATTGTAAGTGTTATTAGTCAGCCGATAGGCTAGTTCTAACTTGCTGACTCTCTTGGATAATGATGCTCTTTCTGATAAGTTGGGTTCAATCCATTCGCCGAGATACTTTTCTCAGTCCTCTTGATGTTTCCCTGTTCTAGTAACATCTCTTTGTTTGCTTTTCTAATGTTGGTGAAGAATTCTGTTTTCTCCAGCGACACTTGGAGACCCACTTTTGCAGCCTGTTTTCTGAGGCAGTTTACCTGCATTGTTGCCATCTCAAGAGAATCAGCAAACAGTGCCATGTCATCTGCAAAGGCCAGGTAATCCACAACCAGTCCATCGTTCTTACGTCCCAGGTAGATACCACTCTGAGCACCCAAATTGTTTAGTTCCTTGCGCCATTCTCTCATAACCTTTTCAAGGACACAGTTGAAGAGAAGTGGGGAAAGTCCGTCTCCTTGTCTCACTCCAGTTTTTATTTCGAAGCTTTCTGAAATCTCGCCTCTAAATTTAACCTTGGAATGGGTGCTGGTCAATGTTTCTAGGATTAGTCTGCGGGTTTTGTTGTCTAGTGCTAGTTCCTGGAGTACTTGTTAAGCGTTTCTCTATCAATCGAATCGTAGGCCTTCCTAAAATCAACAAAGGTGACGACCACCTTGCGGTTTCTCATCTTGGAGTATGCAAGTACAGTTTTAAGATTGAGGATCTGTTCAACACAGGATCGGGTCTTCCTGAAGCCCCCTTGGTTTTCTCCAAGTTGACTATCCAACTGATTTTCTGCCCTTGTTTGTAACGCCTTCGAGAGAATCTTGTATGTTACCGGGACGAGAGAAATTCCACGGTAGTTGTTTAGATCGGTAAAATCTACCTTTTTGTGAAGCGGATGGATCAGAGCAGATTTCCAATTGGGTGGTAATTTCTCTGTTTCCCAGATGTCCTGGATGATCTCGGCTAGCTTGCGCACGGCATTGTTTCCAGCATCTTTCCACAGTTCAGCAAGGATAGAGTCCTCTCCAGCTGCCTTATTATTCTTAAGAAGTTTGAATGATCTGGCCAACTTCTTCCAATGAAGGGGGAAGCGAGTCTGGGTTTGGTGTGGTTTGTTTATAGTCTAAGTCTTCGCTGGGTGGGTCACAGTTGAGTAGATTTTTAAAGTACTGAGCCAAAAGGTGACAGTTGTCCTTGTCGTTATAAGCCAGTTTGCCTTGTGAGTCTCTGAAGTGGAGGCTTGGCGGAGCGTATTTTCTGAGTGCCTGCTTAAAGGTTCCAAAGAAATCTCTGGAATTATTCTTAGCAAAGCTCTCTTCGATTTGGTTTAGTTGGTTTTGTGTGAAGGTTCGTTTGGTTCCTTGAATTATCTTGGCTGTAACCTTTCTTTGTTCCAAAAATGTATGCCAATTTTCCTTGGTATTTTTAGAATTCCACTTCATCCAGGCTATCTGTCTTTAGGATATTGCATTGTCACAGTCTTCAGTCCACCACGGATGCTTCCTTCTTCTAGCGAGAGGGGCAAGTTCATTGGCAGCCTTGACAAGAGTCTCCTTTAGTTGGTCCCAATTGTTTAGGTCTGTGTTGTTCAGTCTCTGACTTAGTTCTTGACTGTTCTTGAGTCGCTCGACGTCAAATCTTACCATTTTGGAGGTTCTGTGTAATCTAGTGTTTCTAGGCTGTAGTCTTATTTTGATCTTTGATATCGCGTGCTTTATATATAGGCTTATCAATAATTCCAATAATTTCTAAGTATTGACAAGAATTGTCTTATCTTCCTTAGAAATGACAAGAATTGTTTTATCTTAGTCTTGTCTATACGTTTTGTTTAATCTTGTCTAGTGCTTTCTATCTAATCAAAAATAATTGTTTTATCTAGTCTGGTCTAGCTTTATCTAGTCTGGTCTAGCTTTATCTAATCTTGTTTAATACTGTAGAAACATGTCTAGTTTTGATTAGTCCAGTATGTTATTGTAAAGTATTGTGGTAAACTTGTTTAGCCTTGCATAGTCTTATTTAGTCTTGTCTAGTATTTCACAGCATTATATAGTCTGTCTCATCTTTTTTTTATCTAGTTTTGTCTCATTTTGTTTTTCTAGTTTTGTCTAGCGTTGTGTATAGGTACTTGTCCAGTATAATTCCAACTTGTAGCGGAATAGTACCATAGCGAGTAGCCTCTCGGAGCGCTGCTCGTCACGCATCAATCCTGTTCCAGGTTGCACCCTATTGGTGCACCCCCCTCGGACGACACCACTCGGACGGGAATCTGCCCGTCGTACAAACAACCCATCTGTAAATAAACTAGAAATGCCACGAATATTCGGTATTCGGCCTATTCGGCCACTTTTTTAATATTCGGTATTCGTCCGAATATTGCTAACTATTCGGCCGAATACCGAATACCAAATCCGAATACAAATGAAAAAAAAACATTTTAATTTTGAAATCATATATTTTACCAAGAATACATTAATTACAATGTATTAATACTTAAAATTTATCAGATTTTGTGATGAATGAAAACATCTTTTTCAACATATGTTGATAGCAACCGATTACGCTTTTCCTCTTAAACTAAACCCGATTCTGAAAATAACCTCTTAGTGTATACACAGATACCGGGTGATAATAGATACGTTTATATACCGGGTGATAATAGATACGAATTCTGTCAGTTATAGATACTGCTGTACGTTTGCTGACCACCACTCTGTCTGTTGTCTTATCTAGGCGAGCCATTTTTAGATAAAAATCAATATCATTTGCAATAGCACTTTTATTTTCCACATCCTCATCTTTATCCATATTTTCTGTAGCGACTTCCTCAAAACAATTCCAGAAACTCGTTTATTTCAATGATTTTGAAATTTTCATTGATATGTATTTTCTTACGACGTGGTAGAATCATTATCGGTACTACCAGGCTGCTCATCAAAACTCATTTTTAGAGCTTCTAAAATATGTTTTTGTTTTGCTCTTTGTGTTTGAACTAATCCCAGGAAACTGGTTTTGAAACGAGGGTCAGGAAAAGTGGCAACCAGGTATTTGTCATTTTCATCGTATTTGTCATTTTTATCAAAGTTGTACCGTGTTCCTAGCTCAGCTTGTAGTGAAGATCTCATGTGTTCTAAAGATGAAGATCTCATGTGTTCATGTGATCTCTCGTGTTCTATCTGCTGTATCTTCCTTTCCCAGGTATTTTAACAATGTGACAACGTGTGGAATCACTCCAAAGATGCAAGAAATATCGGAGCTTGTTATTTTTCTTATCTCTTGAGATGGTTTGAGGTGTTTGATACATCGTTCCAGTAACAACCAACTGAGAAGGTGTTAGATTGTTTAATATCTTGTGATCAGTTCTGTATAAAGAAACAGCTCGCTTTTGTTCTAATAATCTCTCCATTAAATAGTATGTAGTGCTTAAATGCCAACGTGTGCTTAAATCTTGCACTAATTGGTGGTTTGGCAAGTCAAAGTTCCTGGCGAATGGATTTGAGCTTTTCTTCTGCTATACCTGAGTGATTAAAATGTGGAACAATTCGTCCTGCAGCAGCTACCACCTGTGTTATTTCCGTTTGAGATTTTAGATGAGTGGAATGGGAGTGAGTGGATAAAACACCTGGCAGAATCATATTCTGCGTCTCGTATATCTTTTATCATATTGGCTCCACTGTCGTGGACAAGTAAATGAATCTTGCTATGAGACAAATTCTATCCTTCTGCAATACCATTCAGTTCTCTTGCAATATTGGTACCAGTATGTGAACCAACAAACGGCTTCATTGCTAAAACGCCATGTTCAAGAATAAAATTAGAAGATATCCAAAGCGCAGTGAAACTCAAAAAACTTTGATTACTGTGCTGACATTTCCACATATCAGAACTTACTGACAAAGAAATTGCTGTTGCTTGTGAAATACTAGCTTCAATTTTAGAGCAGATTCTATTATATATCATCATCAGCTTTGGCTCCAGAACCCATTTTGGGTCTTGGCCTCCTCTAGAATGTTTTTCCATTCCAATCTATTCCGGGCCTTAGCTTTCCAACCGGTCACCTTCATTGTTATTAGATTCTCCTGCACTTGGTCCAGATATCTTATTTTTGGCCTGCCCAGTGTCCTTTTTGCTACTGGTCTTTGGCAAGTAATATATAATTCTATTATATATATGAGCAATAATTTTCTCTGTCATGTAAGTGCGGCCAGGTACTTTGTAATGAGGTACTACTTTTTCCATAAGACTTTTAGTCTCGAAATCCGGCTCGTTCAACAAGTGATAATGGTACATTGTCTAAGGCAATCTGAGGCAATCATTTCACCGATTAAATAATGATATTTTCTTAACTTCGGACCATTAGAATCCCACAAAAATTTCCTTTAAATTGTTTCCTTCAGAGTTAACTGTTTCTTTTCTTGACGTACTTGACGTACGTACTTGAGTATCGCTGCGCTGCCGCGGACTTATTTTTCGAGATTTGCAGTTTACCCAAAAGCCGCGCCGAATATTCGGAACTTGGGCCAAGAACGTGTCCGGATATTCGGTATTCGGCAAAATCACTATTCGTGGCATCTCTAATATAAAACCTTACATCTTCTAAGAAAGACGTTCTATTAGGCGCTTGCTTGTAGTAACACCTAACTAGAACCTGACTACCCTGGCTTTGCTTTAGTAGACCTTTGTAGCTGGCAAATTGTAAAAGTACTCGTGACTTAGTTAATAAATCGTTTGTTTGTAAATAAATCATCGTTGAGTTTATATTTTCGCATCCGATCCACTACGTCCCGAAATTACAAACTCATATTATCTTGCCTAATCTGTACTTCCAACTAATATTATCTAGTCGTGCCTAATCTGAAAACCTAACTAATATAATCTAGTCCGTAATCTCTAGTTCCACTAAATATTATCTAGTCTTATCTAATCTGTTGCTCCAATTTGATCTATGTAATATTATCTCATTTTATAGTTTTATAGTTTTTTATTTAATAGTTCCAACTGTACATATTTTAATAATCTGGTCGTGTCTAATCTGTACTTTCAACTAATATTATCTAGTCGTGCTTAATCTGTAATCCAAACTAATATTCTGTAGTTCACATAACATTATCTAGTCTGTCTGTTCTATAGCTCCAACTTGATTTATCTAATATCATCTCCTCCTCTTTTTTTGTCTAGTATTGTCAAGGGTTGTGTATAATGGGCTAGTATAGTTCCAATTAATATTATCTAGTCTTGCTAACGCTCTAATTCCACATAATATTATCTAGTCTTGTCAAATCTGTAGCTCCAACTTGGCTTGTTTAATATTTCCTACTCTTGTCGTAGTACTTCCAACTAATGTTATTTAGTCTTGACTAATCTGTACTTCCAACTAATGCCTAATTTGCAAACCTAACTAATATAATCTAGTCCTGTTTAATCTCTAGTTCCACCAAATATTATCTAGTCTTGTTAATTTGTAGCTCCAATTTGATCTATCTAATATCATCTCATTTTAGTTTTCTTCTAGTTTTGTCTTGCGTTGTGTATAAGGTCTAGTATAGTTCCAACTAATATTATCCAGTCTTGTTTAATCTTTAGTTCCACCTAAAATTATCGAGTCTAGTCTAATCTGTAGCTCAAATTTGATTTGTCTAATATTATCGCATCTTATTTTTCTAGTTCGGTTTAGCGTTGTGTATAACGGTCTAGTATAGTTCCAACTAATATTATCTAGTCTTGTTTAATCTTTAGTTTCACCTAAAATTATCAAGTCTAGTCTAATCTGTAGCTCCAATTTGATTTTTGTCTAATATTATCGCATCTTGCTCTTCTAGTTTGGTTTAGTGTTGTGTATAACGGTCTAGTATAGTTCAAACTAATTTTATCTAGTCTTGTTCAATCTCGAGTTCCGAGTCTAATCTGTAGCTCCAATTTGATTTGTCTAATATTATCGCATCTTGCTTTTCTAGTTTGGTTTAGTGTTGTGTATAAGAGTCTAGTATAGTTCCAAATAATTTTATCTAGTCTTGTTCAATCTCGAGTTCTAGTCTAATATAATTCGAGTCTAATATGTAGCTCCAACGTGACTTGTCTAATATTACCTAGTCTTGTCCTAGTAGTTCCCACCAATGTTATTTAATCTTGAATAATCTGTAGTTCCCACTAATATTATTTAATCTTGTCTAATCTGTAGTTCCACACAGAGCCTCACAGAAGGTGGGACAGAAGGGGCAGTTGCCATGGGCCTCATAATTTAAGAGGCCTTACTTTCCAAGATTCCAACCGAATTTGCTGATGCTAAAGCGCGAAAAGCATTTGTTAAGTAAATTATTTACTTATTGAATAAATATTTAATACCATAACAAAAACTATATTTTTTTCTTCCCCTAAGTTTTTACTTTTCAACGAATGTGGGAGGGGGCCGCCAAATATCAATTGCCCCGGGCCGCGCATTTTCTCCGAGAGGCTCTGGTTCAACATAATATTATCTAGTATTGTCTAACCTGTAGTTCAACTCAATATTATCTAGCCTTGTCTAATCTGTAGTTCTAATCTAATATTATCCAATTTAGTGTAATCTGTATCTCCAAATAATAGTATCTTCTCTACTCTAATCTGTAATTTCACCCAATATTATCTAGTCTTGCAAAATTTGTAATTTCAACTAATATTATTTAGTCTTGTCTAATCTGTACTAGTACTAGAGTAAGAACTAGATAACTAAATGGGTTGAAACCTATTATCTATTCGTGCCTAGTCTGTAATCACAACTAATATTATCTAGTCTTGTTTAATTTGTAGTTTCACAAGTTAAGTCTACTTGTATCTCCAACAAAAATGTATTATTACCCATATAATATTATCTAGGCTTCCAAAGTTTGCAAGCCCAACTAATATTACCTAGTCCTGTTTAATCTGTAGGTCCACCTAGTATTATTTAGTCTTGTTTAAACCATAGCTCCAACTAGGGCATCCAAACCGTTAAAAACCGAACCCGGTTACCCGGGTTTTCTGTTAAAATTTAAGAAAACGGAAAACCGGGTTTTTTTCTAAAAACCGAAAGTAGGTTTTTATTTATTTTATTTTTTCTTTAAGTGGAAAATAATTTTATTTTTCTATTGTTATTCAGGAAGTATTACATTGTGGATTTATTTGTACTCAAATAAAACGTAAGAGCAGTAAATACGTAGTGAAATAACGGTTCACATATTTATAGTGCGCATAATCTTGATCCCAAAGAAATATAAATATAAAATAAATACTTGTACTCCATTCTTACATTTTAGTCTAGTTTCGTACTTTGATAAATAAATATATATCTATATATTTATAGTCGTATCTCTTCGTAGAAAATTTATTCTAACAACAATATGTTTTTTATTCTTTACGTAAATATAATGAAATAATACAATTTTTTATATTTTTATTTATTAAATTATTATAAATGTTAAAACAAATATTTATTTTATTTGGTTTACTGCTGCACTATTTTTAAAATAAGTTTTAAAAGGTAATACTCTATTTTCACACTTAAAACTGGGTTTTAACCGGTTAACCGGTTTTTTACTTTACGAAAAACCGAAAATCGGTTTTTTAAATTTCATCGGTGGTTTGCATGCCCTACCTCCAACAAAAATTATCTAGTCTTGTCTACTCTTAAATCCACCTAATATTATCTAGTCGTGTCTAATCTGTAATCTCAACTAATATTATTTATTCATGTTTAATCTATAGTGTCATTTAATATTATCTAGTCTTGTCTAAACTGCAGTTAAACCTAATATTATTTTGTCTTGATTTGTCTAGGAATTAATTAATTTCAGAATTAATTCCAGTTAATAGTTTGAAAATTATTAAAGATAAGCAAGTAGATAAACAAGTCAAGTTTGTTTCTAGTTTTGTCTAGTCATATTTAGTCTTGTCTAGTAATATGTAGCCATATCCATATATTTTATTATTTGTTAGTGTTACCAAGTGTTACCAGTGTTACCAAGTGTTTCCAAGGTGCTTTATTACTAGCTTGGTCTAGTCTAGTTTTGTCTAATCTTAGCGAATCTTGACCAGAATTAGCTACTTTCTTCCACTTATGTCTAGTCTTGTCTAGTCTAGTCGTGTCTGTTCTAGTCTGCTCTCTTCTTGTTTTGTCTGATCTTGCCTGGTCTTGTATAGCCTTGTTTTGTCTGGTCTTGTCTGATCTTGTTTAGTCTTGTCTAGTTTTGTTATTTTGTCTTTTATTCCTATGAAGTCTTGTCTAATCTTCTTAGCTCTTACCTAGTCTATTTTTGTCTGAAACCTGCAACGATTTCTAGTCTGCAACCATTTGTACGAATATCAGAATTGTCTGGATTCCTTAATAAACCTTCAACCTGCTTAGTCTAACATAGTAGTCTAGTCCAGTGATGCGGAAACTATTTTCATTCACGACCTCCTATTTCGTGTAAAACTTTGCCGAGACCTATGAATAGACAGTAGAATAGAACAGTTTTTGTATTGTCAGCAGATATTGCAATATTTTACTTATTTTATTTTTAGTAAACATTTCATTTTATTGCTGGGAAGACAACTTTCTCTACCCACAGTTTGCACACCACTGGTGGTAATCTTTAATAGCCTCGACCAAAAGATTTGTTTATCCTTGCCTAGGCTTTCTATCTAGGCTTATCAATAATTCCTAAGAATTAACAAGATTTGTTTTATCTTAGTCTTATCTAAACATTTTGTTTAGTTTTGTCTAGCGCTTGTCTAGCGCTTTCTACCTTGGCTTGTCAATAATTACTTAATATTGACAAGAATTGTTTTATCTTAGTCTACATTTAGGTCTAGTCTACACTTTTTGTTTAGTCTTGTCTAGTGCTTTCTATGTAGGCTTGTTAACAATTCTTTAGTATTGACAATAATTGTTTTTTATAGTCAGGTCTATCTTTATCTAATCTTGTTTAATACTGTCGAATCATGCCACGTTATATCTAGTCCAGTATATTCTAGTAAAGTATTGTCTAAACTTGTGCAGTCTTCTATAGTTTTATTTACTCTTTTCTAGTCTTTCCAGCATTATATAGTCTGTCTAGTCTGGTGTTATCTAGTCTTGCCTCGTGTTTTTAACTAGTTCTGTCTAGCGTTGCGTATACTTGTCCAGTATAATTTCAACTCATATTATATGGTCTTGTCCACTCTGTACTTCCAACAAATATTCCCGTTTAATCCCTAGTTCCACCAAATACACTAATTTAGTATTCTAGTCTGATCTACTCTAGTTTTATTAAGTCTTAGCGAGTCTGGACCAAAATTAGCTACTTTCTTCCACTCATGTCTAGCCTTGTCTAGTCTAGTTTTGTCTGTTCTAGGCTGGTCTTGTATGGCCTTGTTAAGTCTTGTCTGGTCCTGTCCAATCTTGTTTAGTCTTAGTAGTCTCTAGTAGAGTTATTTTTTTTCCTTTATTCCTGTCAAGTCTTGTCTAATCTTCTCAAGCCTTATCTAGTATACTTTTGTCTATAACCTGCAAGTATTTCTCGTCTACAACCTAAGAACAAAATACGCGTACAAACTATCAGAATTGCTTCAAATAGACTAGTTTTGACCAGTAATAGCTAGTTTCTTGCAATCTAGTCTAGCCTTGTCTACTTTAGTCTCGCGTGGTCATATCTGTCTTGCCTAGTCTTACTTAGTCAGATCTTGACAATGATCTAGACAAATCTTGTTCAGTTTTATCTAGTCTACTTTTGTCTAGCCGGCAACAATTGGCCTTGTCTTGTCTGAACTCGTATGGTCTTGTTTGGACTCGTCTGGTCTTGTCTGGACTCGTCTGGTCTTGTCCGGCCTTACTTGGTCTTGTCAAGTCAAATAGACCAGTATTAGCTAGTTTCTTCTAGTCTCGTCTAGCCTTGTTAAGTTTAGTTTTGTCTGGTCCCATCTGGTTTTGTCAAGTCTTGTCTAATCTTGTCTAGTTGTATCCAGACTACTTTTGTTTAGTCCGCAATAATTAGTCTTGTATGGTCTTGTCTGGTTTGATCTTGTGGAGTCTTGTCTAACCTTGTCTAGTCTCATCTAGTGTACTTTGACTATTCTGTAACAATTTGAACGTAATATCAGAATTGCTTCAAATAAACTAGTTTTGGCCAGAATTAGCTAGTTTCTTCCAGTCTTGTCTAGTATAGTTTTGTATGGTCTTCTTTGCTCTTATGTATGGTCTCTTACGTCTTGCTCAAATCTTGTCTAATTTTATCTAATCTACTCTTGTCTAGACTGCAATAATTGGTCTTGTCTTGCCTTGTCTGGTATACCCTAGTCTTGTGTGATCTAGTTTTATCAAGTCAAATAGACTAGTCTGGACATTATTAGCTAATTTCTTCCACTCTTGTCTAGCGATACCTACTTTAGCCTTGTCTGGTCTTATTTAGTCTTTTCTGGTCTTATTCTTATCTAGTCTTGTCAAATCTTGTCTAGTTTTACCTAGTCTACTTTTGTCTAGCCTGCAACAATTGGTCATGTCTTGTCTAGTCTTGTCTAGTTTTGTCTACTCTTATCTAGTATTATCTAGTCTTCTTTTGTCCAGTCTGCAACAATTAGTCTTGTCTTGTATGGTCTTGTCGGGTCGTATATTGTCTTGTCTGATCTTGTCTGGCCTTTCCTAGTCTTGTCTTATCTGGTCTTGTTTAGTCTCTACTGGTTTAATGTGGTCTTGACTTGTCTGATCTTGTGTAGTCTTGTCTACTCCTGTCAAGCCTTGTCGAATCTTGTCTAGTTTCATGTAGTCTACTTTTGTCTAGTCTGCAACAATTTTAACGAAATATCAGAGTTGCTTCAAATAGACTAGTTTTGACCAATATTACTTAATTTCTTCCAGTTTTCTTTACCCTTGTCTAGTTTAGTTTGGTCTTGTCTGCTCTTTCCTGGTCTTGTCTGGCCATGTCTAATCATATCTAGTCTTGTGAAGCCTTGTCTATTCTTATTTAGTTTTACCTAGTCTACTTTTCTCTAGTTGGCAACAAATGGTCTTGCCTTGTCTTTTCTTGTTTGGCCTTGTTTAGTCTTGTCTAGTCAGGTTTAGTCATGTCTAGCCTTGTCTAGTCTTGTCTAAGCATGTCTAGCCTTGTCTAGTCTTGTCTAATCATGTTCAGTCTTATCTTGTTTGGCCCTGTATAGTCTTGTATAGTCCTATTTAGTCCAGTTTAGTATTGTCTAGTTTCTGACTGGTCTGTTTGGTCTGTCTAGTCTGTCTGGTCTTGTCTGATCTTATTTAGTTTTGTCTGGTCTTGTCTGATCTTGACTTGTCTTTTATGGTATTGTCTAGTCTGGATTATTCCTGTCAAATCTTGTTTAATCTTATCCAGTTCACCTTTGCATAATCTACAAAAATTTGAAGGAAATATCAGAATTGTTTCAAAAAGACTAGTTTTGGTCAGTACTAACTAGTTTCTTCCAGTCCTGTCTAGTTTAACCCTACCTGGTTTGTCTAATCTTATCTAGTCCTGTCAAGTTTGTCTAATCTTGCCTAATTCTATGTAGTCTACTTTTGTCTAGTCTCCAATCACTCACCAATTTGTATGAAATATTAGAATTGCTTTAAAAATTTTGCGACGTAGAAAGATATTCCGATCATACATTAAATATAAATGATTCCTAAATTAGTGAAACTAGATTAATTGATTGCAGTTTGTCTAAAATGATTTGCAACTAAAACAAAACAAAACAAAGATCGATTTGTGTTTCGCTGTTGAAATGAGAAATAATTGGATTGGGCAGTGAATAACGAATTTACCGTGCGCCCGTCTGTCCGCGAAGGGCAGAAACGACCCTTCCATGGAGCAGTGCCAGCTGTGCGGGCGCCTTCTCTCCCATCCCAATCCGTCGCGGACGCCACTGCATCCCGCCATCTCGAAATTGTGTTTCATCACATCACAAGACAAAAACACTCTGATTCAACAATCGTAAACGCATTAGAGACAAGACAGTTTGCTTCGCTGCAGCCGACAACGCTACCAACATCTCCACAGCAAAAGCAACATTTAGAAAACGCAAAATTAAATAAAATCTGATCATTTTACAACCATTTTCGCAACAATTATCTTTGGATAAAATAAGTTGCAGTTATCGTAATATGATCTCTTCATTATAACTGATCAATTATATAATTGCTTTGATAATCTGAGGAATGTTTTGTTATTCGTGAATGATAGTATGGTATCGCACAGGCAGAAATTAAAGGCTTTCGATTAAGCATTTAGATATTGCATTCGAGTTCGTTTCTAAGCTTATAAGCTAATTACACAAAGCTGCATTTATTGTTTTGCAAATAGTTTATGTAAACGCAAAGCGATTAGCAAATACAATAAATAAAAAAAGTAAACAAACGTCTAGGTTTAGTCAAGTTTAGTCAGTAAATTAGCAATTTAGGGAAGTCATAATTTAGTTTTTAATCTGTTTAGTTTTAAATTAAATTTATCGTTTTATATTTACGTAGTAAAAATGCTGGAGTAACTAGCGCTGGTATAAATGAGTCTTAAAGAAAGTTTAGTCTTAATCAAGAATTAAAGTTAGTGTTAAGTGATATACAGGGTGTTAGGTAAACATGCGGAAAAAATTCAAGGAGTTATTCCTTGGCCTATTCTAAGAATATTTTGTGCTATGATGATTTCTGAAAAAACCCCTTTGTTTCGAAGATACAGGGTGAACAAAATTTGCGACAGCTATATTCGATATTAGTTGAAATTATTAATGTAAATAAAAGTATGGCGTGCGCCAATTAGTTTATCAGTTACAAAAATTAAATGAGTTTATCAAGTACAAGCAATTGTTGACGATAACTTGGAACGGCTGTTTTATCTACTGACGTACAAGTGGATTTCATTTGAATACGTCTCAGTGATAATCACCTGTATTGGTCGCAGTATCTAAGTACTTCTACGCGACAAATTGCAAATAGTTTGAATGTAGTCATTGGACAGTTTGCAAAATTCTTAAGGGCAATTTGTTGTATCCATACCACATTCAACGTGTTCAGGCACTACTACCTGCTGATTATCGCCCATTTCTTCTTCTTAAGTACCATGTCCTTCTAGAACCAACACCAGCAACCAGCAACAAGGTCACCAACAAGGCTATCCTTAGGCCGAGGCCGCACTACGGTTTTTTCCCGCGAGCGGTAACCGCTATAACCGCGAAACCGCTCGAGAAACACACAATGCGCTATGGGAACAATCAGTCGCGGGAAAAAAAACCCAAGTGAGGCCGCTTGAATTCGTTTACTTGAGTTACAAAATCACGCGATCACAAACCGCGGCGGTTTAGCCGTAGTGCGGCCTAGGCCTTACTCTGTCGATGGAAAGTCTGAGCAGAGAGCTTGAGTTGAATTTATACCAGTCACGTAGATTGTTGAGCCATGATGCTTTTCTGCGTCCCGGCTTACTTTTACCAAAAAAAATTCCCTGCAGTAATCGGTAATTATCGCCTCTCATAACATGCCCGAAATATTGCAGTTTCCTTCTTTTGATGGTGATAAGAATTTCGCTGGATTTATTCAGACGTTGGAGTATTACCAAGTTGGATACTTGTTCCGTCCATGAAACTTATAATATTTTCCTGTAAGCCCACATCTCAAAGGCTTCATGTCGTCGTTCGCCGTACTTGTTTATAGTCCAGGCTTATAGTCCCATACCGTACAGCAGGGTGCAGAAGACATAACATCTGAGAAGTCAGATTCTTAGAGTTAACTTCATACCTCTACAGCATTATCGTCCACGTATTGCGTTATGTAAATGGCTTTTGCAAGCATTAGTTCTAATCGCTCAATTCCTGACACAGATTCTTTTCAACGATGAAGCCAGTTTCTCAAGAAATGCAATAAGGAATTTTCATAACAACCATGTGTGGGCAGATGAAAATCCGCATGTGGTATGTGAAGATGTTTTTGAATATCAGTTCTCTTTAAACGTTGGGTTAAAATTCTGGGTGACTGTCTAATTCAGTGGTTTTTTCGCAAACTTTTATTACTGCTGGCACCCCAAAATTATCAATTGAAACCCACGGCACCCTGAATCCTCTCATCTCCCATGTATAAGTATGGATATATACTTATATATTACAACAACATCTATATTGTATACACAAACAAGTTTTATTTTTATTATAACATCAGCACTTGTAGATGAACATACAAACAATTATTATTACCAATTTACTTATAATATACTTAAGGAATTCAATAAGAAACATGCGATTGGTGTGATGAGCATATTTTTAATTGTCAGGGCGAATTTGAGATAGACATACTCTCATTTCATCTTCGACTGCTTTGAGTCTTTCTCTTTTTTTAGTTTTGATATTCACCAAAGCAGAGAAGCCAGGCTCGCACAAATATGAAGTTGAGAATTGTAGGGGAATTTTGAGTGCTCGGATATTGGGATATTCTTTTTTAATCTCAATCCAGAAGCAATTGTCGTCTAATTCTTCATGTTTTTGTTCCAAATCATTTTTTTCTATCACTGATGCCACGAATGGATTTCTTATCCAATCATAATTTTTCACATTGATAACGGAAAAATAATTAACAACTTTTGTCCCTAAAGTTGTTAAATGCTCAATAATGTCTAGAATTTGGCCGAAATGTGTAGAATTTGAATAGAAATGCCGAATTTGGTTATTTTCCATTTCTTTAATTCTAGAAAAACATTCCCATATTACCCTGGCTAACGTTCTTTATCCACAACTTCAACTTGTCTTTGAAAGCCAGTATTTTGTCTGAAGAAGTTAAAATATTTTCATTTCTTCCCTGCATACTGGGGTTTAATTTATTCAGTTGTTCAAAAATATCTGCCATCGTCCTGCAATAATTCAAAATATTTGTTTTGCTTTTCTTCTTAAAAAAAAGTAGTAATTCTGCTTTCAAATCGTAAAAACGGATCAAAACACGCCCTTTAGAAATAAATTGTTACTAGAATATTAAAAACATCACCCCCAGTAGCCGTTCTTCCAAATTCCTTGCAGCGTAAAAGTTGTTCAATTATTTTCTCACGGCTATCAATAAATCGCGTGTACACTAATAACTGAGCTTTGCCTCCAAAGTCAGTACTTTCATCAACTTGCAAAGCGTACATATTAGCTTCTTTCATTTTCATTTTCAAAGCAACATTTTCTTCAATGTTATCAGACATTTCATTAATACGTCTTCGTACTGTGTCGTCTGATAAAGGAATTTTCTTGATTTCAGCTAAGAGCTGCTTCTCCGAGCGCTACTTTTACAATTGCTAAACAAGACGGTAAAATTAATGTCTCTCCTATTGTATGTGGTTTCATTTGCTGTGCTATTATTCTGCGACTAAGTATTGTTGCAGTATTTTGTAATAGCTTATATTTTGGGTACATTTCACACTTTGCAAGCGAACAATTTATTGTTTTATCTCTAGTAGCATCGGACCTCTACTATATATCGGATATCTACTACTCTACCACATCTACTATATCTACTACATTACGACTAATTAACTAGCCTCTTGAACACGATCAAAAATTTTAAATTGTTTTATAAAATCACGGCTTTGTATTTGTTTTGAACATCTTTCATCTTTCAAAGAGAAAGATGAGCATGTTTCGTCGAAAAATGACGCAATAGTTTGCTAGGCACCATAGTTTCATTCTTTCACCAGAACTTCTCCACATACAACACATTTTGGGTTAGCAGATATATTGTCACCACAAGTAAACCCGTATTCCAAATAGTTTTCTTGGTATAAACGGGACTTATTTCTACATGCTTTTTTCTTGGTTAGAGCTTTATCTTCATTGGTATCACTGAAATTTGTGTCAATTGTACCTGGTTGCAAATATGAATTCTCACTATAAAACTAAATCAACTAGAAAATGAAATTATAAAATGTGATTTTTCTACGGCACCCCTAACAATAATTTACGGCACACTTGGGTGCCGCGGCAACCAGTTTGCGAACTACCAAGTATTTCTACCAGTAAGACTTACTGGCGAGAAGTTTATTCAACACTGCCCGAGTTTCTGCAGGATGTACCATTGGCGACAAGAATTGCAATGTGGTTTATGCACGATGGTGCACAATCTCCGTATGTTGCTGTTTAAAAATCACGAGCAACCAAACTGAAATGTGGTGTCAGTTTGGTTGCTCGTGATTTTTTAACAGCAACATACGGAGATAGCTGGATTGGTCGAGGTGGGCGACACGCATGGCCTGCTCGATTCTCAGACTTAAACCGCCTGGATTATTTCTTATGGGGCTATCTGAACTCATTAGTTTACGCTACTCGAGTGGAGAATTTAGACGAATTGCGATATCGGGTAATTGCTGGGTGTAACTCACCCTGTATCTTCGAAACAAAGAGTTTCTAAGAAATCATCATACGACAAAATAATCTTAGAATAGGGGGAATAAAAAAATGAATATTCTTAAAAAAAAGAATATTCTTAAAAAAATGAATATTCTTAGAATTCAAGGGGTTATTCCTAGGAATACCCGCTTAAATTAAAAATTGAATTAAAAATAAAAAACATTTTGCCTCATGCTTACCTAACACCATGTATAGCATATAAGTTTAACATTGGTTAATGCATAATTTAGTCTTTGTTATGCAATTAGTATTGTGTACATAATTTAGTGTTTGTTATGATATTGGTATTTAGTACATAGTTTAGTCTTTAGCAAAAGTTTTAATAAAGATCTTGTCTGGTCTTGTCTAGAATTAGACTGTTGTTAAACTGAACAATTAGACAGGATTAGATTAGAAGCAAGCATTGAAAAAGAGAAAATTGGACTTGTTTCAGAAAAAAAAAAATTAGGAACTAGATAAGATACTATAATTAATAAACAGGATAATGAGAACTACACCAAATTACATCTAGTCTTGTCTAGTAATTAGACTAATAATTGGATTAGATTAGAATCTAACCATTGAATAAACGAAAATTGGATTGTTTTAGAAGAAACAAATATAAATTAGGAACTAGATAAGGAAATAGAATTAGGAACTGGATAATGTGAACTACACCAAAGAAGTTAGATAGATAAATACAAATGGCAGGAAACTTACGAAATGTAAGAAAAATAACATTTTAGTTAGTGAGAACAAGATAACTTCGAACGAGATAACTGAGAACAAGAAAAATGAGAACAAGATAACTGAGAACAAGATAACTGAGAACGAGATAACTGAGAACGAGATAACTGAGAACAAAATAAGAGAGAACAAGATAACTGAGAACAAGATAACTGAGAACAAGATAACTGAGAACGTGAAAAGTCAGAACAATATAACTGAGAACAAGATAAATGAGAACAAGTTAACTGACAACAAGAAAACTGAGAACAAGATAATTGAGAACTAGATAACTGAGAACCAGACCTGAGAACTAGTATATAGACAACTAGACTGAACTAGATAATGAGAACTAGACAAAACTTCTTAATGAGAACTAGACAAAACTTCTTAATGAGAATTAGACAAAACTCCATAATGAGAACTAGACAAAATTTCTTAATGAGAACTAGACAAAACTGCTTAATGAGAACTAGACAAAACTTCTTAATGCGAACTAGATCAAACAAGATAACAGGAAATAAATCAATAAAAATGAGCCAATGAAATGAGGAAATGAAAAAGAAGAAATATTATTTATTCACAAGCCTGAACTAGCTTGACCAAGACTAGAAGACAGTTTTATTACTTTTTTATTACAATTATATTCAAGTTTTTAGTGCGTAAAACAAACTAGTTAACAAAAATCAATTGAACCGGATTATTGATGTACCGAACAAATAAGAACAAGAACGTCTAACAGTAAAATTTTATTAACAAATTATTTTTTTTGCATATTTAGTTGATTTAATTAACCCACTTGAATTCGATTAAACCCTCGCCAATTAGTCCAATAAAAAATAAGTATAAATATTTATACAAATATTGTATATAATTCAGGACTTAATTGAAGTCTACGCCTCCCGAATTACACCCATCAATCACAATCAAAACCAATTCTTAAGTCATATAAATCTTATGTAGATTTCAGAAAGAATCTTGTTGAGTTAGTCAAAGGAACTGTGTAGACTTATAAACTATGTAACAACTATCTAATAAAGTAATGCAGTCTAGGAATATGTAATATAGTCTGTGAACTATCTAGTATATTTATATATTATGTCTTAAGACATATATCTTATATATTTATGTATTAAGTTTTACAAACTCAGTAACAACTACATTATATAGTCTAGGAACTATCTAGTCTATGTACTGTCTAGTCTAATAAACTAAGAAACAACTATATCATACTAGCTGACCCGGCGAACATCGTATCGCCTCAGAATGCATGATCATTAAAAAAATATCTTATTAGCTGAATTAAAGTCAGTCAACTGTTACGCGTATCAATATCTGGTAACATAACCGTACACGATTATATAATAGATGGGAATATAATCGTGTCTGTCCTCTCCCTCGCATAAAGTACGACGTATAAAAAAAAGCCAAATCCATAAGTTCAAAAGTCCAAAAGCTCAACTAAAGTGAAAAATCCAAATCTTCAAGAGTATAAAATCCAAAATTGCAAAAGTCCAAAATCCAAAGTTCAAAATCTAAAAGGACAAAATACCAAAAGTCTAAAATCCAAAAGTCGAAAAGGCCACAAGTGCATACGTTTAAAATATATAAGCCCAAACAAGAAGCTTCGTACCACTTGGTTGAGAGAGACCGAGAAGGATATTAAAGAACAGTCTGTGACAGTCTGTGAGACGCACCCTGAAGGAAGTCCGTTGATTTCAGGAAAAAACTCGAAGGAAAGGTACCCTGGTACCTAATCTGTCCCCCTGGACAGAAGAGAGAAAGGAGTTACACCGACAGAAGATGCGACAATAATGGGCAAAGGTCAAAGCCCAACAGTTGAACAAGCGTGGTCCAAAGTAGGCCTATTCGAAAGAAGAAGAAGATATAAGCCCAAAATCTAAAAGCTCAAAATCCAAATGTCAAAATGCCCAAAATACCAAAATCGTTGGAGCACCTTGTTATATTCGACATTTTTCGTTTTGTTGTCGGGCGACAGAACGAACAAAGCGGATAGTTTGCCGACACGTGAATATGCTACGTACAATTGATCGTGAGAGAAGCATTGATTTTCGAGATTCAGGCCACAAACACTCAAGGATTGGCCTTGTGGTTTTTTGATCGTCATGGCAAATGCAAGACAAATTCGTTTAAACTCGAATTGTATATCGCTTGGGATCATCGGAATTCTCGGAATGAGAACTTCATCACCTTTGAATTTACCTTTAAGTATCGTCGCGTGAATCACATTGCTCATGCGTTTTGTCACCACCAAACGCATTCCGCTAAATAGCTTTGGTTGGTTCAGATTTCGAAGCATGATGACTACCAAAAGCCAACCTTCAGTTGTAATTTGTGCGGTGGCAAGCCAGGCACATCAAATGAGTTGGTTGCCTCGCTTCGTCTTCAGTTGTAACAGAGTCGATGGATTTTAAAGAATGCAGTGAACCAACGATTTGATTTTAAATTATGAAGTTTAAGTGACTTACATCTTTGTTATTTGGTAGAATTGCTCGTTCAATCAACTAATAGTAATTTTTGTGATTAACAATGATGTGCGGGAACACTTTGTTGATGAGCCCTTTGTTGATGAGTCCGTCCTTAGTTGAGACGAAATTGCAAAAATTATGCGGAAACGAAATCAATCCGTTCGTTTCGTCGACAGGGTCGACGGCCATTACCTAGTGACAACAATTGCTTGGAGAAATCTTCAGCAGATGGATCATTTAGTAATGCAACTCGCATGTTTGTCGTCAGCTGAAGTTTCTTAATATAGCGCCACATAGTAAGATGATTTGAGGCAAGCGTTTATTTCAACGGCAGTGATGGATCTTGGAATTGCTGGTAGTGTTTGCCGGAAATCGCCAGACAACTCCAAAACATCTTGAGTCATTGCGTAGATCTTTCATGGTTCGATTTAGTGCTTCCAATGAACGTTTGTGCGCCAATGTGCATTCGTCCCATATGAAAATTTTACTTGCTATTAACACTTTGGCCATTTCAGATTGTTTCGCAATGTTGCACATGGGTGTTTCAGTCGCTTGAAGGTTTAACGGTAATTTAAAGCCTGAATGAGCCGTTCTGCGTCCTTCTAGCAGCGTGGCCGCTATACCAGACGAAGCAACTGCTACAGCAATTTCGGATCTCGTACGAACAGTGGCTAAAATCAATGACATGAGGAAGGTCTTCACGGTTCCACCGGGTGCATCGAGGAAAAATAAGTCACCATTTCTATCATCAACTGCCTTATCGTACACATCCTTCTGTTGTGAGTTCAATAGTGGTACATTCATTCAAACTGATTCGTTCAATGCATCTCGGTTGAAAATTCTCGATTGAAAGCGCCGTTCATAGCACGATTTGGCGTTGGCATTCCTAACTGCCGCACATAAGTTAACACATGTCTTCTATCAAAAGCAAGGCCTGGTTATGTATTTTCTCACTCACCTCGAGATCGGGATTCCCTGAAGTGATACGAATTCGATGTAAAATGTATTCTAACATGTCATCCATTTACTTGTTCCACAGTTCAATTGGATTCAATCGAAAATATGTCGAGATAATGATATCAAATAATGTGCGCGGAGTCTCTTAGAGAAAATGAGGCCCAGGGCAATTGATATTTTGAGACCCCCTTCCACATCCGTTGAAAAGAAAAAAATATAGTTTGTGTTACGGTATTAAATATTTATTCAATTTACTTTACTTAAAGTAACTTTACTTAACAAATGCTTCTCGCGCATTAGCATCAACAAATTCGGTTATAATTCGGTTGGAATCTTGGAAAGTGAGGCCCCTTAAATTATGAAGCTCATGGCAACTGCCCATTCTGTACCCCTCTGTGAGGCCCAGAATGTGCGTATCTGATTTTGAGATGCATAAAGAACTAATTCAGCTAGTGTAATGTCCCAATGCGTTTCGTTTTAAAGCAAATTGAGCTGTTGACATGCCACACGAAATGTTGGGCACACTGCATCATTGACAGTTCGAAGTAATTCAAAGGATGTCGGCCCACGAACATTAGAGAGTAGAGTAACGTTAGTGCAAATGGATCTCTCCGGCAAAAAAAAAAAACTTGTCAATGTTGTCGCTGGAGGTGTTGCAGCACATTGAGCAACATTTTATGCGTTGAAAAACTCGTTGACCATTTTCTAGATGCACCGCCAAATGTAAAACACCATCTAACGGCATAGCTTAAGTTATAGCTTAAGTAGTTTCGACAGTGCGAATTTATGTGACGTTCCATAAAAAAATGAGGAAATTAATTTTCATTATTATTACCCTTTTCGTGAATTTTTACAATTTTTTAATAGTTACTATAAAAGCATAAAAGTCGATCCAGCCGTTCTCGACTTTTTAAAAGTCTAACTTCAAACCCGACTTTGTTTTATACATTAACATTGTCTAGGAACTATCTAGTCTATGTACTGTTTACCCTTACAAACTCAATAACAACTATGTTATATAGTCTAGGAACTATCTAGTCTATGTACTGTGTAGTCTTAAAAACTCTGTAACAACTATAATATATAGTCTAGGAACTATCTAGTATATATACTGTCTAGCCTTACAAACTTTAGTCAATGTAAAGTACACATTGTACTACACAATGTAAACTACACATTGTAATTTATTTTACGAACTATCTACTAGTCCATGACTGTTATAAACTCTATCTATGTAAAAACTATATAATCTAGTCTTCGAACTTACATTATTATGCATTACCTAATATAGTCTAGGAACTATATAGTCTACGTACGTACTGTCTTGTCATACAAACTCAATGTTATAACTCATTGTAATTTAGTTTACGAACTAGTCCATGACTGTCTACTATTATAAACTCTAGTCTATGTAAAACCTATATAACCTAGACATCCGACTATCATTATTATGCATTACATGTCTAAAGTCTATGTGAAAATATGTAATCTAGGCGACTAACTCTCGATGTTAAAACTAGACAGAAGTTGACTTATTGTTTTAAGACATTGTAAAGAGTATGAAATCTACAGTATGTAGTCTACAAAATTTAGTAGTCGATAACTAATAAACTAAATGTCTTGGGTTCAAATCGCGAGACCAAGGTCGGCTGCGGTTTTACAAAATCAACAAATTTCCTTTTCTTGCCAAAATGAGAAGTATACATTACGGAGTCTATAGTTAATCAATGTAAAAATCCTGTAATTTAAATCATTAATTGTTTTATTAATTGTAATATGTTTTTTTGTTTTTTTTTTAAACTATTTATCATGTAATTTAGTTTAGTACGCATATACGCATAAACTATCTAGTTTACACACTTAAAATCCTTATCACATTATCATCCATCAAACTATCGAGTTTAACTTTTCTGTAGACGAGTTAGCGTTACATTTTCCGTTCTTCCTCCTCTGTTTGTAGTGTGCATTTGTCTACGTCTGCATGTTTAAGTAGCTCCGAGATAAAGCGCGTCTCTCGTCTCGAATATTTTCACTTTACTGAGCGCGAAAAGTGAACGAAGAAACACTTTCCTCGCGGATTTCTCACATCTCATTTCCCCCATCATAATAATATTTATTATACAATATATTTATTATTATTAATATATATATTTTATTTTTTATTCAAACAAATTTTACTTCACAGTACTGTCTGACTAGACTAGTTCGTCCAATTTTATCTATTTACTCCTGACAGCCTAATATTGTCTGTCCAGTCTTGTCTGACTAGTCTTGTCTATCTAGTCTTACCTGTCCAGTCTTGCTTGTCGAAACTTGTCTGTCCTGTCCTTCCAGTGCTGTCTGTCGGGTCCTCGGTATCCGGACCTATTTGTCTGGTCTTGTCTCGTATTGTCTGTCCGATCTCGTCTGCCCAGTCTAATCTGTCCAGTTTTGTCTGTCCTGTCCTGTCTGTCTAGCATTGTATGTCAAGTCTTGTCTGTTCTGTCTTGTCTGTCCGATCTTGTCTGTACGGTCTTTTCGATTCGTCTTGTCTGTCAGGTCTTGTCTATCCGGTCTTGTCTGTCCGGTCTTGTCTATCCGGTCTTGTCGGTCCAGTCTTGTCCGTCCGGTATTGTCTGTCCGCTCTTGTCTGTCCGGTCTTGCTTGTCCGGTCTTGCTTGTCCGGCTTGTCCGGTTTTGTTTGTCGAGTATTGTCTGACTAGTCTGATCTTTCAGGTCTTGTAACTATTCTTGTCTGTCTAGTCTTGCCCGTTTAGACTGCCTGCCTAGTCTTGTCTTCCTAGTCTAGTACCTGTCTAGTCTGACTACTCTGTATAGTTCGTCTAGTCTAGTCTAGTCTGCCTAGTTCTGTCTAGCTAATCTAGTTCTGTCTAGCTAGTCTAGTTCTGTCTAGCTAGTCTAGTTCTGTCCAGCTAGTCTAGTTCTGTCTAGCTAGTCGAGTTCAATCTAGCTAGTCTTTTCTATCTAATCTGATCTGCGTGTCTACACTTATCTATCTGGCCTAGCCATCAATATACATTTTGAACCGAACTATTCATCACTGGCTATATAGTGCATGGTATTGAGTTTTAGCCGTTGCCATTAATTAACCGGAGATTGCTTCCAGGGGAAAAGTGCGTAGGCTCAGCTGGGATTTGAATCCGCAACGGCGGGTAATGTACCGCAGCCGCTAATGCCGCCCCCAAATTAACTCAAAATCCCACTAGTCCAAATCCCACGAAAAGGAAATGACCAACAAATCCGTGAACTAGATTTCATCTTAAAAAACAGGAATCAATAAGAATAAATCTAGATATAACTGAGGCTCAGTAGACTAAACTAGACCTAGGAATCGATCCTCAAGGCATTGCAATAGCTCCAACTGTAAATTACTTTGCGACTGTTAAAACTAGAGTAACAAAATAGATTGAGAAATACGTTAACCACAACTAGTAAATAAACTATTAAGCTGAAAATTTCTAAAATTGTTCGATCATTGATTTTCGATTCTCCGTCTGCTTAAATAATATATTTGCAGGGGCCTTGGGCGACCGTCGTGGATAAATCATTTTCAGTGTACTCCGCGTCTCGTACGGAACTAATAGGTTTATGTCTCCTCCGCTTCTGGCCCTCGAACTGTTGGCACGCGTCCCGTCCTTGCCCCAAATCAATAACATCCAACTGCCACCCGCAGGAACATATATATTATCTTCCCGAAATAAAATCCAGACCCTCAGACATGTAGACAATAAGCGTATGAAACTGGGAAGGCGTCGTCCGCCATAAACGAGATCAAAGACTAATTGCTGGTCAAACTAAATCGCTGTTAGTTTGCCCATTGAGTTAGTTCCATTGATGTGTGTGTGCGATTGAGTGTTTTACATTCTATCGAGTGTCAAATTAGATTTAGCTTTCACGAAGGCATTACAAGTTTCCAATTACGTCTCGACTCAATCGCTGCTCATTTGAATCCGCTGATACGTTTACAAATACGATTAAACTAACTAAATCCGACATAGATTTGAAAATTTCAATAAGCTATTTGTCTATTATTATCTACTAGATAAAGCAATGATAATTCTATTAATTTAAACTACTTAACCAATCTATACCTCGATACTGTGATTTATTATCCGAGCTCGCTCAAAATTAATAGGCAATACGTCCGTCTAATCTAACAGATGTTTACTTAACTAGCAAGTAATTGAACACTTTGATCTATTATATAGCGTAGGCGCACTATTCTCGACATCAAGTATTAGCACATAACAATTTGCACAATCGCATTTAGTACGTTTCCCAAATGAAAACAAAACTAGATGGACAAAACTAGAATTACAAGACTAGAAGGACAAGACTAGGAGGACAAGACTAGGAGGACAAGACTAGACGGACAAGACTACACGGACAAGACTACACGGACAAGACTAGACGGACAAGACTAGACGGACAATAGTAGACGAACAGGAATAGACGAACAATATTTGACCGACAAGACTTAACGGACAATACTAGACGGACAAGACTGAACGGACTGGAATAAACGGACAAGACTAGATGGACAAGACTAAACAGACAAGACGAGACGGACAAGACTAGACAGACAAGACAGACAAGACTAGACAGACAAGACTAGACAGACAAGACTAGACAGACAAGACTAGACAGACAAGACTAGACAGACAAGACTAGACAGACAAGACTAGACAGACAAGACTAGACAGACAAGACTAGACAGACAAGACTAGACAGACAAGACTAGACAGACAAGACTAGACAGACAAGACTAGACAGACAAGACCAGACAGACAAGACTAGACAGACAAGACTAGACAGACAAGACTAGACAGACAAGACTAGACAGACAAGACTAGACAGACAAGACTAGACAGACAAGACTAGACAGACAAGACTAGACAGACAAGACTAGACAGACAAGACTAGACAGACAAGACTAGACAGACAAGACTAGACAGACAAGACTAGACAGACAAGACTAGACAGACAAGACTAGACAGACAAGACTAGACAGACAAGACTAGACAGACAAGACTAGACAGACAAGACTAGACAGACAAGACTAGACAGACAAGACTAGACAGACAAGACTAGACAGACAAGACTAGACAGACAAGACTAGACAGACAAGACTAGACAGACAAGACTAGACAGACAAGACTAGACAGACAAGACTAGAAAGACAAGACTAGAAAGACAAGACTAGACAGACAAGACTAGATAGACAAGACTAGACAGACAAGACTAGACAGACAAGACTAGACAGACAAGACTAGACAGACAAGACTAGACAGACAAGACTAGACAGACAAGACTAGACAGACAAGACTAGACAGACAAGACTAGACAGACAAGACTAGACAGACAAGACTAGACAGACAAGACTAGACAGACAAGACTAGACAGACAAGACTAGACAGACAAGACTAGACAGACAAGACTAGACAGACAAGACTAGACAGACAAGACTAGACAGACAAGACTAGACAGACAAGACTAGACAGACAAGACTAGACAGACAAGACTAGACAGACAAGACTAGACAGACAAGACTAGACAGACAAGACTAGACAGACAAGACTAGACAGACAAGACTAGACAGACAAGACTAGACAGACAAGACTAGACAGACAAGACTAGACAGACAAGACTAGACAGACAAGACTAGACAGACAAGACTAGACAGACAAGACTAGACAGACAAGACTAGACAGACAAGACTAGACAGACAAGACTAGACAGACAAGACTAGACAGACAAGACTAGACAGACAAGACTAGACAGACAAGACTAGACAGACAAGACTAGACAGACAAGACTAGACAGACAAGACTAGACAGACAAGACTAGACAGACAAGACTAGACAGACAAGACTAGACAGACAAGACTAGACAGACAAGACTAGACAGACAAGACTAGACAGACAAGACTAGACAGACAAGACTAGACAGACAAGACTAGACAGACAAGACTAGACAGACAAGACTAGACAGACAAGACTAGACAGACAAGACTAGACAGACAAGACTAGACAGACAAGACTAGACAGACAAGACTAGACAGACAAGACTAGACAGACAAGACTAGACAGACAAGACTAGACAGACAAGACTAGACAGACAAGACTAGACAGACAAGACTAGACAGACAAGACTAGACAGACAAGACTAGACAGACAAGACTAGACAGACAAGACTAGACAGACAAGACTAGACAGACAAGACTAGACAGACAAGACTAGACAGACAAGACTAGACAGACAAGACTAGACAGACAAGACTAGACAGACAAGACTAGACAGACAAGACTAGACAGACAAGACTAGACAGACAAGACTAGACAGACAAGACTAGACAGACAAGACTAGACAGACAAGACTAGACAGACAAGACTAGACAGACAAGACTAGACAGACAAGACTAGACAGACAAGACTAGACAGACAAGACTAGACAGACAAGACTAGACAGACAAGACTAGACAGACAAGACTAGACAGACAAGACTAGACAGACAAGACTAGACAGACAAGACTAGACAGACAAGACTAGACAGACAAGACTAGACAGACAAGACTAGACAGACAAGACTAGACAGACAAGACTAGACAGACAAGACTAGACAGACAAGACTAGACAGACAAGACTAGACAGACAAGACTAGACAGACAAGACTAGACAGACAAGACTAGACAGACAAGACTAGACAGACAAGACTAGACAGACAAGACTAGACAGACAAGACTAGACAGACAAGACTAGACAGACAAGACTAGACAGACAAGACTAGACAGACAAGACTAGACAGACAAGACTAGACAGACAAGACTAGACAGACAAGACTAGACAGACAAGACTAGACAGACAAGACTAGACAGACAAGACTAGACAGACAAGACTAGACAGACAAGACTAGACAGACAAGACAGACAAGACTAGACAGACAAGACTAGACAGACAAGACTAGACAGACAAGACTAGACAGACAAGACTAGACAGACAAGACTAGACAGACAAGACTAGACAGACAAGACTAGACAGACAAGACTAGACAGACAAGACTAGACAGACAAGACTAGACAGACAAGACTAGACAGACAAGACTAGACAGACAAGACTAGACAGACAAGACTAGACAGACAAGACTAGACAGACAAGACTAGACAGACAAGACTAGACAGACAAGACTAGACAGACAAGACTAGACAGACAAGACTAGACAGACAAGACTAGACAGACAAGACTAGACAGACAAGACTAGACAGACAAGACTAGACAGACAAGACTAGACAGACAAGACTAGACAGACAAGACTAGACAGACAAGACTAGACAGACAAGACTAGACAGACAAGACTAGACAGACAAGACTAGACAGACAAGACTAGACAGACAAGACTAGACAGACAAGACTAGACAGACAAGACTAGACAGACAAGACTAGACAGACAAGACTAGACAGACAAGACTAGACAGACAAGACTAGACAGACAAGACTAGACAGACAAGACTAGACAGACAAGACTAGACAGACAAGACTAGACAGACAAGACTAGACAGACAAGACTAGACAGACAAGACTAGACAGACAAGACTAGACAGACAAGACTAGACAGACAAGACTAGACAGACAAGACTAGACAGACAAGACTAGACAGACAAGACTAGACAGACAAGACTAGACAGACAAGACTAGACAGACAAGACTAGACAGACAAGACTAGACAGACAAGACTAGACAGACAAGACTAGACAGACAAGACTAGACAGACAAGACTAGACAGACAAGACTAGACAGACAAGACTAGACAGACAAGACTAGACAGACAAGACTAGACAGACAAGACTAGACAGACAAGACTAGACAGACAAGACTAGACAGACAAGACTAGACAGACAAGACTAGACAGACAAGACTAGACAGACAAGACTAGACAGACAAGACTAGACAGACAAGACTAGACAGACAAGACTAGACAGACAAGACTAGACAGACAAGACTAGACAGACAAGACTAGACAGACAAGACTAGACAGACAAGACTAGACAGACAAGACTAGACAGACAAGACTAGACAGACAAGACTAGACAGACAAGACTAGACAGACAAGACTAGACAGACAAGACTAGACAGACAAGACTAGACAGACAAGACTAGACAGACAAGACTAGACAGACAAGACTAGACAGACAAGACTAGACAGACAAGACTAGACAGACAAGACTAGACAGACAAGACTAGACAGACAAGACTAGACAGACAAGACTAGACAGACAAGACTAGACAGACAAGACTAGACAGACAAGACTAGACAGACAAGACTAGACAGACAAGACTAGACAGACAAGACTAGACAGACAAGACTAGACAGACAAGACTAGACAGACAAGACTAGACAGACAAGACTAGACAGACAAGACTAGACAGACAAGACTAGACAGACAAGACTAGACAGACAAGACTAGACAGACAAGACTAGACAGACAAGACTAGACAGACAAGACTAGACAGACAAGACTAGACAGACAAGACTAGACAGACAAGACTAGACAGACAAGACTAGACAGACAAGACTAGACAGACAAGACTAGACAGACAAGACTAGACAGACAAGACTAGACAGACAAGACTAGACAGACAAGACTAGACAGACAAGACTAGACAGACAAGACTAGACAGACAAGACTAGACAGACAAGACTAGACAGACAAGACTAGACAGACAAGACTAGACAGACAAGACTAGACAGACAAGACTAGACAGACAAGACTAGACAGACAAGACTAGACAGACAAGACTAGACAGACAAGACTAGACAGACAAGACTAGACAGACAAGACTAGACAGACAAGACTAGACAGACAAGACTAGACAGACAAGACTAGACAGACAAGACTAGACAGACAAGACTAGACAGACAAGACTAGACAGACAAGACTAGACAGACAAGACTAGACAGACAAGACTAGACAGACAAGACTAGACAGACAAGACTAGACAGACAAGACTAGACAGACAAGACTAGACAGACAAGACTAGACAGACAAGACTAGGCAGACAAGACTAGACAGACAAGACTAGACAGACAAGACTAGACAGACAAGACTAGACAGACAAGACTAGACAGACAAGACTAGACTGACAAGACTAGATAGACAAGACAGATAAGACTAGATAGACAAGACAGATAAGACTTGATAGGCAAGTTTAGACAGACAAGCCTAGACTAGACGAACAAGTCTAGACTAGACGAACAAGTCTAGACAGACAAGACAATCTCTATACCCAGATCTGTATTCCCAGTTGAAATTCTTTATAATATTCTTCTTGTATTTTGAATAGGATGAACCAAAATTCCAAGCTTAAAAATCATAATTGGATTTCCGGTAATTAAAACAAGCGCGAGTCTCATCAAGTGCAAACAAAGCCGTCGAGTGTGTGAATGGATCTGCATAGTGGCGATATCGATCCCGACAAAAACATTTTAATAAAGTGAATTTGAAAAGAAGAGAAAAAGGAAAATTGAAATGCCGGCAGGGGGGACGGCGGCGGCGTAAAAGTGAAATGCGGACGGAATAGCAATAATAAAAAGCAGTATTAACAATAATAATAAAAAGAGTAATGGCGTACGCGATACGAGATATTACTGTAAAACTTCCGATATGAATAATTTTGCATGTAAATCGGACGTTTCTGGTGCAGTCGATACACGCTGTAATCCTGTTAGTTGCAAAAGTTTCAAGCGTGGATTACTACTTCACGGATCGAATTCACCACGCGGTTTTTTATTCGCAATTCATTTCTCAAAATTCAAACCAAAAAATTTTTTTGCACAAACACCTTGCCACTTCACAAATCAATTCAACAAAATTAACTAATCCAACTAGGCATCAATAATTAACTAGTCTGTTCGGAATCCCGCCTTTCAATGTGGGAAACCTGGGTTTGAGTCCTGCTCGGGGAGGCGACAACTAGGGCGGTTTTCACTAACCGTCCGGGCTGCCCACCCTGAATGAATGCAAAATATGCGATACAGGGGTGCCGCAAACTAAAAAAAGCCAAAGTAGATTAGCAGGTTTAGTGAGAGCTTCCCCGAACCACTTTTTTGAAAACAGTCTGTTCGGTATGGTTTGTTTGATATAGTCTCGTCTATCTAGTCTAGTCCGTTCTAATCTGTTTTGCTTAATCCAAACTGCTCTGCTTAATCTAATCTGATCTGCTTAATCAAGTCTGATCTGCTTTATCTAGTATGATCTGTTTCTTCTTAATATAGTCAAATTCAAATTAATTTATTAAACAGGAAGATATTCTGTTACCGTGAATATGCGATGAAGATATTCTGTGAGTATGTATATATGTTACCGTGAAAGACCGAAATTTGGGGAATGTCGACTTTCGCCGACGAATGTCAACATTCACATAGTCGCTTGGTGTATGTCCGAAATACATTATCGAAAAGTAATGTATTGTAATTATAGTAGTAAGTAATATATTGTAAATACAATACCGAAAGGTATTTACTAAATACCCTTATTTTTGACATACACCGGTGAATATGGACATTACCATGCACTAATGGTGAATGTTGAACATGTCGGAGATTTATATTTTCTTCTCCGTAATTCAGTCGCTATAAAACGTCAAAAGGGTGAAGTAACTTTTTCGCCGCTCCTTCTGAGAGGAATGACCAATAATTTAAAACCCACAGTACATTCTAAATGAGAAACTAAAATAATGGTTATAACAAAATTACTTAATTATGTGATTCAAATCTTATTTATTGCAACATAAGACTAATAAAGCTGATTGACTCCCTGCAGAACAAAGGATTTGGCGGGAGAGAACCAGTCGCCTCTCTGTCGGCATCTCACTTTTGGACCTCCACCAGAGCGTATCTGTGATTGTCGACATACACCGGTGAGGGTCCGAATATACAACAAAGTAATGAATTATTCGATCTTTCACCGACGTTTTTTGTATGTGTTGACATTCACCAATTTCGGTCATTCACGGTAACATATATACAAATACATATTGTCGTACTCATCAATGATATATATTATTTTGGGATAAGAAAGTCTTTAATTTCTTTTCTGAACTTTTTGATCGAGATTTCCAGGGTAAGACTTGTTGGTAGCATGCCAAACTAATAGATTCCAGCAACAGCGGGCGCTTAACTGGAGACAGTCAATCTTGAATGGGGGTGAATTCTCTAGTGTTATAATTATGAGTATCCTTATATTTAGGAATTAATTGCTTTTTACATGTATATAACAATTAGTTTCAAGAATAAAGAGACTTAATACAGTTACAATCTTTAAGTTAGTAAAGTGAGCCCTGCACGATGTATACGCCGGTAGACCAAGTAGGGCTTTAAGTGTCGTTTCTGTCTTCAAAACTTTCAGCCACTCTGGTGAAGTCCCCAAGCTATTATACCATAGGAGAGAATGGACTGAATTTCAGCAAAGTAAAAGTTTAATAATTGTGGTACAGTCAAAAATCTCTTCAGGTAGCGGAAACAATAGGTTTCCTTACTAAGCGCCTTACACAAGCTGTCGATGGTGATGTGCCAAGCTATCTTTGTTGAAGTTATCTTCAACACAAATACCTAGAAATTTTGCGACTTTTACGCGTTTTATCGCACATTGATCAGTTTGTATAGAAATGACCTTGGCGTATTCACTACTTTCAGTTTTGAATAAAATGAATTCAGTTTTGTCGATGTTAAACAATAATTTGTTCGCTGAAAACCAACTGGATAAGTCATGTAAGGATAATGCCTTCTAAAAACCTTCCTTGGATAAACGGAATCTTCTTCATATGACCCCACAGCCCAAATCGGGCCCTGACCTCCTGTATTGTTGTCCTCCATTCTCCCCTGTCCTTTGCTGTTCTTCTCTACGCACTAACCCCGAGTATTTAATATGCGTCTTCCCGGGTCTCTTACTCCCACTGTTTTCTTGCCCTCCCTACCGGCCGCCTTGCATTTTTGCGTTCAATGCTCTTAGAGTTAGACGGTTGTCGTCTATCCTGAGCACGCGTCCTGCCCATCTTATTCATTGCAATCTGATGAATGTAGAAATCGGTGGTTCTTGGTATATGTAGTATAGCTCGTTATTGTTCCTTTGCCGTCTGATGTTTACGACCGTAATCCTACGTAGCACCTTGCGCTCAAATATGTCCATTGCGTTCTTGTTTTTTTTTCAGTCATAGTCCATATTTCGCTATACTAGCATGCGATAGGCCAAATTATTGTCTTGTACATTCTAAGCTTGTTCTTGCGGTGCACACTATTAGATCTTTATTTTCCGCCATTCTATAGTACGCCTTAATTTCGGCTATGACTCGGCGTCTTACTTCCCCATCTTCGGTACCATCTCTGTTGATTTCCACACCCAGATATATAAATTTGTTGACAACTTTGATGTAGTCTGGCAACTGTAATTATGGCCCGCGCTTTCTTCTTTGTGTAATTACCTTTGTTTTGCTTATGTTGATGCTGAGTCTACTATCTTTGGCAGCTGCTTTTAGTTGGGTATAGGTCTTCTGCGCTTCGTCGGGCATTCCGCTCATAATACTTATGTCATCGACATATGCTGCTAGTTGCACTTTTGCAGTTGCAGTTTGGTTGGCTAGGACGTTATCCCTACCTACACCCAAACGTCTTATAAGAAATTCCAGCGCTAGGTTGAAGAGTGTGGGTGCTAGCCCCTCTACTTGTTTCAACCCTTTCGTTATTTTGAAGGGGCCCGTGAGTTGGTTTTGGACCCGCACCACGGCCTCAATTTCACACATTGTAGTCTTTATCATTTTCACCAGTTTAGTTGGTATCTTCAGCTGCTGTAGAATTTGGTAGAGTATGCCTGCTTATAATCGATGAAGATGTTGTGCACATCAATGTCGTATTGTCGTGCTTTATTCAGAATTTGCTTCACTGTAAAGATCTGGTCCACCGTCGATCTTCCCCCCTGAAGCCTGCTTGATATTCCCCCAACAGTGTTTCTGCGTACGGCGGTAGTCGTGCCTTAATGATATACGTTAGTATTTTGTACACAAGGCATAGCATACTAATTCCGCGGTAGTTATTGCACTTCAGTTTGTCTCCTTTTTTATGGTTGGGGATGATTCTTGCAGTTTTGGAGTCATCTGGGAGCGTCTCTTCTTCCCAGATTTTTACTATAAGGTAGTGTATTTGTTTCATTAGGTGTTGTCCATCTAGTTTGTATGCCTCAGCTGAAATTCCATCTATCCCCGGTGCCTTGTTTTATTTCATTTTGGGTATGGCCTCTTTTGTCTCCTCGAAGGATGAGGGTTCTGTGCTATCCCCTTATTATTCCCCTAAATTAATATTCCCCTAGACAGATAAGAGTAGACCCACTAGACAGTCAAAACGAGACTGACAAGACCAGACAGACAGACTAGTCTAGTATTGTCTATTCGCTCTAGTCTGGCCTAACTAGTCTTGTATGTCTAGTCATTTCTATTTAGTTTAATCAGTCCGAGTCTAGTCTTGTCTATCCGTTCTAGTCTAGCCTAACTAGTCTTGTATGCCTAATCATAACTATTTAGTTTTATCAGTCCGATTCTTGTTGAATTAATGTTGTCTATTATGTCTAATTTTGTTTGTTCAGTGATCCATATAAGAACAGGACAGCACAAAACAAGACCAAACAAAATTAGATAAACAAGTCTATACAAGGCATATTAGAACAAAGTAGAAGAACAAGAGTAGGCAGACAAGAGTAGGCAGGCAAGAGTTGACAAGTGTAGACATATAAGTGTAGACAGACCCAAGTGTAGAGTGTAGAGATGATAGACAAGAGATAGATAGAGAGAGATGATAGACAGATGATAAGTGTAGAGTGGATAGACAAGAGTTAGACAGACACTAATAGACAGACGAGGATGGAGAGGCATGAGTAGAAAGACAAGAGTAGAGAGTTAAGAGTAGAGACATAAGACTATACAGATAATAGATACTGACAGACAAGATTAGAGAGTTTAAAGTAGACAGATAAGAGTAGACAAACAAGGGTAAACAGATAAGAGTAGACAGACGAGGGTGGAGAGACGTTTGTAGACAGATAAGAGCAGAAAGTTAAGAGTAGACAGATAAGGCTAGAGAGATAATGTTAGACTGACAAGATTAAACAGGCAGATAGAGATAGAGAGAGAGTAATAGACAGGCAGGACTAGATGGACTTTGTTGAAAATAAGTATTGAAAATTTTCAAAATTTGAATTGAATTTGAATTCAGAGAAATTAGTAATTTGGAAAAATGTGAAAATTTGTAAACTGAGGGAACTTTAAAATATGAGAAAAACTTGTTAAGTTGGAAAATCTGAAAATTTAAATGACATGAAAGAAATGAAACTTAAATACCTATACCTATCCGCTCGACAGTCTGATATGTAGACCTCTGATGGCTGTCCCAAAGCCGTGTGAGACAAGTAGTGCGACAGATTTCATTGTATTAGTATTATAATATATAGTAATTGTATAAATATTAGTATTCTCTTTATTTAACTAACTACTTGAAAATATTTGAAAACTTAAAAGTTTGAAAGTTGAAAAATTAAGTTTAAGTTTAAATTTTTAAGTTAAAAAATTGAAAATTACTGGCAGAAAGACCCTATAGACCAGTGTTTCCCAAAGTGTGGTACGCGTACCCCAAGGGGTACGAGAAGGGTTTGAAAGGGGTCCGAAAAAATTATCATCAAACTTCCTTTTGTGTGTGTATGTCAACGGAAGTATACAAAGAAAAAAAATTAAATAACATAAAAATTAAAGCGAATATAACTTTTTATAAATTGTTTGAATTAATCAATGTATACATTGCAAAATATCTGTAAAATTCTTGTGAATCTGCGACCGTTCAATCATCTTTGGCGGTTAATTAATAGAATACAGATCAAATCTTACTTGTGATACATTATATTTTAAAATTAATTTGTTATTATTTCTTTTGTATTTTTTAAATATTATATTAAACAAACAATAAACAAAATTTTTCTTAAAATTTATAATAGAAAATGTTATTTTCTTTTAAATACCAATCCGGGGACAGTATATTATTTAAAAAAATATGAGAACAGTTGTCTCTGAAATCGTATCTTCCAAAAACTTTCAACCACGGGGTAAGTTGTGTTAAAAAATATTTGGGAGGGGTACATATGGATCGAAAGTTTGGGAAACACTGCTATAGACGATAACCATTTGTTCCATTTAGTGACAATAAAGATTATTATTATTATTATTGGAAAGTTTGTATAATATTTAAAAATTTTCGGTTAAAAAAAGTATACTATTTAAAAAGATTCTTAAACTGTTTAAACAGTTGTTCAGTCTGTTCGATATGTTCAATATATTCAAACTATATTTTATGTTCATGCTTTACGACCCGACTAGGAAAATAGTGAGGCATGCCGAAAGATCTATTCGGGCCTAATGAGGCCTTCCGAACTGTTGCCGAACTGTGGCAGGCCTCATTCGAATCTTGTGCCGTGCTAATTAGGAAAGCCTAACTTCGGAAAATCTTTGGAAGTCCTAACTCCCACCTAATGAGGCCCTCCGAACTGTTACCGAACTGTGGCAAGCCTCATTCGAATCTTGTGCCGTCCTAATTAGGAAAGCCTAACTTCGGAAAATCTTTGGAAGTCCTAACTCCCACCTAATGAGGCCCTCCGAACTGTTACCGAACTGTGGCAAGCCTCATTCGACTCTTGTGCCGTCCTAATTAGGAAAGCCTAACTTCGGAAAATCTTTGGAAGTCCTAACTCCCACCTAATTAGGCCTTCCGAACTGTGCCAAGCCTCATTCGAACCTTATAAGGATAACCAAAGTTTTATCGAAGTTAGGCAAGCGATATTCGGTTGTCATTAGGAAAGTCTGTGGCATAGCCTAACTTAAATATATCTTTGCAATTCCAGAAACTTTGAGTTTCATTAAGCGCATGCGTACACACACACACTTACTCCTTCCAAAAGACTATTTCCATACTTGACTAAGATATAGCTTCAGTTACTAACTATTCTGTCAAATACTTTATAGTGCATCAAACATTTCGTATTTTTTAAGATTCGGGTACTTTTAAGCTGTGTTTTTATCTAAACATGTTCCTTATTAACAATAAAAGTTATCGGAAGCGTGAACTTGCTCGTTTAAGAGTCCAAAGATTCCAAAATAACGCGCGAGGTGAATTATCTTATGTACAAGAACGTGAGCGTAATGTTGAACCTGTAATGTCTTGTGTTAATGACGGCGGGATATGTTGTAATGATATATTACCTACAAATAATATTGAACGTGCTACTGGTTCAAATTTAGTTCGTGACCAAGAGAATGAAGTACAACATGATGAGTTAGAATTAGAAGAACATATTAGCAGAAGTATCGAAACTAATAATGACAACCAATCTCGAAATTTAACAAATAGCTCAGACTCGGAGACCGGGAGCGAATTAATAAATCATGTTATTGACAATTTAGATGCAATTGAAGAAATTCGGCAATGGGCATTGATATATCGATACATATAAAATCACAGATGTTAAGCAAAAATGGTATGCATTGATTTAAGTAACAATAATAAAGAAAAACTATGTGTAATGCCATTATTACATATGTAAAAAGAATGCAGGTATTGATACGTAAATACGAAATTACCGGTCCGGATGCTAGACTATATAATTTTTTATATGGATGTTCTTTATAACTTCCTGTATAGAGCGGTATCCGACCAATAAACAGCAGAGTCTTAGTGTTTGTATAAAGTTTCGGTGTTAGTTTAGAGGTTTAGTATTAAAAGTGGCTTAGTTTCTGATGGACCTTTGCAGTGAGCAGCTAGTGACTAAATTTGCAGTGAATAAATCTGAATATAATAAAAGAAAACAAATATTGCCATTGTCCTTAATAATAAAAGAAAAAAACATATTCTTATTGATTTGAAATTTAACAAAATGACAAGTGAGAATTCGAAATATAGATTAGTTGTTTTTTATCAACTATTAAGAAAAAAAACAGAAATTGACATAGTGCCAAGTAAATGGATTTACGGTAATAAAGTTAATAAATTAAAATGTAAATTTATGCCGCCCCCTTACAACAAAGAAAAACATGACGTATTAATTAATATGATCCAGAATTGTGATGAACCTGAGCGTGATTGGCCATCGTATTCTATTGAAGTTCGTGGAGGAGCCAGTAAGTAAAAGTTTTTGTAAAACAATAGTAAAAACATTGTAAAACAATAGATACTTATCTATTGTTTTACAATGAATGTTTTGAAAAATAATATATTTTTTTGTTTAAATAGTATATTTTGAAAAATAATACTTTCCGAGGGAAAAAAGAATTTTTTTATTGATAAATAGTAAAAATCGGTAATTTGCAAAGGGATATTTTTATTTTTCGTATTTTTTGATTGAAGTTTTTTGTAGTTGATAAGTAACCAATTATTATTTCTAGAATCATACGACGAAGCAGAAAAATTAGTCTTGTTGTCAAAAATTGCAATATCAAGCATACGTATATTCAACAGAGAATGAAGACTCGGCAAAAATAAAAGCTACACTGGGTGAGACTTTTTTGAAACGACAGAAAGTCTCAAAAGAAGTGACTAATGAAATTTTCCAAGTCAGCACATGATCCCTTGATTAAGGGATCAGTAGACAAAACTGTGTCCTCTGTTTTACATCATTGTGCTGATTGGGATGGTGGACGGACCGCAAAGAACAATAAAATTTACTTTCCGTTACTATTCATGTTTTTTTTTTAATAAAAATATTTGCTTTAAGTTAATATCTTTATGGTTCTATCGAAATGTATTATTTTGCTTACTTTTTCCTATCCTATATAATTGCATTAAATTATTGTCTTAAACAGTAAAGAATAAAAATACTAAACACTAAAAAGCAGTAAGAATACTACATTCTTTTCGTACAATTGTAATGAAGCATATTCGCATTTGCACCAAAGACAAATGGAAAATTTGGACCGCATTAAGTTACAGTTGACGCATGCAAGTGTAGTTTCCAAACCGCCACCTACAGAGGAATCCGAATTTGGGCTAGACTAGGTTGGGATTGTCACATCCGAGTTTGGATTCCAAACTAATGCCTTAAGTGAAAACCGAACTCGGACCAGATTAGGTTGAGGTTATAGTTATAACATGCAAGTGTGGCTTCCGAATGTGTTAAAATGAGGCTTCCTAATTAGGAACGAAGGCGGACGTGCGTAACATATGTCATGACGGCCTAATGCGGTTGCCTCATTTGGAACGAACACGGAGTTCGGCATGCCTCATTCGTTCCTAATAAAAAACGAACTGAAATTTCTAGTCGGGGAATTGTCCAAACCATTCAAAATTTGTAAACAAGGACTGATTTTCTGGGTCATTGGAAGCAGTTGTCGAGTTTTGGAAGTCAAGTAAATTACCATAGCTTAGGACTAAAAAATAAACTTGAATATTCAATATGCAAAATGTTATTCTAATGCACATTTTATGCGAATTAAAAAACAAAACTTTTAGATATCTTTGTAAAAAATTCAACAATTTATCGATAAAATATTTGAACCAAACCCACAAACAAAATTAATTTCAAGGCAATCGATACACAAACCACTACATTAAAAAATGTATTAAAATTATACATTGTTTTAAATCAATAAAATAAATAAATTTGTTCAAATAAATTTACAAAATCTCGATTTTATAAAACAAAATTTTAGTTTAAATTACCAAGTTTGGTTTGCATAATTTGTGTTGCCAAATTCACAAAATTTTTACAATTTTAAGTATTATCTTCACAAAATTTTAGTTACCAAATTCCGCAATTTTGGTCACATTTTTAAAATGAATTTTTCGCAAACTTACAAGATTTGCTGAATTACTGTGTTGGAGCAAGAACACTCCCTTGAGGGACACATTTCTAACGGCACACTTTTGTTTCTAAATGGAACTGTATCAATACATATTGCATACGGTTCTTTATAAATGAGTGGATCCAATTTCCTACTATTCGCCTTATTCCAAAGGAAAATAATTTGTTCATTAACCGGGCGTTAATCTACACAGTCAAATGCTTTGCTTAAATCACAGACGATACCCACAAGGAATCTGCCCTTATCCAATTCTGAATTTTATTATTTAGGCCTACAACCGCTGAAGTTGTGGACTTGCCTCTTTGAAAACCATGCTATTCCATCGGAATTAAATTATGTTTGGAAATAAAAGGTGTAAGTCTGTACAGAAAACAGTATTCCAAGATTTTCGAGAGTACAGGTAACAAAGCAATAGGCCCATAGTTATACAGAGAATATTTATTTGATTTCTTGAATATAGGTAGAATAGTGGCTACTTTAAGAATATTGGGAAACTTCGCTGATTTAAATGAACAGTTGACTCAACTTTGCAGCGGCCTGAGCAGATGCAAAACGTTGTATTTTAGTAAACGGCAGAATACCATCGGGACCATGCGAATTTTTGTTTTTTAATTTATCAGTGAGTATATTTAAAAGTCCCATTTCACTAATGTCGTCGACATACATAGTTTATTCTATGAAGGGAATATGGTAATTCGTTATTTCGGTGTGATGTCCTTCATTATTTCCCCAACGCTTTTATACAAAACTCATTAAAAAGCTTCGAAATTTTATCGCTATCCTGGATCCGCGCGTCCTCAATATCTATAATAAAACTTTCCTGCTTGAGCGATTTGTTTGTTTGGTGATTAATAAGTTTCCATAGGTCTCTGCTTATTATTGGAATTAGCAAGAAGGCTTCGAAAATAATTTCTCTCTAGTCTTATTTGCTAAGTCTATCCCAATCTGTCATGTTAGTCTAGTACGTTCAAATCTGTTCTGTACACTATAAACTAACCTCCTTAGCCTCATCTGATCTGCTTAATCTAGCCTTAACTGCTTAATATAGTGTGATCTGCTTATTCTAGTTTCATCTGCTTAATCTAGTCTGATTTGCTTAGTCTACCACTATTTTTCGTTTGGTTAAAGATTTTGCTTTTTATCAGAGTTTCAATTAAACGTGTTTGTTCTTTTATTTTAACCCTCAACTTGCAACAACTGTTTTAACAAGTTTATTTTTTGTGAAATTTTATAATGAATTGTTCCCTATTAGCTTGCCTTAATTGTTATGTAAAACTCGAGCGGCGGTTATCTACGTCCTACATCTCGACAACTAGCCTAGTCCGGTGACAATATAAATCCTGACCTATCCACGTTTTAATTAAAACACTTAATAAACCCTCGAGTAGCTATAAATAGTACATAGTTTTAGATAATGCATGGGATGACATAACTTGAAGGGAATTAAATCGAATGATCGAGTCAACAACATTGCGTCTCAAATAATCTGAGACTAAAATTTGAGACATCTAGTCTGAATCCTGAAATATCAAGTTCCTTCGTGTTATTTAACTAGCAGACTGATATTAATTAACTGTCTAAAACTACTCTGTCTAGTTAATTAGGTCGCATAATCTGACTCAAATACTCGCAAACTAGCTTTCTAAAACCAAATATTTCCAGACTAACCTTTAAAATTAAATTCTTTCCAAAATATTTTCATAATTACATGAGGAAAGAGGATGTCGTAATTTAGAAAATATGGTGCATGCTCCGGGCAGATTGAATTATCGATGGTTCAGAAAGCGTGACAAAATTAGATCTTTCCGGAGAATCTACTTTCGAATAAATTGAATAAGTGCAGATAAGAACGAATTTATTAAGACACGCAAGACTGACAGACAAGATTGGAGAGATATGACTGGAGAGACAAGCCTGGACAGACAATACTAGACAGACAAAACTGCACAGACAAGACCAGATAGATAAGATTAAACAGACAAAACTAGTCAGATAAGTCTAGACTTAGACAGAGAAGACTAGACAGGCAAGACTAGACAGACAAGACTAGCAAGACTAGACAGACAAGACTAGACAAACAAGATTAGACCGAAAAGACAACACAGACAAGACTAGACTAGACAGACAAGACTAGATAGGCAAAACTAGACACACTAGATTGGATTGGCAAGACTAGAGGGACAAGACTAGGCAGACAAGATTGGAGAGACTAGACAGACTAGGCAGACTAGACAGACTAGCAGACAAGACTAGACAGACAAGACTAGACATATGAGACTAGACAGACAAAACTAGCCAGACGAGACTAGACAGACGAGACTAAACAGACGAAACTAGACAGACGAGACTAGATAGACGAGACGAGACACACGAGACTAGACACACGAGACTAGACACACGAGACTAAACACACGAGACTAGACAGCGTATTTATTATTACATATAAACAATAAAATATATAGGTATATCCGATGTTCATATGTATCCAGCACTCCGTCGCAACGACACTATGCTGACGAGACCAGACAGACGAGACCAGACAGACGAGACTAAACACAGGAGACTAGACAGACGAGACTAGACAGACGAGACTAGACAGACGAGACTAGACAAACAAGACTAGACAGACGAGACTAGTAAGACGAGACTAGACAGACGGAACTAGACAGACGAGATAAGACATATGAGACTAGACAGCCGCGACTAGGCAGGCGAGACTAGACAGACGAGACTAGACAGATGCGACAGATGCGACTAGACAGGCGAGATTAGACAGACGGGATTAGTAAGACGAGACTAGTAAGACGAGACTAGACAGACGAGACTAGTAAGACGAGACTAGACAGACGAGACTAGATAGACGAGACTAGACAGATGATACTAAACAGAGGACACCTGACAGACAAAACTAGACAGACGAGCCTTATCAGACGAGACTAGACAGGCGAGACTATACAGACGAGACTGCACAGACGAGGCTATACAGGCGAGACAGACAAGACTAGACAGAGAAAATTGGACAAACAAGTATAAACAAACAAGACAAGACTAGGCAGACAAGACACGACGAAACAAGACTAGACAGACAGGACAAGACTAGCCAGATAAGACAAGATACACAAGGTTAAACAGACAACACTAGACAGACAAGAATGGGGAGACAAGATTATCTACACATGATTAGACAAACAAGACCAGAGAGAGAGAGAGCCATATAAGACAAGAGAGGTAGGACTACAAAGAAAAGACTGGATAGATAAGAATAAGCAGAGATACAAGACTAGCCAGATAAGGTAAGACTAGAGAGACAAGATCAGACTAGATAGATAAAATGATGAGTATTTCATTTCCTTTGGTAAAATATGTTTATCGAGTTTGTGCAGATTGAATGTTGAGTTGGGGGTTGGGCCGTCTGCTTTTTGAATATTAACTTATTGTGCTCCCCATGTGGAAGCTCACTGAAAAGCGGATTCGGTAGGAAACAGATTCGAGTTGGCAAACCCCGCGGACACACTGCCGTTACGAGTAAAATCCAATTCAAAACGAGATCAATACGACAAACACAATATAAAAGTAATCGTAAACTATGTAGGAATCACGAGAAATTATAAAATTGTATTTAGAATTGTTAATGAAACGTGATCATAAGTAGTTTGGTTACTCAAAATAACCATCAACCCGACTACTTTATTCCAAACTCAAGCACTCAACCCCCTTAATTTATTGAAATAATCGGGTAAAAATCGCACAAATTATTTAACTACAATTGTACCTGTATCTCCTTATTACTCGTATCGTCCTAATTGAAAATCCCTCTAGAATAACTAGTCAAACGAAATAAAAATTGACGCACAAGGCCTTGTATAATTGGTAAAAACTAGATGTATTAAACTATACAAATTAATGATTAATAATCTTTCTTTATTGTCCACTCAAACTAGCAAGTTAATCACGTATCCTAACTGACTAATTCCAGTCGATTTTCGTTTTAATCTACACTCGGTCGACTCACAAATGACTAAGTACTCATGAACATATTTGTTTAATGAGTTGCTCAATAACAATATTACGACTGCTTTGACCTCTACATAAATCTCCACTCAACGTGCAGTTAACTGACTGAACGCCATAAACTCGGCAACTCGATTAAGATAAGAAGCTAAGATTTACTTTTTCAATTTCACATCCAATGCAAAAACTGATTAACAACAATTGTTAGTTAGAATAATTGTTATTGTGAAATTGTTGCTTTAGAGAAAATTGTTGAATAATAATTAATTACATTAAATATGCAGTAGTTAAAAATAATCGGTTATCCGAATAGCAGGCTTTTAAAGGTAGGATAATTGGTAAAGGAGTTTCAGAAGACTGTTGAATACTAAATAATAGCTATAACGTAAGCATTAGTTTAATATAAACGGTTACATAAATAGCTAAAGTTAATTCAGGTAGAATACTTGGTAAAGGAGTTTTGGAAGACTGCTGAATAATAAATAATAACTATAAAATAAATAGAGCGGGTCTGACGTCTCGAGCAATTATTTATTGAAGACTTAAGTTGCCTCGAAGTCATCTCTGTTTTGTAGTCAATGTGCTATTTCTTGCGATGACTTAACTTTATTATGATGACTTAACATCATTAGAATAACCGATTATTTTATTAAGTTAATTTATGAAATAAATAACCGATTATTTATTAATAATCGATATTTACATTTGTACCAAAACTATTCAAATGAGTATTCAACGTACTCTAGTCGAAACTAAATAAATCTACGATTCCATTAACTGTAAGAATATACGCGCCAAGTATATATCTTGTTTAGTGTAGGTAGTAACTATATCTTATTTAATGTTTCTCTTTTCGAGTCTAGTGGGCAATAAAAGACTACCCGTTTTATTATCTACGTTTCATTAGTTACTACGTATTCTATTTCATCTGATTATCTTACTACTGGTACAAAATAAAGATTATCATAAATACTAGAAAATGCTTGCGAAGGCTATGGCAGTTAAACAAGACTATGTAGACATACACGGCTAGACAGACGAGACTTGAGATACAAGACCAGACAATCAAACGAATCTGGCCATTCTATCCCAGTTTTCTTTATTTTGCAGCATTTAACCCCTTACCGATCTTACGTTAAATGGTTTCTTCATGTTGGCTATTAGCTCGTCCCTTTCTGCTTCCTATCTCCAGCACTCAAATATTGTGTGTCTTACGGAGTCCACATCGCCACAGTATTCACACAAGCCGTCTGCGGTATTTGTATCAAGTAGTCGCGGAAGCACCCATGCATGCCCCGTGAGGAACCGAGTCAGGTAAAAGTTAGTCTCACCATGCTTCCTGTTGACCCATGTGGTTATATCTGGTATGAACAACTTTGTCCATTGGCCTTTTTCGGACGTCCAGCATTTTTGTTGCCAGCATTGCCATTTTGTTGCCATTCTGCTAGGAGATTTTTTCTAGTGGCAATTCTAGATTGCCTATCACATCCGGCCTCATGCAGTTCGGCTCTCTCCTTTACCAGCAGCTCTATGGGGGGCTATACCAACTATTACCAAAACTGCTTCCCCCGATACAGTCTTGTATGCGCTACAGATCCTGATTGCAGTTTTTCTTTGAATTCTCGTTTGCAAATATTGCTTTGTACTGCCCTACTTTTAGCCCATATTGGGGCAGCATATAGCATGGTGGGTTGTATGATCGTACCAAGGAGCTTACGTTTGGAGCTTTTAGGCCCACCTACATTGGGCATAATTCTGTCCAATGTCGCCGTTACCTTCATGCCTTTAGCTGCCCCTTCGTGAGGTGTAGACCGTAGGACAGGCTCTTGTCTATAACTACCCCGAGGTATGTGATATCGTTCTTTGGGCTTATATATGTATGTTGCACTTTAAACTGTATTCCAGTTCGTTGCATGTACCAGTTTGATCCGAAGCTGTTCGAGTGGAGGATGGTGAGGGCCAACAACTCGCCCTCGTGCCAAGGACGGAGACAAGCCTGCGTCCTGGTCGAGGACCGCCTCTTCCTCTTTGGCGGAACGATGTAAATCAGTAGCTGCAATTTTGTTCAACAGCTGAAATTTTGATTAACAGCTGCAATATTCACCAACACCTAGGTTAATGCATTTCCTTCGATATCCACCAAGCAAAGGTCATTTGGCCAAGATTTCCTCAAATTGTTCGATGTTTTGTTTCCTCTTGAGTCAAAAGCTCGTCCATACCTCATGTACAACTGAAGTTGTCGGCCAAAAACCCCTAAGTTATTTTCTTCAATTTCCACTAATTTTCAGCGAGCTTTCTTCGACCTTCCCAGTCGAAGGACACTCATCCTTATGCCGGTCAGTAACATTGCTTCAGACATTTCGGGAGCAAGGCTTAGGTTGTTTGATGTCATCCAATCGGTTACTTGGCGAATTATGCGGTTTGCCGTTTGCATTTGCATGGTTTCTGAGACCACGAGCCCCCGATCGTCCACGAAGCCAATGACTGTGGCACCCTCCGGAAGTTTCAATCTTAATACGCCATCATATAAGATGTTCCACAAAGTAAGGCCTAACACTGAACCTTTTGGGACCCCGCTACTTAGTTCTCTCTCTACCGAAACTCCATGTGCCTGTGGAAGCAGTGTTCTATTATCGAAGTAGCAATTCCTAAGGCACTATTCCTCTTCCGGTTACTTCCTTTCATTCCATTATTATTTTCCAACTAGCACTGTTAAAAGCGTTTCTAAAGTCAAATGTAAATAGTGCACATATCTTGCTTGTACGTTTGGTGCTACTTCTAGCTTCTTCTGCAAGTTTTAGGACCGCTTCTATTGCGCTGATAGTGGATCTGCTCTTTATGAATCCAAATTGTCTCCTGGACAATCCGATGTCTGCCTCAAATCCTCTTCAGTCCACCAGGAGCTGCTCTAGCAGCTTCCCCGGGGTGTCAAGAATACACAGGGGTATATACGATGGTGGATCGTCTAACGGTTTGTCATCCTTGCGGAGCAAGTCAAGCCTTGCGCAATTCCATTTCTTGAGAAAGTTCCCGGCACTTAGTTCTGCATTCATTACATCTAGAACAAATTTTGATTGATCGAGAGCTGCAATTTCAATAACCTCAGGCGAGATTCCATCTGGGCCTGGAGCTCTAACTTGTGAGTTCCTCTGGTGAGTTCCTCCTCGGTAAATAGCGGTATCTCAATAACCTCTGGTTGTTCCCAGACAAAATGGTTCATGTTGCGGGAACAGTACACTTACAACTCGTTTCAAGTCATTCATTGGCATTTGAGTGTTTGGCGGTAGCACTTAAAGTTTCTTCTTGCATAGGTGGAAGGTATCTCCCCATATGTCCTTGTCTAGGTCCTCGCAGAGTTTTTGCCAAAGTGATTCTTTTACTTTTCTCAGATCTCCTTTTCTGCTTCTATGTAGTTTCGTCAGCGTTTTGAACTTTTCAACAGCGTCTTTTTTAGTTTTATTTTAGACATTTTCTTCTAGCAGCACCGCACTTCTTGTAGAGGCCTCAGGTATATTGCTTCTTCTGGAGGCCCTGAGGCCCTTGCCTCAGTTTTCTTTTTCTGTTTCTATACCGGGTGTCCCATTTTAATGCGCCTGTAGCGATAATTCTGAACCAGTACATTGAAGCAAAGTGTTCTGAATAAAAGTTAACAATTATGAGGGGGACATCTGAGGCCGTCGACTTTGCCCGCCCAGACCACCAGGGGGGCGGTAACAGGGGCCAACTTTAAAATCTTAAATGGAAACCTATATTTTTATTGCAGATTCGGATAGAGCGTTAAAAAGTAGGTAAACTGATATTCGGGTTGTTTTTCAAAATTGTTGATAGATAAAAAAATAAAATAAATTTTGAATGAAAGTGCACTTTCCAGAATAACGGGTTCGTCAACACCCACAATGCCTATTATTGGAGTGCTGAAAATCCCCACCGGGTTTGACAAGTGAACGCACAGCAGCGATGGAGTGTCAACGTGTGGTGTGGAATTCTCGGCTCGCAGATAATCGACTTCTTCTGATAGCACAGGAAGATCGTTTTGAAAAAATTCCAAGTACATCGCGCTATTTAACACCCGCTCGAAGAAGAATGGTCCTCTTCTTCGAGCGGGTGTTAAATAGCGCGATGTACTTGGAATTTTTTCAAAACGATCTTCCTGTGCTATCAGAAGAAGTCGATTTGCGTACCTGGAGGACGACGTAGTGCCGAAGATCGTTCTGGAGAAATTCCAAGTACCTCCACAATTTCAACAATTTATTTTATTTTTTTATCTATCAACAATTTTGGAAAACAACCCGAATAAAATTTACCTACTTTTTAACGCTCTATCCGAATCTGCGATCAAAAAATAAGGGTTTCGATTTAAGATTTTAAAGTTGGCCCCTGTTCACACCAACGACAGCATCGGATGTGCCCCTCATAACCGTTAACTTTTATTCAGAAAACTTTTTGCTTCAATGTACTGGTTCAGAATTATCGCTACCGGCGGATTAAAATGGGACACCCGGTATAAGTCCATCAACGTTTTGAACTTTTCATCAACGTCTTTTTTAGTTTTCTTGGCATTTCTCTTAGCATTTTTAGACATATTCTTCTAGCAGCACCGCACTAGAGGCTTCTTCTAGAGGTCATACAAATATTTCGTCTGACCACCAGTATACCAGTTTCCTCCTAGTTGGTTCACCTTTCTTGGGCAAAGTTGAGTTACATGCCTTTCTATACAGACAAGACTGGACAGACAAGACTAGACAGATAAGACTATACAGACAAGACTAGACAGACAAGACAAGACAGACAAGACTATATCTTAAATATTGAAATAAAACATTTTGATTTGATTTGATTTGACTAGATAGACAAGACTAGACAGACAAGACTAGACAGACAAGACTAGACAGACAAGACTAGACAGACAAGACTAGACAGACAAGACTAGACAGACAAGACTAGACAGACAAGACTAGACAGACAAGACTAGACAGACAAGACTAGACAGACAAGACTAGACAGACAAGACTAGACAGACAAGACTAGACAGACAAGACTAGACAGACAAGACTAGACAGACAAGACTAGACAGACAAGACTAGACAGACAAGACTAGACAGACAAGACTAGACAGACAAGACTAGACAGACAAGACTAGACAGACAAGACTAGACAGACAAGACTAGACAGACAAGACTAGACAGACAAGACTAGACAGACAAGACTAGACAGACAAGACTAGACAGACAAGACTAGACAGACAAGACTAGACAGACAAGACTAGACAGACAAGACTAGACAGACAAGACTAGACAGACAAGACTAGACAGACAAGACTAGACAGACAAGACTAGACAGACAAGACTAGACAGACAAGACTAGACAGACAAGACTAGACAGACAAGACTAGACAGACAAGACTAGACAGACAAGACAAGACAGACAAGACTAGACAGACAAGACTAGACAGACAAGACTAGACAGACAAGACTAGACAGACAAGACTAGACAGACAAGACTAGACAGACAAGACTAGACAGACAAGACTAGACAGACAAGACTAGACAGACAAGACTAGACAGACAAGACTAGACAGGCAAGACTAGACAGACAAGACTAGACAGACAAGACTAGACAGACAAGACTAGACAGACAAGACTAGACAGACAAAACTAGACAGACAAGACTAGACAGACAAGACTAGACAGACAAGACTAGACAGACAAGACTAGACAGACAAGACTAGACAGACAAGACTAGACAGACAAGACTAGACAGACAAGACTAGACAGACAAGACTAGACAGACAAGACTAGACAGACAAGACTAGACAGACAAGACTAGACAGACAAGACTAGACAGACAAGACTAGACAGACAAGACTAGACAGACAAGACTAGACAGACAAGACTAGACAGACAAGACTAGACAGACAAGACAAGACAGACAAGACAAGACAGACAAGACTAGACAGACAAGACTAGACAGACAAGACTAGACAGACAAGACTAGACAGACAAGACTAGACAGACAAGACTAGACAGACAAGACTAGACAGACAAGACTAGACAGACAAGACTAGACAGACAAGACTAGACAGACAAGACTAGACAGACAAGACTAGACAGACAAGACTAGACAGACAAGACTAGACAGACAAGACTAGACAGACAAGACTAGACAGACAAGACTAGACAGACAAGACTAGACAGACAAGACTAGACAGACAAGACTAGACAGACAAGACTAGACAGACAAGACTAGACAGACAAGACTAGACAGACAAGACTAGACAGACAAGACTAGACAGACAAGACTAGACAGACAAGACTAGACAGACAAGACTAGACAGACAAGACTAGACAGACAAGACTAGACAGACAAGACTAGACAGACAAGACTAGACAGACAAGACTAGACAGACAAGACTAGACAGACAAGACTAGACAGACAAGACTAGACAGACAAGACTAGACAGACAAGACTAGACAGACAAGACTAGACAGACAAGACTAGACAGACAAGACTAGACAGACAAGACTAGACAGACAAGACTAGACAGACAAGACTAGACAGACAAGACTAGACAGACAAGACTAGACAGACAAGACTAGACAGACAAGACTAGACAGACAAGACTAGACAGACAAGACTAGACAGACAAGACTAGACAGACAAGACTAGACAGACAAGACTAGACAGACAAGACTAGACAGACAAGACTAGACAGACAAGACTAGACAGACAAGACTAGACAGACAAGACTAGACAGACAAGACTAGACAGACAAGACTAGACAGACAAGACTAGACAGACAAGACTAGACAGACAAGACTAGACAGACAAGACTAGACAGACAAGACTAGACAGACAAGACTAGACAGACAAGACTAGACAGACAAGACTAGACAGACAAGACTAGACAGACAAGACTAGACAGACAAGACTAGACAGACAAGACTAGACAGACAAGACTAGACAGACAAGACTAGACAGACAAGACTTGCGGGAGACCCGGGTTCGAATCCTGGTCGGGGACGCGACAACTAGGGCGGTTTTCATTAACCGTCCGGGCTGCCCACCCTGAATGAATGCAATATATGCGATACCGGGGTGGCGCAAACTAAAAGCCAAGGTGGAATAGGGGATTTGGTGAGAGCTTACCCTGAACCACTTTAAAGACAGACAAGACTAGACAGACAAGACTAGACAGACAAGACTAAACAGACAAGACTAGACAGACAAGACTAGACAGACAAGACTAGACAGACAAGACTAGACAGACAAGACTAGACAGACAAGACTAGAGAGACAAGACTAGAGAGATGAGACTAGACAGATCAGACTAGTCAAACAAGACTACGCAGACAAATCTAGACCGACAAGACCAGACAGACAAGACTAGACAGACAAGACTAGATAGACAAGAGACAGAAAAGACTAGATAGACAGGACTAGAGTAGATAGACATACAACACTGGACAGACAATACTGGACAGACAAGACATACAAGACTAGACAGACAAGACTAGATAGACAAGACTAAACAGACAAGGCTAGATAGACAAGACTAGACAGACAAGACTAAACAGAAAAGACTAGATAGAAAAGAATAGAGACAAACAAGACTGTACAGACCAAACTACACAGACAAGGGAGACAAGTCTAGACAGACATGACAGACTAGACAGACAAGACAGACTAGACTAGACAAACAATACTAGGCATACAAGACTAGACTAACTAGACAGAAAAGACTAGGCAGATAGGACAAGGGTGATAAGACTACTCGTGTCTTGTAGGTTATTTCCATCCGGCCGGGTAAAAAAAACGTTATATTACATAACGAGCAAAGTTACATGCAAAACACTGTATCAACAAAACGAACATTGCATATTACTTAACTGCATAAGATTAAAACTTATCAGACAAGACTTGTTCAATGGGATCGTCTAAATAGGCTATATAAGGCAAACAAAGCTAAAATAAAGAAGACTAGACAATCAATACTTGAGCCAAGATACAAGAGTTGAGATTGTATTGCTAAAGCGAGATTAAACAATGCTCGTCTTTGCTTGGATTTTCTAAATAGGCTATATAAGACAAAGAAAGCTAACATAAAGAAGACTTCTTAGTCAATACAAAAACAACATACAAGAGTTGAGATGTAAGACAGGATTAAATAATAGGCAGGACTAAACAATAGGCAAGAGTGAACAATAGGCAAGACTAAATGATAGGCAGGACTAAACAAATAATGTGGGAGCGACTAAACTAGACATGACTATCAACATCAAAGTTTAGACAAGATTAGTCTCTTCTGTTTCTAGTTAGGTAAGAGTAAATATAATATAAATGATTCACTTTGTCTTGTTTCCCTCTTACATAATGTTTCCCCCATTCGTACAACGTAAATCTATTTTAACAAGAATTCTAGAAATAGACGTCGACGAACAAGGCGACACCCCAAACATTCACCCCACGCGTAACCTCCGCTCTCATCCCCGCATTAAATCCACCCCACGTTCCCAAACAGCACAAAAATCAACGCAAATAAATCAAACTGGCGCAGTTCCTTATTAAACTGAATTGACGAAACAATTAGGGAAATATTTCACTGTTGGGGAATATTTTCCTTCGGCGGCTCGATAGCGCTGCGTTTTCTGGCCCGTTTACCTGCACGACAACCCAATCGCTCCCCCGTCGCTTGCTGGCGCTCGCCCTCAGACTGCGATTAAAATAACATCACGACATACGGGGGCTGCACACAATAATCCGCCCCGCACTGTAATTACATATCTCTCGACTGCGCTCGAACATTCGATGCCGAATACAATGAAGACGAAGAATTGGACGAAGGTATTGGATGTTAGGGAAACGAGAAAAAAAGATTAGATAGACAAGACAAGATAGACCACACTAAATAAACTGATTCCTTATTGTACTTCTATTATGTAAGTTGTATGTAAGAATAAGGCGCAGATAGAGAGGATGAATAGACCAAAGTACACTTAATAGAAATATTTCGTCTCAAAGAAGTATGAAAGGGGAGAAATTGCGATAAAATTGCAATTTACTTCTAGTTATAACTAGCTACATCCAAACCTTATGAATACGAGTAGGGATTGTTTGAACGTCGAGCAATTATTTATTGAAGACTTAAGTCTTCAATAAATAAACTTAAATTGACTAGAATTCAACTCTTAAATTACCTCTAAGTCATCACAACTCATCTATTATAAGTACAAAAAGAGTACTAAGTGTGCAATAAAGTGTCTTGAAAACTACTGACGAAAGAAGAAACAAAGTGGGAATGTAAACTTACTTTAAGCTACGTACATACGGTATAGCAGCTTCGTATACTTCAACTATACGAATAGTTTTGGACTATACGAAGCGGTCACACTATAGTAGGACTATACGCTAGTTTTCTATACCGTGTGTACGTAGCTTTATGAAAAACTAACTATAGCCCGCGGTTACTCTCGCGTGGATTTTCAGTCAAATTAATTCAGTTCAGCTATATTTACCAAATATTGATTATCTTGTAGTAATATGAAGACCAATATTGAGATAGATCGTAAGTAAGATTTGAAGATTGTTACGAGGGGCGGATAAAATCATGTTGAAATAAAATAAACATTTGCTTAACTTATTTTCTACAATATTTTCGTATGGATTTTGTTCAAACTTTGCACACTTTAATTTCGACGTGGCTTTTAAAGCGTCTACCTAGTCTTACTATTTAAAACATTAATAAATTGAGAAAAAAAGCAGAAAATTTAAAACTAATTCCTAAATTAGACCTAACCTAACCTACTTTTAAGGTCCAGATTCTAAATTCTGAATTCCGAATCTGGAGCGGGTGGAAGAATAATTTTGAAGGAAACTTCAGAGCGGCTGAGACGGTGTGGAAGGTATGTGTGGGAATCATTTTAATGTATGGCTCAGAAGTCTGGGGGACCAGAAAGAAGGACGGGTTAGAGTCCAGTTAGGATTTTTCAAAAAAAATCTGAGGCTTGGCATGTCGACACCGGGTTACATCGTCCTCCCGGAGGTGAATGCGAGCAAGGTGCCTGTATTGGCCGCGAGAAAGATCATAAGATTTGAATGCAAGGTGAGCAATATGGGAGACGAAAGGTTAATAAAAGAGGTGTTTAGAATGGTAAATCGAGTGGAAAACCGTGTGGAAGGTATGTGTGAAAAGTATTTTAATGTATGACAAGTCGACACGGAGTTACATCGTCCTCCAGGAGGTGAATGCGAGCGAGGTCTATGCCTGTATTGGCCGCGAGAAAGGTCATAAGGTTTGAATGCAAGTTAAGGTTTGAGAGCAATATGGGAGACGAAAGGTTAATAAAAGAGGTATTTAGAATGGTAAAACGAGTGGAAGCAGGCGGTAATAAGGGGTGTGAATGGGGCCGAAACAAGAATTTATATGAAAGAGGTGGTTTATCAAGCGTGGGGCTAGAAAGGCTAAATCAGGAACGCGGGCACTGGGCTAAAATTTTGGTGGCAGGTTTGCAAGAAGTGGATCTAGTGGATCTAGTAGCAGTACATTCCATAAAGGGTATGTAAGGATACAGGCATATGGGCGCTTTTACCAGCCCATTTAAGCGCAAACCAAGAGACCGGTGCTCAAGTCATGTTAGCAAGATATAGGTTTATAGGAGTGAGTGAGGAGATACTGGATGAATGAGGAGCATAGAAAGTGCAGTATTTGTGGGATATCAGAGGATATGTCGGAGCATTGGATGGAAGTGTGTACAAGGGGTGAATGGAATGACGAGGGAGGATAGAAGGGAAGAAGTGGAAGGAATGTGTGGATGAAAGTGGAAAGCGTCTGGAATTGCTGAGACGGATAAAAAGTTGGAAAGAGCAAACAGGAAACAGAGTAGAGAGATTCGAGTTTATTTCAGGGCGGTTTTGAGTTGTTATTTTAGTGTATATGTTTTTAGTAACTAGGTTGTACAATTCTATTGCAATTTAAAATGCCAATAAATGTTTATAAATATACTCTCAAGGTCCAATCACACCAATACGGCTGTGCGTTGCCGTGCCAACCGCTGCGGTTCGTAATTCTGCAGCGACATATGTAAGTGCACACACCAATGCGGCGCTTCTCATGCCGAAACGCAAGATGCTGTTTGTTGTGTTTGTTTAAAAGGATTAAATTTAGGAATTCATGATTTAAAAATACTACGAACCAAATTTAGTAGATCTATTTTTTAACAAATATTTCATTTCTTTTCAAATCTTTACATTTTCTTGTAATTTAAATAATATTTCACCCTTTTTATTCATACTTTTCGTCATTTCAATAGGATTTCAAGTGGCTTAAGTGAAAATGGGGTTTTTCTAAAGGAAGAAATTCCTTTATTCTATTTTTCCGATTGGTAAAATACAGAATATAGTGCTTTAAAAAGTTTTCAAGCTATATTTATTCAAATCAAAATAATTAAAAATTTAGTGAATACAACACAAAAAAAGTTGGTTATCTCGTAAACGAGCTTTAGGACATTATTTTAGGACATGGAAATTAACAAAATGTTGATCGAAATTTACATCATTTTTACTTATTTAAACAGTTCGTTGGATGTCGTTTATTTTATCATTCGATTGTAATATATCCGCTAATAAATACAGGGTGTTCGAAAAAGAACTCCCTAGTTTTATTGTGTCATAGAAACTGTTCAAAGTGATACACACTATTCTAGTTGGTGGTATTTGTGGCTATATTCTTTCGAGGAAACCGGTAGTGTTTTAAAAGGGAAATCGCCAGGTAGACCGAGAACTTCTCAAGATGTTCTTGAGAACAGATCCGTGTTTCGTGTGTTCGGAGCCCAAAGAAGTCATTGGCCAGACGTAGTCTACAATTAGGGTCGCCTAAAGGTACCGTGTACGATGTTATGCGTAAAAGACTTCATTTGCGTGCCTATAAATTGCATTGGATAGTTTGCAACTGTTACATGAAATAAAACCTAATGATAAAATCAAAAGGTTAGAGTTTGCTGCTGACTTTCTAAACAAAATTGATGATGATGACAATTGACAAAAATGTGCCTTGCTTTCCGGGAAGGTGGATAGGCAACCTCTTCGCCACCACGAAACCCGGACTTAACCCCATTGGACTTTTTCTTTTGAGGCCACATAAATAATGTTGTGTACATTGAAAATCGAGACATCAATCATTTACGCGAAAGAATCGTCGCTACGGTTGGGACCGTCTCAACGTGAAGCAGGCGTGCCAGCTGCTGGGGAGCAAAATTTGAACAGTTTCTATAAAACAATAAAACTAGGGAGTTCTTTTTCAAACACCCTATATAATAATTTGGGTAGTTACGTTTTAACGCCACTACAGCGAGAGGACGCGCTACAGTGCAATATGTGGTCTGCATTTATCTGCTCTAATATAAGCTAATATAACCCTTCTCCAATATTTCCTTATTTCGGATCGAGAGGTCGCGCTACCGCGCGATATGTGTTCTAGATTTATCTGCTCTTTTTTAACCTAATCTGTATACCGTTATAACCTAATACAAATCTGTAGTTGTGGTGGCGTTAGCACAAAAGTACCATAATTTATTTATTTTTTACGTTTGTTTATCTTGTTTGTATTAAGACAAAATTAAGGACATACATTACTAATCATTTTGTGTAAAAAAAAACTGTGATGGAGAAAATCGTAAAATTATTACGATAGTTCACGATAGATAAGTTCACGATAAAATTCATTATAGCATACAACTGGAACAATAACATATTACAAATGGTGAAATAGATACAACATATTCGTTCGAAACAACATACAAGATTTCTTTATGAAATAAGAATTTTAAAAATTAAGTAAAATTGACGCATATTTAATATATTTTTGCAGCTCTCGCATGTTAAACAAGGAATCGGTTGAAACGCAACGCCCTGTCGCATTGGTGTGTCTGGTACATATTTATCCGCTCTCGCTGGTACGGCAACAAACCGCAACGGTTGAAACGAAAAGTACAGCTGCATTGGTATGATTGAACCTTAATGCCTTTTTAAGATATCGTTGAAAATATAACAAGGTGTTTGGAGTTAACACATTGCAGTCCGTTGCCGTATTAACACATACACGTAGTAATACGTTTTCTTTATTTGAAATTTGGTAACTGACGACGTAGAACTACATCAATTTATAATCAAACTATAGGAGCCATTGACGTTGTCATTTGTTATTTTAAACCTTTCCCCGAAGAAAGCTGACTGAAGATCTTTTGGCAGTTTTCCGTTGCGTCCGCGAATATTTTGATGCAACGTAATTGTAAAATAGGTTCGATTTCCGGGGGGTTTGAGAAATTTTTGTTTTGAATAGTGCGAAACCCATCTTTGGTTTTGTTGAAAATATTGAATTTTTCTTCGATTTTGCGGGCAACTGTTACTTGGGCTTTGGACAAGGCCATGGAGAACTGAAGTTTGGAGATTTTCGGAAACATCTTTACCTATATTTTGGATCAGACCAGGAGGAACAGAAGATGTCATTGGAATTTAAAATTTTCCCCTGATTTAGGACCGGACTAAGAGAAGTGGAGACTTTACTAAATTTTCAGAAATACTGTTATATGGATGTTGGAGATTTGTAGTTTCCCCATGATTTTCAAAAAATTGATACTTGTACCACACGATGTGGAACTGAAGAAATTGTCGGAAAATTCTTAAATTGATTGAAAATACTTGACTTTTTGAAACAACTACAGCTAGAATTTTGTACCGAGCCTTGCAGAATTAAAGAATTTTCCGAAAAATTTTGCATTGCGCGAAAATTGCGCGTAATTGGGTTTTGGGAACTGTTGACGGTCGAATTTGAGATTTGTATCCTTTTCAGAGGAACAGAAATTCCCTCGAAAAATCCTCGGAAAAACCAAGGAAATCCTCGGAAAGGCCCTAGGAAAAAATTTAATTTATAGAAAATTTCGAAATTAGTCTAGTCATGTCTTTTAAGTTATGTTTGTCTAGTCTTACTTTATTGAGACAGTCCAGCTTAGTAATTGGTTGACAGTTACAACAGTGTGTGAAGGAGGTATAAAGCCAGTGGAAATGGAAGATCTAAAATAATAACAGAACTAATAACAAAAAAGGAGAATAAGGAAAGGAGAAACGTGTGAATCCCTACCAAATATAGAATAGATGACGCAAGAAAACTATTTTTCTGGTCCAAAATTGGACCAGAAAAATAATTTTCTAAAAAAATAACTTTATAGATTTTTCATCGTTGTCATCGCCCGGCCTGTGTAGAGTTAATACTTTTTTCTTATTTAAAATTTAGCCGTCGGAGCTCTTATTTAAAATTTAGCCGAGGGTGTCCGACGACGTAGAAGTACGTCAATTTATAATCAAGTATAGGAGCCATTGACGTACTAATACGTTATTTTTTAATTAAAACCTTTCCCTGTAGAAAGCCGAATGGCGGACTTTCGGCAGTTTTCACTTACCTCCTCTTGGAAAATCGGTTTGGTTTCCTCGGATTTTGGAATATCTTCGTTTTGAAAAGTTTGAAACAGAAATCTTTAGTTTTGTGGAATATTTGCAGTTTTTTTCGATTTTCGAGAAAACTATTATTTAGACTTTGGGCCAGACCATGGGACCTGAAGGAGATTTTCGAGAATCTCTACTCACTGCTTGGATTAGACCATGAGGAACAGAAGGCGTCATTGGAAAATTTAAAGTTTTTCCTTGATTTCGGACCAAACTATACGGAAAAAAGTACATTTTAACCCTTTGTCGACCGACGGTACTTTTAAGTTCACAGTAAATGAAAATACGAAAAACGATAAGTTTACGAAAACACAGTTCAAAGCACAGTTCAAATTACAGTTTAAATAGTAACGTGGGTCCTTAATAATACAAATTTGTAAAGATTACAGTTCATACTGTAATTTTTGTAAGTTTTAAAAATGACAGTATGAACTGCAATCTTTGGACCCACGAACCAAAATTAGACACAAGGACCCACGTTAATATTTAAACTGTAATTTCTACAGTGTACTTTTTTGCGTGTAAGGAAAGTTTTTACTAGATTTTCAGAAATATCGTTATTGTTTAAATACGGATACGAACCTTGGGAAACTGAAAAAGTTGTTGGAACAGTTTCACCTCGATTTTCGGAAAAATTGATGCTTAGATTTTGGACGATGGAGAACTGAAGAAATTGTCGGAAAATTCTTAATTCCTTATCTTGCATAACTACAGCTAAAATCATGCGAAACTGAAGAATTTTCCGAAAAATTTCGCTTTTCCCAAGCGTCTTGTAAAGCAAATCGCGAAAGTAGGAAGAAAATTAGTGTTTGAAAACTGCTGACTGTCAGATTTGAGATTTGGATCCTGGTCAAAGGAAGAAAAAAAAACCCTTGGAAAAGCAGGAATTTAGAAAATGCCTGCAAAAGCAAAATACTGGTGGGGGCTAGTTTTTTCGAACTAGCCCAGCAGTATTTTGTACCGGAGAATTTGCAACTTTTCCGATTTTCAATTCAAAATTCTGTTCAAATTTTGTATTTTTCACAATAGTAATTGTAATAAACAAAGCTTTATTAAATGTTAAAAAAAGGAACCGGCCTCTGAAGATGTTCACATTTGAGATCGTCCATTAATCACGTGAGGCTCGATAGGGGGGGTAGGGGGTTTGTGAAAAATCACGACACATCACGTGGTGGGGGGTGTAGTGAGATATCACGTGTATTTATTTTTTTCGTTGAACGCGCGATTTTTAATGTCGCGATTTTTTTTTTGTCGTACAGAAATTAAAAAGATTCATTTTTATATACTTAATGTAAATGTTATTATATCCACACAAACAATTCAACATGTAATATGTTTCACCACTTATTGTTAAATTATTTTTTTCTATAATTTCATAGTAGTGGTTGGTTCGAAGCAGGATCGACGGGGCTGAGCTGTTAGGGGCATACGCCGCTTAGTGGCATTGAGTCTGAGAGAGACAGATATAGAGCGGCGATACAAACGAAAAAGCCGCCGAAAAGAAAAGCCGCCTCTGTTGATTGAGTCATGCAATTTCTTATATGTATTAATTTTTCTACTGTTGTGTGCTATAGAGGTAAAAATGAAAAGTTCAGTGATCTGAATAACGGAAATTATTGTATGATTTTGGAACTGATAGCTGAATTCGATCCTTTTTTAGCGAGTCATGGGAAAACGCTAAAGAGAGTAAATTTGACACGTTGGTCAGCTAGAGAGGACGCATCTAGAAGTTTGAGAGTTCCTTGGCACGAAGTTCTTAAAACTTTGGAATCAATGAAGGATGATTGTACCGAAAAACCTGTAAGGCGAAACGAAGCGACGGGAATACTTTTAAATTTTGAAAAACCGGAAACGGCGGTAATGGTTGTTGTGTGGTGTGCGTTTTTTTTAAGAATAAACAAAGTGAGAATTCAAATGCAGGCTTTCACCGTAGATGTGATCACTGTTGCCGATCTTTGCGAATTCCTGTGCAAGTTTTTCGTAGCTAAACGAGAGAATTTTAAGCTTTTTGAAGAAAAGGCGATGGATTTAAGCGTGTCGAAGCAGTAAACAAAATATATGCTGAAACACGCGATGAAGAAATGAGAGTGACTACAAGTGATACTTTCAGGGTTAATACATTTCTCGTCCTTATTGATAGACGATAGTCTTATTATTAAAAAATTAAAACTTATTTTGCATTGTTTATCCAAACTTATGCAGTAATGTATCGCATGGCTATGTACACCAGCGACAAATTGTTTGGGTGAGAGAAACTTTTCTTATATTCTATAAGATTATACCTGTGTTTAAAGATAATATTCTGAAAATTTTTTAGATGCTTTGTACTAAAAAAATACACGTGATGTTGGGTAGGGGGGGTAACCTAAAATCTCACCACGTATTACCAGGGGATAGGGGAGGAGGGCTCTAAAAAGTTGCCAAAAAACATCACGTGATTAATGGACAACCCCTTTGTAATCGCGCCGCGCTGTTTAAAGATTGTGTTAAGATGGTTAGTTGGTTCAGAATTGTTTAGTTTTTTTTAAGATTTCCAGACTTATTATAAACTAAATTGCATAATGATTTATATTAGAGTATTCTGTGCAAAATTCTGCGTGTTTTGATATATAATAAGCAAAAATTGGAGAGGTGTCGAAAATCAGGATTTTTCAAGGCTTTCATAGTCTTGCCTAGTTCCCCTAGCCTTCTCCGTCTAGTCTTGTATAACTAATAATTCCTGTCCAGTCTTCTCTGTCTAGTCTAGTCAAATTCAATTAAAATTATTTTTTTTTAATTCATTATTGAAGAATATAAAACAATATTGTAAATGAAATATGCCATACAAAACAGAAAAGAGAAAAGCTAATCAAAATAATAACACGAATAAATTATTATCAATAAAAATCAGAACATCAACATCAAAACAAAAATGGTAATAGAATAAATAATAATAGAATAATAATTATTATTATTATAGTTGTGTCTGATTAGTCTTCTCTGTCTAGCCTTGTCTATCTAGTATTGTCTGTCTAGTTTTGTCTGCCTAGTCTTGTCTGCCTACTCTTGTTTGTCTAGTTTTGGCTGACTTTTTTTGTGGCTTGGCGGAATATCTCACTAAACCCCCTTTTCCACTTGGCTTTTTAGTATGCGCCACCCCGGTATTGCGTATTTGGGCATTCCTTCATGGTGGCCAGCCCGGACGGTTAGTGCCGCCCTGGTTGAAAATGAATCCTCAGGGAATCGAATCGCCGGTCTCCCGCTAGTCAGGCAGGTATGTTATCTACTACACTATCTAGGAGGATAGTCTTAACCGGCTAGTCTAGTCTGTTTAGTCTTTTCTATCCAGTCTTGCTTGTCCCCCGCCTGGCAAACGGAACACACTGGTTCGATTCCCGGCCGAGGAGACATTTCAAATGGGGCGGTTTTTACAAATCGTTCGGGCTGTTTTTACTAACCATCCCACCCTTAATGAATGCGATATTTGCTATTCCGGGGTGGCGCATACTAAAAGCCAAAGTGGGATAGGGGGTTTAGTGAGTCTTGCTTGTCCACTAATATCAATTTAACCTAAACTATGTTAAGCCTAGATATATAGTAATCGGTTTACTTTAGTCTACCAAAGTGCGGAGTGTCTCTAGAGCTAGATAAACTATTATTTCAAATATTAGTTAGTGTGAAAGCAAAATAAGAAATGGAAATAGTTTGGTAAAATTTCCCTCAAATGAGTAATTTTGTAGAGTTGCAAGCCAAACTTACGAGCCAAAGAGCGCAGACTGTTATAATTCCAATTTCCTTAAAGCCCAGGAGAGATTTTCACGTCGCAAGAGCAAAAAAGCGAGAGATAAAACAATACAAAATCTAAGAAAGAACAAAACACCAAGGAAGAGAGAAGCAAGAAAATTTAAAGGATTTTGTTGCACAAAATTGTCACAAATTAACCAAATTAGATAAATTTTTACACTAGTAATAGCAAAATAGAATTAAAATAAATTTCAAATTTAATAAATCAGAATAAATTTAATTATAATAAATGATAAATTAAGAATAATAAGGCGAATAAGCTAAAAGGTCATAAGAAGAAACTAACTAATAAGTGGAAAAACTGTTTGAATTGTGAAGAAAATGATAATTAGAAATACATAAGCTCAAGATAAAGAAGCAATTGATAAACGAGAAATGATTATTGATAATGACATCTCCAACTTGTCTTCTTAGTTGGAGATTAAAAAAATGGCAATTAGATGTAAATAAGACAATTATGTGGAAATTTGAAAAAAATAGCATAAATATAAATATCATGTGTGAATCTGTCGTTGTTCTTGTTACATTTCGCATCAACTTGTCTGTTACATTCGGGCCACGTGTGACTTGCAACCACTGCCCTAGTAGAATCATTCGGTCGCACTAAGGGCAGCAGAAAACGCACAAAACAAAACCTTAAACCCTTCACATTTCAAATTAGAACTGGATCATTGTCAAAAAACGAAAAATTTTACGGAAAACGGTTTCTCCACTACATCGCGAAACTTCGCGTGCGACATGAAACATACGGCACAAAGGAACTTCAGTCGGTTTAGTAAAAAGGAAGTACGGAACTGCTGTGTTTGTGCGTCGAGACGCCCGATATCGGCGTCCTACTGGCGCAGTCGCGTCTATTCCGCGCTATGTTTATATATATATATATATATATATATATATATATATATATATATATATATATATATATATATATATATATAATGTGTTTCTATGTGTGTATGTATATAATATAACCATACATATATCAAACTCTCGCACACGAATACCATAAAAGAATTTTGTTGCGTCATCTATTGTATATTTGCAGGGATTCGCACGTTTCTCCTTTCTTTATTCTCTTTTATTGTTATTATTTCTGTTATTGTTTTAGATCTGTCCATTTCCACTGGCTTTATACCTCCTTCACACACCGTTGTGACTGTCAACCAACTCCTAAGCTGGACTGCCTCAATAAAGTAAGACTAAACAAACAAAATTAGAAAGTCATGACTAGACAAACAAAACTATAAAGACCAGACTAAAAGGAGAAAATTAGACGGACTACTATACAGGGTGTTAGGTAAACTTGCGGCAAAAATTCAAGAGGTTATTCCTTGACCTATTCTAAGAATATTTTGTCCTATGATGATTTCTGCAAAACCCCTTTGTTTCGAAGATACAGGGTGAACAAAATTTGTGACAACCATATTCGATATTGGTTGAAATCATTAATGTAAATAAAAGTATGTCGTACGTCAATGATTTTATCAAGTACAAAAAATTAATTAGTTTATCAAGTACAAAACATTGTTGCCGATAACTTGGAACGGCTGTTTTATCTACTAACGTACAAGTGGATTTCATTAGAATACGTCTCGTAGACAGACATACTAGATAGACAAGTAGTTAGAAGTCAGTGAATATTTTAAGATCTTTAAGTATTATAAGATCTTTAAGAATATTTTAATATTTTAAGATCAGACAGACAAGACTAGACATACAGACTAGACTAGACAGACAGACAGAAGAGACAGACAGACAAGACTAGACAGACAGACAAGACTAGACAGACAGACAAGACTAGACAGACAGACAAGACTAGACAGACAGACAGACAGACAAGACTAGACAGACAGACAGAAAAGACTAGATAGACAAGTAGTTAGTGAATATTTTAGGATCTTTAAGACGTAGATCTATGTCTTAAAGATCTTAAAATATTCACTGACTACTAACTACTTGTCTATCTAGTATTTTCTGTCTGTCTAGTCTTGTCTGTCTGTCTGTCTGTCTGTCTGTCTGTCTAGTCTTGTCTGTCTGTCTGTCTGTCTGTCTAAAAAACCTAACCTAACCTGTGATCATCACCTGTATCGGTCGCAGTTGTTTACATTGAGTGACGTTTGGCTGTTTGGCGTGTCTAGGGTTTAGGAATACGCGGTCTTTTTAGACTCCTCGAGTCTGAGGTCGAGCCGACGATTATTTTTCGGGTCCGGGTCTGGGTGTAATCTGTCTTTCTTACTTTCTCGCAATTTTAAACAATAACACGGTATTGTTCACGCAAGTGGTAAAGAAGCGATACTGTACGAACTTGCCAATTAAGTTAAGTGGGACTTAAAGTAGATGGGTGGTTGGTAGGGAGGGTGGAAGAGATATAAGGAAGAACAATAGAACATAGAAAATGGGGAAGCGACTTCAGGAGGAGAATGATGATGTTTGAAAACATTCAGACAAGACCGAACATTCAAAACCCGAGACTCTTCGAGTCTTAGATCGGGTATCAGATACCGGGTATTTTCCCTTGGACCCGCCTAGTCCGAGTCCGGGTACTGGGACCCGAAAAACTCTAGGCGTGCTTTAATACTTAGTCTACGGCCTGAGTGCCCGCTCAAACAGAGCGTGGAGCGAGGTGTGACGTGCAGCGTGCATCTCAAACACATGGTCTTAGTAGCAGGCGTCCTGAGTAAGTAAGTGAGTGGGGCGTTTGGGTTTGCGTGCAGCGGGGCGGGTAGCGTGGCGTGCACGCTCATTTCAAATCAGTTTGTGTTTAGCGTTCCTCTAAAGCGTGAACCGTCGCGTCGGATGCAGCTGCACGCTGCAAGCCCCGCTCATAACTCAGGCCAGACATTGGATGCCCATTGCCCGCTTAAACTGCACGCCTCGCTCGCCGCTCAACGCACTTTCACTCAGGCCGTAGCCCTAGTGAAGTACTCTACCATGTATACGAACGCCGAGATGACTGACATGCATTTCATGAATAAACTTGCTAATGGCAATTCATTACAAGCTAGACGATTGTACATTCATTGAACGGTTTCCTAGCCGTAATATCCCCGACCAAAAAATCATCGAAAACATTCATCGACGTCTTCGTGAAATGGGCACATTGAAACGAAATGGAGGGCCAGGAAGGTTAATGACAGCAAGAACGGCACAACTAGAACAGAATGTTCTGGAGATGATAGAGGAAGATCCAAGTACTTCTACGCGAAAAATTGCCAATACTTTGAATGTAAGTATTGGTATGTATTGGACAGTTTGGAAAATTCTTAAGGACAATTTTACCTCATTCAACGTGTTCAGGCACTACTACCTACATTAATTCGCTGATTATCGTCCACGTATTGTGTCAATGGCTTTTGCAAATATTAGTTCCAATGCCTCAATTCCTGACACAGATTATTTTCACCGATGAAGCTAGTTTCTCAAGAAATTCAATAAGGAATTATCATAACAACCAAGTGTGGCCAGAAAATCCGCATGAGCTATGTGAAGATCGATTTCAAAATCGGGTTGGGATTGTGGGTGGACTATTTAATTGGCGCAGAAACCACAATATTTACCCAACAGAACATCAAGAAGCTGGCCGTTACGCAAAGATCAATGGAACGGAAAATGCTAGGCATAACGTTACGCCACAAGAAAAGGAACGAATGGGTGCGGAAGAAGACAGGTGTTGCGGACGTGGTGAAAAGAGTGGCGCAACAGAAATGGAGTTGGGCTGGGCATATCCTACGAACAACTGTTTACAGATGATCTCACAGAATCCTGGTATGGAGACCAAGATACGGAAGGAGAAACATAGGCCGCCCCCCTAAAAGATGAAGTGACGATATCCGGGAAGTAGCAGGAAGGAAATGGTTAACTCTGCCGAGGAATAGAGAAGAATGGAAAGTTAAAAGGGAGGACTATGTCCAATATTGGAAGAATAAAGTCTGAAAAAGAAGAAGAAGATCTAATTGGATCGATTTTTCTACCAGCAAGACTTACTGGCGAGATGTATCGCAACTTTTTGGAAGAAACACTGCCCAAGTTTTTGCACTGCTGCAGCTGTTACATTCCACTACAAAATTGCCAAAACCCCTACAGAAATGAATTGAAACATAAAGCAATGACCCTCAGTCCCCAGCAGCCGGAAAGTTCCCTACAACGGCAGCTGTAGCCTGAACGGAACGGCAGAGGGTGCAAAAATATCTGGAAAAATTCAGGCTACCCCACAAAGTTGAATATAGCTACATATAACATAAGGTCGATCGCGTCAGAGGACAGAAGAGAAGAATTTGAAACAGATTTGGAAAAGATTAAATGGGACATCGTGGGTATAAGCGAGACAAGGGGAGGCGAAGGCTACATTGAACTAAAATTAGGACACAAACTCTACTATATGGGATGCAACACCTCCAGCGTAGGTGGGGTAGGCATATTAGTCCACAAGCGACTGGAAAACGGTGTAAAAAATTAAAAGCCATCTCCGAAAGAGTAATCTACATTACAATAAGAATAAACAAACTGGAAACACTAATATAGGGCCTTTGTTACTACAAGCAAGGCCGAACACGAGAAGATTCTACGAGAATATCTCCAAAGGAATACGCGAAAATAAAACTTTTTTTTATACAGCGCGGTTCCTACAGTCTTTCTCGCACTTCTTTTTCCACCTCTCCTTATCTCTCCAGTCATTTTCTTCTATGGCTCTATATTTCATGATTTCCACAATACTATCTATCCATTTTACTGCTGGTCTGCCTCTTCTTCTCCTTGCTCTTGGTACATATCGGAATCCTATTTTGAGCCATCTTTCTCCAGTCATCCTTTACATGTGTCCATCCCACTTTAATTTCCGTTTGAAGTGCCATAGACTCTCGTCGTCTGTCTTCTTATATGTTCATTTCTTACACGATCTAGTTTGGACGTTTGACATGCTCTTCGTAGAAATTCCATTTCTACTACTCCTATACTTTTCTATCTCTTTGTGAAATTTGCCAACATTCTGAACCATATGTTGTTATTGGTTCTACGATAGATTTGTATACGCTCATTTTTGTTTTTAGTTTCATTTCATTTGATCACAGCATTGAATTTAACATGCAGATAGCCTTTTATTTTCTTTATCTTTTTTTGTTGTACCTTCTTCTTTATGATAGTTCCTAAGTATTTGGCAGGCTGCAGCCTTGTCTTAATCCTTTCGTTGCACGAAAAGGACGCGATGTAACATTTCCTGTCTTACTGCACTTTTAGACTCGAAATATATATACTTGTGATTGTCCGACAGTATACACCAGGGCTGTCCAACCAGTCGATCGGACGGCGATCTACCGGTCGATCGCAGCGTGATTTTGAGTCGATCTTTAGTTTTCTCACGCTTCTATGTAGTTACTTAAAAATACATTTCGATAAATATGAAGTTACAATTAAAACACGCTTATCGCACGCTTGTCTTTAAAATAATCAATTCTATACGTGGCAGTGCCCAGAGACGTTTGTTTAGATTAGAAAATGAGAATAATGATAACGAACTTTTGCTGCATTCTAATGTGCGTTGGCTCAGTAGAAGTAGATTTCTCATGCGGTTTCTAGAGTTATTAGAAGACGTAAAAAGTTTCCTCTCTGAAAGAGGTGTCAGTTACCCACAGTTAAGAAACAAAGAGTGGTTATTTTAGATAGAACTTTTACACATTCTCTTGGGTTTCGAAACAAACAAACGTCCCTTAGCTTTTGATCAAGTGTTACCCCTAGACATTTTATTGATTCGGTCCTTTGTGTGATTTTTGATCAAATCTTAGAAGTAAACTACATGACATAAGTACAAGTAAACTACAAACATGAAGTAAGTTTTGCGTATATTTAAAGTCCATTAAAGATGTATACATTATCCTCCTAACGTTTTTGATTTTAAATTGCTTGGATTAGATATTAAAATGTCGGCATCGTCAGCGTACATAATAAAATTGCATTGAACATTCTTTGTTTGCGCCAGATCACTAACAAATATCAAGAATAATTTGTCCCATTATAGTGCCTTGGGGTACCACCCACTTCTTTAATTCTCTTTCCGATTTTGAACCGTTTACGATAACTGTTCGTCCTCTTTAATGCAGAGAAGATTTCACCCATTTCTTGGCCACTCCAATATATTCATTTTTTTCTGGAAGGAGCTAGCGATCAAAAGAGTCAAATGCTTTACGTGGTCGTAAAATAAAGCAAGAACCTCCTGATTACAATTTAGAGAAGTGATTATAAAATTAACACTAGATATCGAACAGAGCAGTATCAGTTGAGCTACACTTTGCCAGAAGCCGTTTAGACTGTTTGCCGGCACGTTATTACTTTCCAAGAAACTTGATAATCGAGGCAAAAATGCTGACTTGTGTTTGAAAATTGGCTTTGAATACAGATTGGTATGGAGTTAATGGGATGCCTCTGTGACCTTTTTTTGGGAATTGGGACGGACTTTGATATTTTCTAACATCATATTCAAGCTGATACGGTATTATATTATATTCAGGCTTATACGGTAACTGATATTCAGGCACGTCTGCATTTCATAATGTAGAAACATAAGAAAAATGGCACGCGATCATAAAAATCTTCGCCAACCCTGGACTAGGAGAAAGAAACCACCGGGGCTCAACCGGGGCAAACTTCCTCGAGAAAGAACACCTATATAACACACACACACACAAAAACACGAAATGGACTAGGGCAAGTCCGGATGGCAGAAACTTCAACCAAATAGACTACCGAGGGGTCATCCACTCGCCGAAATGTTGCAGATGTATTCGCAATTATTCTGACTTTTTGGTAATTCGAGGTACTAGAAGAAATTACTAGCGTAATGGGTAATAATATCACGTAATTATCCCAATTCTTTGGTAATGCGAAGTACTCCGAGACAACACAAGCGCAATGCGCAATAATGTCAGATAATTTTTGAAATTCTTACGTACTGCAAAGTAATATCACGTAAAGGAGGGGAATTTTAAATAATTTCTTCTAATGCCCTGAACTGTACGGGTGTGCATGCTGGACCCTGGACCCTGCAACTGAAAAGAAAATTGAGGCGTTTGAAATGTACTTATATCGCCGTATGCTCCGCATCTCATGGGTCCAACGAATTACGAACGAAGAAGTGCTTAGACGAATGAAGAAGCCGAAAGAATTAATGGCCCTCATTAAAGTAAAAAAAACTACATACATAGGCCACATTATGAGAGGCAATAAGTATGAACTGCTGAGACTAATAATTGAAGGAAAGATTCAAGGGAAAAGATCTGTTTGTAGACGTCAGAATTTCTGGTTGAAAGACCTCAAAAGATGGTTTGCATGCACTTCCATTGAAATCTTTAGAGCTGCTGTGTCCAGAACAATGTTAGCTATGTGGATCGCCAACCTTCGAAAAGAGAGGGTCATAAGAAGGGTCGTCATAAGAAGAAGAACGCATTCAACGTTACGCTACAGTATAGAAAACTGGCGTATAGTCCTGCTATAGTTTGACTATAACTGTGTGACCGTTTCGTATAGTCCAAAACTATTCGTATAATTGAACTATACGAAGCGGTCACACAGATATAGTAAAACTATAACAAGACTATACGTTTGTTTTCTATACCGTGTGTTGTTACTACCTATAAAGATAAAAGTGCTAGTAATAAGACATCACGTTCGTGGTATCGTCATTTATTGAAAATCAGATTGAAATACAACAAAATTAGAACACTCTAAAGTGCTTTTTCACATGTTTGTATTGACGCTCTATAACCAGTTTTTCAAATTGTCCCAATTGGAAGGTCCTGAATCCAGAAGCTCCACAGGGCCATAAAAAATGAATCAACATTCTATAATTGCAATATATTCTTCTTTTGGCCATATGAAGCTATTTAGTTTAGATTTATTTAAATAAATAATGTTTATAAATTTTTTCTTCTAATTTTATCTCGAATTTTATATTGTTGTGCTGAGAATCAATTCGTATTATAGAAGTTGTAAAGTCTATTGTGATTTCTAATTCACTGTCACTTTTATTCGTATAAATGTCTTCGCCTTCAGAAGTACAAATTTCTTCTGGATCATCATTCTCCTTTTTATTTTCTTTTAGAGATCTAATTCCTTTTACGCGATGAATTCTGAAATGACGGATGAAAGACGGATCCCTGTCATGCTCCCATCCCATCACATTTTCGTCTTACTGTCCCATCCCATAAACTTAAAATTTTCGTCCCATCCCATTCACCCCACATCACAGAAATTTCCTGGGCTGGACATATTATGGAAGATTTGCGTATTGGCACGATAAGCAATTAATTATGCACGAACTAGATTTACTAGATTATCAAAACTCGTGCCACTCCGTCCCATACAAAATTGTCGTCCCATCCTATCCCACGCGACGTACATACCACTCATTCCATCTCATGGGATAGGATAGGATGGGTCTATGTGATCCCATGCTCATCTCTAGTGCAAGTTTTCAGTTGGTCCGGATATCGATTTCCTGTTTTTGATTTTTCCGCTGAGATTCCTATGACGGAGTTCTTCAACATCCTGTGTCCTGTGGTATTTTCTTGTGTGTCCCCAACAATAGTCAGATTAGCTCGAAATTCTGTAAGTACTAGAGGTTTTTTTAATTGCGCTTTGTATTATTTCACAAGTTTGAAAAGGTCAGTTATTTTATATTGCATAACGTCAAAATTATTTATTACTACTACTTTACATCGTTTCCTGTTTCTGAAGAAATATATGTTTTGCGACAGGATTACCTTTAAGAGCTTCCTCGGGAGCTTCTCGCAGAGCTTCCCCAAAAAGAGTTTAGTAGAAGCTCACTGTCTTAGGCTACGGCCTGAGTGCCCGCTCAAACAGAGCGTGGAGCGAGGCGGGGCGAGCATCTCAAACACGTGGTCTTAGTAGCAGGTGTCCTGAGTAAGGAGTAGCTTGGTAAGTGAGCGGTGCGCTTGGGTTTGCGTCCAGCGGCGCGGGCAGCGTGGCGTGCACGCTCATTTCAAATCAGTTTGTGATTAGCGTTCCTCTACAGCGTGCAGTAGGTCGTTTGAGGACATTATTTCCCATATTCATGCTAAACCAGAAATTTGGTTATCAAGTCACCCCCTCTTTAAAAATATCAAGCACAAAGCAAAAGATTCTCCAAACTTTTTTCTTTGTTTGACAACAGCACTAGGACCATCCTTTGGTAATAGGTCCATTTTTAATAAAGAATTTTCCTCTAAAAACGTCATCAGATGGTAAATAAACTTGACCACGACAACGCTGTCTATGGAACTGATTTCTTGAGACTTGAGCTAGGCTAGGTCACTGAGATGATTGGGAGACCGCCGCGCCGGATGCAGCTGCACGATATACGCCACACACATCACTCAGGCCGGACATTGGACGCCCATTGCCCGCTTTAAATGCACGCCCCGCTCAACGCATTTTCACTCAGGCCGTAGCCTTACTGCTGGACGGCGCATGACGACGCGCATGATGAGCTCATGTGTATCGTGTCGCGGGTGTATTGGGGACGTAATATGAATGTAATACGAATATAATGTGAACGTAATTCGGGGAATGCAAGAGTAATTAAAATAAAACAAGAGTACTTTGTGTAATGTGATGTAATACTTAGGTAGGCACTGCTAAGGAATGCAAAGTAATGTGCAGTAATGCATCTAAATATTAAAATGTATTGCAAGAGAGGATAGACTACATCCTGACAACGGACATTCGGGTAGTAAAGAATGTTGAGGTACTTAACCGGTTTACCACCGGAAGCGATCACCGCCTTGTACGAGCAAAATTCACATTAACCAAAAGCTATAAAGAAACAGAATGTAGAAAACCACACTAAAGCAGGTTGATAGAGAAAAACTAATACAATGCCCAGAGGAATTCCAATCCCGACTAGAAAACATCTTCATAAACAACTGCAAACTGCAATAGTTTGGGCGCTCAGTTTGTTTGTCCTTTAGGATTTTTTTACAGCGTAACTCTCAGCTGCCTGGTGCAGGGAGTGTGTGATCTCTTTGTTAAGAACATAAACGACCTTAGCAAACAGATTACACACTCCCTGCACCAGGCAGCTGAAAGTTACGCTGTAAAAAATTCCAAAAGGACAAACAAACTGAGCGCTCAAACTCTTGAAATGCTGGAGCATAGACGGGATTTGATTTTATGCGGAAAAAGAGCAACAAGAGAGTACACCGGACAAACAAAGCAGCCAGGCGAATGGCAAAGAAAGACATCAGGAAGCATACAATCCAAATAGTACAAAAAGTTTTAGAACAACACAAGGGCCCGAAGGTGTTCAACAGACGCTAAAAAGGAAACAGCTAAAATCAATGACAGCTATGGAAAGCAAAGGCATGGAAGGAAAGATATCATAAGAGCAGCACAAGAATTTTACACAAACTTGTAAGAATCAAAAGTAGAGTGCGACATATCCGAACAAGATCAGACGGAAGAAAATCATGAACGTAAACTGCAAGGACATATCAGAAAATACATAGGCCGCAATTAGAGCTGCGCTACACCACACAAAGAACGGCAAAGCGCCCAGCGACGACGGGATAATAGGGGAGATGTTGAAACAAGGGAGAGATACGTTAGCCACACAACTGCTATTGCTGTTTAACAAATGCCTGGAAGAAGAGAAAATTCCTGAAGACTGGACAAACGCGTTAGTGGTACTGATTCACAAAAAGGGAGATACAGAAAACCCGGAGAACTACAGACCGATCTGCATACTGTCCCAAACATACAAATTGTTCACAAAAATAATATCCACTCGGATTACCCCGAAACTGAACTACTACTAACCCAGCGAACAGGCAGAATTTCACAAGGGATTCAGTACAACCGAGCACCTACAAACAATGAGAGTACTCATTGAGAAGACTACAGAATATAATGTGCCGCTATGGCTAGCGTTCATAGATTTCCGAAAAGCCTTTATCACAGTGGAAATCCGAGCACTCCAGCAAGTCCTAAAAAATGCCAGAATTGATCATAGGTACGAAAACTTGATCAACAATCTCTACCGCAACGCCACACTACAAATCCAACTGCACGAACCATCCGAAAAAGTGAGAAACTATTTACCCTGGTCTTGGAAGAACAATTGATTTCACTAACCGAGGTATTAACAAAACGGGTAAGAAACTCAGCCGACTAATGTTTGCCAACGATATAGCACTCTTAGCCAGCAAAAAGAAGAACTCATCACACTCATCGACGATATCTACAAAGCCACGAAACGCATTCCTATGGAAAAGATTCAATTCCTTACCCTTAATACAATACCCTTGGAAATTTAATTTTGGAAAACACAAGTACATGACGTCAGATAGAGAAGATGGAGAACAAATTACCATCGATGGTACCTTAATTGAAAAAGTACAAACATATAAGTATCTTGGGCAAACACTAACAATAGGTAGGACAAATCAAGAACTAGAGGCAAACGAGAGGATCAGACAAACCTGGGCGGCTTACAGCAAGATAAAACATATAGGTACTAGCGCTGGAGATCGCCCTCGTGTTAAAAAGCGCCCTATATAATCAGTGAAAACTACCCGTGTAAAAGTAAGGGTTACTCAAAGAGCAATCGAAAGACGTATACTAGGAATATGTATCACTTAGAGACAAGAAAAGAAACGATTGGATCAACGAGAAGACAAAAGTAAGGGATGTACTAAATGAAATACTACAGCAGAAATGGAGTTTCGCCGGCTATGTCGCAAGAAATGAAGACAGATGGAGCGGAAAAATCATAAGATGGAGACCATGGAACAACAGAAGAAGCGTAGGAAGACCACATATGCGAACGACGACCTGAAACGAACGAAAGGCATTACCTGGTACCAAGCGGCCCAGAAAAGGACTACGTGGAAGAGCAAGAGGGAGGCTTATGTCCAACGGGCGGACAACATCGAAAAAAAAATCCACTGCATACTAATCAACTAGTTCTAGATAATGAAATTACCCTTATCAGTTGGCAAGATATCTATTTAGCGTATGAAATTCTGTCCATATTAACTAACGATTTTATGTCTGAACATGTAAATTATTTCCCATTTAATATTAAAGGATGTTTGCTGTCTGTCTATTTTGTACAACCCCCTATTACCGTTCAACATAGCTGAACAATGCAGCTGGACGCATTTACAAATTAGTCGTAATTGATATATTTTGCCAAATATTTGTAAATATTCATAAACCAGCTGTTACTATCCTAGTCGGATATTCTCTTTATATCTAAATAACTGGGTTACCAAGTTTTTTTTTTACGAATTCGGAGACTTAATAAAACTGATTAAGTTTTGGAAAGTTGAAATTAGGCGCTAGATTGAGATAATTGAACAGATGGTTCGCAGAAATGTGCTTCATTCAAGAAATTCTCGATATGTAGAATGTGAGTGCGCGCCCACGCCACAAACTACACAACCTTCGTAGTTTCCACAAACCTATTGATAAACACTTGCCGGCGTTAGTCCCACACAAAAACTAGTTTACAGCGATACTGAGATAATCAAGATTTACTGGCGTTAATTAACTAACAACGGACTTAGTCGACAACAGATTAGTTTGCCTCGCTAATACAGCGTTGTTTGCGTTCTCCGTTTAGAACTAATGACCTAATTAAGACTCGAATTGATTTTTCCATCGCATCGCTTTAATCCGGACTAAATCACCGACTCCACCGGAAAAACGGATTTTTAAATGCGCGACGATTGCAATAAAGACGCGAGGGAATAGAAATAATTAAGGTATCGAATGAGATTAATGAAATTCACGTTTCATTTGAAACTTAACTCAATTTCAATTTGATTCTAATTCTGATTAGATTTCTTACATTCGTCAGAAATAAATTTATGCGGCATGGGTGTAAGGTAGCTACACAATATGAAACTACATTATTTGTCTATTAGACCATCTTGAAGTTTTAATATTTTTATTTTGATAGTTTATACTTTATTTACTTCAAGATGAAGAAACTAGTTTCGGCTTTTTATTATTAAAAATAAGTCATCATCAGGGTAAAACATGAACTTTTATATATAAAAATAAAATAATTATTTTATTTTTTATTCATGTTTTACCCTGATAATGGCTAATTTTTAATAATAAAAATCCGAAACTAATTGGTAATAATAGCAATTATTAATCTTCTTGAAGTAAATAAAGTATAAACTAACAAAACAAAAATATGAAACTAGACTACACAGCCAAAATTAAATAGACAGAATTACATAAACAGGACAGATAAACAAACAAAACGAATAAGACTAGACAGACAAACCCAGGATTAATCCGGACAAGATTAATCCGAAGCGACAGGACTATAACAAGTCTAGACAAACAATACTAGTCTTCTTTTTTGTCTGTCTTGAATTAAAAACTAAACCTAAATCTATAAATAATTTAGTGGAAACTTATTTTTAGACCTCCAATCGATAATTATTTAATTTGGTTCCGCCCTGAGGCTTTTACCCTCACGCCATTGTCCTATTCCTAATTGGACATTCGTCTCAATCGGGCAAGATTGTCGATCCGACTGCACAAACAACACTGAATTATAGAAAAACTGGGTCATAGAAACAAGCGGACTGATATTAATCGGAATTAGTTTCGGTTGCTTGTTTCGGGGGAAACTCGCAAACTTTCTTGGAAATAACGGATATATTCGACCAATTAGTTTTATAAACGAAAAGAGTCGAATGGATCGATTGGACTAACATTAAGTTCTTAACTAGGGTCAACTAAATAAACTAAATTATGCTTTCAATAAGGCAATATCATACTTGTAAATTTAACTGTCCAGTCTAGTCAGTCTTGTTTGTCTAATCTTGACAGTCTAATATCAAGATGTTACTCAATCCCATTTGTTGTTGTTTCTCTAGTTTAGTGCTCGAATAATCTCTATTTACTATTTTTGGTGTAGTCTTATCTATGTAATCTAGTCCACATTGTCTTCCTTGTATCGTCATAATCTTTGTTTCATTTTGCAAGTGACTGTCTTGTATTGTCTACGTCGTTTTAACTAAATATATTTAAACTTGAGTCTAAAAAATGATGTGGACAAACTTACCTTAAAACTAGGCTATATACATCTGTAACAAAAATAAAATAAATTAGTCGATATAATAAACATAGTATATAATCGACATAGTACACATACACGGAAAAAATTACAATTTAAAAATTACAGTTTAAATAGTAGCAGCGGCCTTACGAATACAAATTTGTAAAGATTGCAGTCGCACACTGTGATTTTTAAAACTTATTTACTGATAATATCGGAAACTGTAATTTTAACTAAAGCAAATTCAAGTTTTTACAGTTTCAAATTCGTAAGGTCGCAGGGTTACTATTTGAAACTGTAATTTTTAAAGTGTTCCTTTTACGTGTAGTATATAGTCGAGATATTACATAGTCGATATAGTACATAGTCTACATAGTACATAATCGACATAGTACATAGTTGACATAGTACTTGTCGACATAGTACACACAGTACATATTTGACGTAGTACATAGTCGACATAGTACATTGTCCACATAGTAAACAGTACATATTAGACATAATCCAAAGTCAACATAGTCTATACTGGACATAGTACATAGACGACATAGTACATAGTCGACAAAATACATGGTCGACATAGTACACATTAATGAGTCTACACATCAAACTAATCTACACTTTAAACTAGTCTACGCTTAAAACTAGTAAACATTAAATTAGACTTCGTATTATTCTAGTCTACATATAATTAGACTAGACAGAAAATGTTTAATATTATTTTTTGGCATTTTTTTAATAATCAGTAGAATAACAATAAGCAAAGACAGATTGTTGTTATTGGCCCACGGATGTCACAACTAGTTGGTAATAAAAAAGAAATAGTTAACGTAGTTAAACTACGTAGAAATTTTTGGAATTTTCAAATGTTCGAATTCCAAGCACAAACGGAAATATTTTCGAGCGGAATTTTTTGTCCACTTCGCCCAATTAACCAAATGCGTTGTCAACGGAATTACGACACAATTTAGACAAATTAATAAAAAGTAATAATAATAATATATACCAAATAATTAGAATAAACAGTTTTAATCAAAACGAGGCTATATCATTTCAAAACTAGACTATGCATATAGTATTATAGTACATATAGTATAGATGTACTATATGTACTATAATAATTATTTATAGTCTATAACAAGCAAACAACTCAATCAAGTTTTCTTTGAGTTCTTCTTGTTTTTCCAATAAGCTTTCACTTTTTCCGAGAAGACTTGTTTACGTTCTTCCGACCACTTCGGTCTGTACTGCTTTTGCTTTGGTTGCTCTGATGTAACTTCCCATTTGTTTACTTTGTGTCTGAAGGTGCCTCTTTCTATAATGTATGTTATACATATGTCTGCGTTTCTGATGGCCTTTCGAAGTTCTTCTAACCAAGGTGTCGAATTCTTTAGTGAGCTAACCTAATGTAATATCCTTTTTGACAGACGATTTTGTGGTAGTCTCGTTAGATGTCCAAAGAATTTCATTCGTCTTTTCTTAATGTCAATTTCAAAATTTGAAAACTTTTCTGTTGTTTTGATTGATTGTAGACTGTAGCCGATTTGAGTGTATCTTGCTCCTAAGATTTTTCCTCTCTTCCTTTTTGATTTTTTCTAGTTCTTGTTTTCTGTTAACCCTTCGTGCGTAGGTTGGGTGTAGTGCACCCAGACCAGGATAAATTGGTCGATATTTTAGAGATTAATCGTTATAACCGGCTGTGAGTCTGAGTAGGTGCGTGGAGAGTGGTTAGGAAGTGCCGATTGTCAGGGCACAGTCGACCGACACCCAGCGAATTATTTAGACGAGGTCAAAGTTGTCAGCGGGTGACTTACACGCACCTTAAACTCCGTGTAACAAATTTTAAACTAGCATTTGTAGCGACCACGGGCCTGTATTTTGAATATGTCTGCTATAAACAGCATTGTAATATATTGTTGCGAACTGGTAATTTGGTATGGTGCTGCTCCAGGATCAGGACAATGGATGAATTAATCACACGCAAATATGTCCTTTATATGTAATTAAATACTACTTATCTGCTAATATCTTACAATATGTACAACTAATCGCTAACTTATTACAATAATTACTAACTAACTCAAAAATAATAAATAATAAACAATACACTTAATTCTACGAAACTTATGGTCGAAACCCGGAATTTACTTCAACGAAAATACAGAGGTTCGTCTTCAAAACTAAAATTACTCTCTTGCTAGCTCAATTCTGACTGCCCCTTTTCAACTTCCCCTCTACCTCATCACCTCGGTCTTGGTGTGAGTCCTCCCCTAATCTTTATGGAAAATTTCCAAAACTCATAAAACAAAATCCTTTCGGCGTCTCGGCACGATCCCTAAGTTCGAGCGTCTGCCCGCATGATTTAGATAAAGCAGACTAATGGTCCTAAATAAACAAAAACTAATCGGGTGTCCACTTAGTTTTCTTTGCCGACTCGTGAGAAACTGAAATTCTTTGAAACCAAAATCGCGAGATCACAACAATATAAGACCAATAATAACTCCTCAATATTACGTCGAAATTTTCTCGAGACTTGGGAATGGAATTAGTTTCATGGGATTACTTGCAATTAGTATTTAAGAAATAGAAAGGAGAATCTTCATTTATAAAAAGAACTTCGTAAAAGGATCCAGGATCATGTTGGTGAATCCTCAAAGGAACCACCACGAATAGTGCCAAGATCTGTCAGAAGATGTGCAACCTGTCCCACTAAAAAAGATCGCAAAACTAAATACACTTGTAACCAATGCTATCGTTACATATGTATGGTTACATGCTATTTTCGCTTGTGAAAAGTGTACCTTTATAAAAAGTGAAATGTGTACCTTTATAATAAGTACTGATATTTAATAATCAATATAATAATAATAAAAAATACATTAAACTATTAAATTCACACAATCCTTATCAGGGTTTGTTACACCCACTCCGTGTTACATACTTTAAACTACCGCTCGCCGGGTTAAGTCTATAGTCTGTTGGTTTTATGACTGTATTGAAATGCCGAATTTTTATCTGTCTTGACACAGATTTTTTGTAATAGAAGTCTTGGACTAACCATAATGCCTTTCTGAGTTTTTGGAGACGGTTTTGCTGCGATATCTTCACAAGGCCTGTCGATTCGATGAATTCTCCGAGGTATTTAAAGTACGGGACCTTGTTCATTTTGGTTCATTGTGATATCTGTCTTTGAACAGAAGAATTTAGTTTTCTCAAATGAGATCTGTAGTCTCACTTTTTCTGCACATTCTTTAAGGGGGAAACACATTAGTAGGTTTAAAAAAAATAGATTTTATTTTTATTGCATAAATCGTTAGCTTAACTATCCAAGATTACGCTGTCAAAATTTCAAATCCAAATTCGGATTTGTTTAGATTTTATGAGCAAAGAACCGAGTGCATATCGGGTACAGGCTACATGCTCGAGCGAAGCATTACCTCGTTTATCTCGAAATGACTTTTTTCACATTTGCGTGCAATCTAACTCAAAAAGTGTAGAACGGATCATTTTGAAAATTGATAGTATGATTCTTTATAAAATTTCGAATTATATGAACCAACTTGTGAGATGATATCATGATTTTAAGGGTATTTTTCCTTGCATAATTAGAGGAAAAAATCGTGAAAATCGAAGAAAAATTGTTCCAACACTTGCAAAATTTTTAATTTTCATTTTTTTCGCCTGCATTGAGGTTCATATTCTTAGAAAATAAGTTATTAATGTAAAATCAAAACCTTTTTGATTTCACATGCAAATCGAAATGGCTACACTGCACGCAATTGAAAAACTATACTTACAACCTTCGGCGGACATCACACCGTAACTTTGATATTTTTCGCTGAAATTATTCAAAAAAATTCACAAAAATTGTTCGAAATATGAATTAAATGATGTCATAGTTTGATTAAATTCTAGTTAATTTTTCCTCAAAAAAAAATCATTAAAAATCAGTAGCAAACAGCCTCCTAATGAGGTTCCCCCCTTAAGTATCTCAAGCTGTTTTATGGTCTCCTCATCCTCTGTTAGTATCGCCAGATCATCCGCAAAAGCGAGGTATGGTACGTAGAAGTTATTTTTGTAATTTCTTTGAGTGAATTTGGATAAATTTTTCAGAACTTCATCTACAATTCTTTTCAACTACAATTCCGTCCTCCCCTGATGCTTTGTGTTTTTAAGTTTCTTGATGTGTGAATAATTCAGAATACATGTAAGTATTACGAAACTAGACCACACAATAGTATATTAAAGGACGGATATATAAAGGTGTTCAGTAAGCGCGATTTTGCAGCACGCGTCCAAGTTTTCCACAGCGAGGAGTTTTCTAATGGTCAAGTCCTGAAAAACGCCTTACGAACGAGTTTTTTGTTTGTTTTATTTTTTTCTATTTTGCGCCCTTTTATGCCATTTCTAAATAAAAAAATCGCCGATACATATTGAGAAAATTGTATCGCACTCGGCGAGCCGTAACCACACGCATATGAGTGCTGTTATGAGTCCATTACTATCTTCACACGAGAACGATATTTTTCTCGTCTCGTCTCGTTTCGTAAAAGCGAGACGAGACGAGACCGTATGTGGTCTCACTGTCGCGAGAGCGATAATGTATATGGTCTCGCTCTCGCGAGAGCGTATGTGGTCTCGTCTTCGCGAGACACGAGTCTCCTTTCTGATATAGGCCATACTTCTTCTTCAAACTTTGACTCTAATACGGGCAGCCGTAATATTTTCTTGCATAAATTTGAACTGCGTGCTTTAAACGAGTAGATTTCGTAATATGAAATAGATGTCGTAGACAATTTCAAATTATTCGATTTAAAAAAAAAAAAATTAAATTAAATTATTCGATAAACAGACATTTATGGTTTGTTATCGCTACATTTTCATGTGAATGGAACAAGAAGATTTTAAAATATAATATACAAATAAAAATTGTAAATATCCATTTATGGTTTGTTATCGCTACAATTTCATGTGGATGGAACAAAGCGAAATTCGAAGATATTAATAGATAGAAAATAGAAAATTTATGTAGACAGACATTTATGGTTTCTTATCGCTTGGTACATTTTCAAGCACTAAAATGCAACGGTCATTTTTATGTGAGATATTTTTATTATATATTAATTATATACATATTTTTACAATTACTTATGAAGATATTTTGAGCTTCAGTTGCAGCAAAAATGTCCTTGAGTGAAGGTGCTAGTAGTGATAACCCTAATAATAGGCTAAGATTTAATGAAAGGGCTGACGCATTAAGCGAAATTGTACCAGTTAATCAACAGTGTTTAATAAAAAAATACATCAGTGACATCAATTTTTGTCTTAATTTTAAATAATTAAAGATGGGGAAAAACAATATGTTTAGTATGTGAACAATCTAGAATAAGAAAAATAATTAGCAGAAAAGACAAGAATACGACAGGTATGAAAAGCACGCAATTAATTAATTATTTGACGAGATGAGACCACGAGACGAGACGAGACAAGCGGTTACGAGAGCGAGAGCGAGACGAGACAAACGGTTCCTACAGCGAGAGCGAGACGAGACAAATGCTTCCTACAGCGAGAGCGAGACGAGACAAACGGTTCCTACAGCGAGAGCGAGGCTGAGACGAGAGTAACTTTTTTCCACAACTAACGAGAGCGAGACGAGATTTTTGAAACTCTTAAGCCCTATCTCGTCTCGTGTGAAGCCCTATCCATTACAGACGCAAAATAGAAAAAAATACATGTAATCAATACAACAAAACTAGACAATACAGAATAACAGTTAGTAATTACAAGGCAAGACTAGGCTTTGTAGAATAATCAGCAGCTATTACAAGACAAAACTAGTCCATACAGAATCACATGTAGTTATAACAAGACAAGAGTACACCATACATAATCATTACAAGAGAAGCAATGAGAACTATTTGCATTTTTTACAAGACAAGACTATAGCACAAACAGCTATTAGAGGACAAGACCAGATCATACAGAATCACGTGTAGTTACAACAAGACAAGACTAGACCATACAGAATCACATGTAATCGTTACAAAACCAGCCATGGAGAGTTACATGAATTATTATTAGACAAGACTAGCAACAGCTATTAAAGAACAAACCCAGATCATACATAATCATATGTAGTTGTAATAAGACAAGAGTTGACCATACAGAATAACATAAATGTAATGTAATTCATTACAGGATAAGACTAGCACAAACAGCTATTAGAGAACAAGACCAGATCATACAGAATCACGTGTAGCTCTAACAAGACTCGACCAAACGGAATCACATGTAATCATTACAAGACAAGTCGTGGAGAATTACATGCATTCATTACAAGAAAAGATTAGCACAAACAGATATTAGAGGACAATATCCGATAATACAGAATCACATCTAGTTATAACAAGACAAGACTAGACCATACAGAATCACATGTAGTTCTAGTAAGACAAGACTGGACCATGCAGAATTACATGTAATCATTACAAGACAAGCGATGGAGAATTACATGCATTCATTACAACACAAGACTAACACAAACAGCTATTAGAACAGTGGAGCGCAAACCATTGGTCGCGACCCCTCAGAGGGGTCGATAGAGAATCTTTTGGGTCGTCCGATTCATAAAAAATGTAAGGCATTTCGTATGTAAGTATTGGGTAGCAGTAAATAGTGAAGTTTCATTCTAAAGAAATTTAACAAACATTTAAATTTTCAAACGTTATTTTCTCAAAAACTGTTTCGGAATATTTAGCTAATTTTCCCAATTTTGGAATATTTACTTAAGCAAATATTGGCAGTTTTTTGTAAATTCCACCTTGAAAATAAAATTTGTACAAATTGAAATTTTCATACTTAATTTTGTCAAAAACTTATTTGGGCATTTGTTTCAAATTTTGTGGAGATGTTGGTAGAACTGTTTCGGAATATTTAGCAAATTTTCCCAATATTTTCATATTTATTTCAGAAAATATTGCAGTTTTTTTAAATTCCACCTTGAAAATCTAATTAGTAAACATTGAAATTTTCAAACTTAATTTTGTCAAAAACTAATTTGGGGATGTGTTTCAAATTTTGTGGAGATGTTGCTAGAAGTGTTCCGGAATATTTAGCAAATTTTCCCGATATTGATTATTGATGTTTCATATTTATTTCAGCAAATGTTGCAGTTTATTGTAAATTCCACTTTGAAAATCAAATTTGTAAACATTGAAATTTTCAAACTTAATTTTCTCAAAAACTAATTTGGGGATTTGTTTCAAATTTTGTGGAGATGTTGGTAGAACTGTTCCGGAATATTTAGCAAATTTTCCCAATATTTTAATGTTTATTTTAGAAAATATTGCTCTTTCTTGAAAACTCCGCCTTGACAATGAAATTTGTAAACATTGACAATTTCAAACTTAATTTTCTCAAAAACTAATTTGGGGATTGGTTGTAACTTTTGTGGAGATGTTGGTAGAATTTGGGAATTCTAATTCAAATTCTAATTTAAAAAAAAACAATCTTCGCGTTACTTATATCCATGGATCGCGAAAAAATTTTACAGAAAATGTTGGGTCGCAAATGAAAATAGTTTGCGCACCACTGGTTTACACAATAAAAATAAATTTAAGTTTAACGGATTCATTATTAGACTAAAAGTTATAAGACTAGAATTTTCGAGTCTTTATTAGAACTTGTTAGATTATATTGTTGCGAGTTTAGACTAGTGAGATAGACTTGAACTTTTTGCTAGTAGACTAAATTAATATTAGTTAAGACTAAATTGGTGCTATATTAATACTAGTTTAAACTAATTGGTGCTAGTATAGACTAACTACTAGTTTAGATTAACTAATTGATGCTAGTTTAGATTAACTAATTGATGCTAGTTTAGACCAATAACTAATTGATGATAGATTACATTAAGTAATCGATTCTATTATCATATATTTCTAGAAGTTTGGGAATAAATCAACAATAATTAATAAAGTTTACAGGTTCAGCTGTAGGCACTAGGTGAAACATTATAACAGAAATAATAATAAATTAGAGACGCTAGGTGTAAGTTTCAATAAAACTCATTTGTGAAACTAACACCTAGTGTCTTTAATTTATTATTATTTCTGCACCAGCAATTAATTAAAAAAATTAGGTTCTAAACATTCTTGGGATAATTCTATTGTTTAGTATACGAAATAATTCAGAAAAATTAGCTTCAAAACTTTCACCGTTTAGTTAATTACGTAACGAAACAGCGTTGATAAAGTACGAAAGGAAAAACGAGTAATAATAATAAAAGATAATAATATTTAGACAATGAGAGTGAAAGTGCACGACGACGAAGTTTCTCAGCGATTTGGGAGATTCTAGGCAGATTGTGTGCATGTTCTTCCAATTCGGTTTGTTAAACACCGAAAGTTTATTTGCTTTGTCGACGCGGTTTGAACACAAACGATTTTTAAATACTTTACAGACAAATACAAATGAAACAGTTAACTAAATAGATCTAGTCCATTATAAACAAAAACAGTTTTGAATAAGTTCAATGTCAATGTCTCAGAATTTAAATGAAACTTTAGAAAACTATCGAAATCAGTGGTCACAAAACAATTGTTCCCAAATAAACATGCATATGTGAAAAATATGAGAAAACAAAAAGAAGTCTTAATGTAACCAATGAACCATGTAATGTAACCAAAGAACGCAAACTTTCATACTTCGGACATGTTATGCGAAACCAGAAATATAGCCTACTTCAGCTTATTATTCAGGGCAAGCTTAACGGCAAAAGAGGTCTTGGAAGACGACGAATATCGTGGCTGCGAACTCTAAGAAAATGGACAGGAATGACAACTTTGGATCTATTTCGGGATGCAGCAAATAAAATCAGATGGGCCATAGTGATCGCCAACGTCCACTGAGGATAAGCCACAAGAAGAAGATGTGAAATATGAGACCAGAATGTTCTATATATATATATATATATATATATATATATATATATATATATATATATATATATATATATAGCCAGTTGACAGTTGACTGAACAGTTTGCCGAATTGTTTAACAAAATACTGAAGGACGGAACAACACCAGTGACCTGGAAAAACAGCATAACAATCCCATTATTCAAAAAGGGAAAAACCTCAGATCCTGCGAACTACCGAGGAATATGTCTTCTGGATACATCCATGAAATTATTTACCCATATTCTGCAGCAACGCAATCTCAGACATACAATAATAAGTAAAGTAGAGCAAGGGTTTCGGAGAAACCGATCAACGGTCGATGCAGTGTTCGTTTGTCAGACAGGTCGTGGAGAAGGCAATAGAATACAATAAACCAACATACCTGTAAGGCTAACCTACAAGACAGGCAAAACAAACAGACAAGTCTAGACAGGCAACATTTGACAGTCAATACTAGACCTGCAAAACTAGATAGACAAGGCTAGACAGTTATATAGACAGTTATATATATATATATATATATATATATATATATATATATATATATATATATATATATATATATATATATATATATATATATATATATATAAAAAGACAGGGATGTGGACCGAATATACGGCTACACTCACTGATTATAACAAATCTGTACGAAGGGCTAAAAGGGAGTCCTGGAGGAAAATGTGTGAGGATGTCGAAACGACATCTGAAACAGCAAGACTCCAGAGACTTCTGATAAAGAACCCGTTAAAGCCTGTTGGTACTATCGGAGGACCAAACGGAAAACACACAACCAACGGGAAGGAAACTATGGAAGTTTTACTCCAAGCTCACTTCCCAGGTTCCTATGTGATCGACCCAACAATGGATAATCCTGACTGTCATGCTGTACGCTCTCAAACAAGAGGGACGAGGTGTGACTGGCGGGTGTCCAAGAGGGTTGTCACATATGAAAGAATTGTATGGGCCATAAAAACCTTTGGCCCATACAAAGCAGCTGGCCCGGACGGTGTATTCCCCGCCCTTCTGTGGCAGGGAAGGGAAACGCTGGTTCCCATACTGATCAAGCTATACAGGGCAAGTCTGTCATCAGGCTATGTGCCAACTCCCTGGAGGCAAGTAAAAGTGGTATTTATACAAAAAGCCGGGCGTCTAGATTACACCCAGGCTAAAGCGTATAGACCAATAAGTCTAACCTCCATTCTATTGAAAACGTTAGAAAAACTGGTTAAAAAGCATCTGAGGGAGACCTGCCTGTTAGGTTTTTTGTTTAGGTTTTTTGTAGGGGCCATAGGCCCCTACACTCTAATCAGCATGCCTATCAACCAGGAAAATCATGTGAATCTGCTCTACATCAATTAGTGGTTAGAATAGATAACACAATAGAAAACAAGGAATTGGCGCTTTGTGCCTTCCTTGATATCGAAGGTGTTTGACAACACCTCCTTCGACAGTATAGCCAATGCAGCCCACAGCCATGGTGCAAATAAAACATCAATCAGATGGAGTCCATGCTACAGGGTAGAAATGTTGAGGCTACAGTAGCAGGTGACACAATGAGGGTGGCTGCCATCAAGAGATGTCCTCAGGGTGGGGTTCTATCTCCACTGCTTTGGGACATGGTTGTTGATAGCCTGCTTGTGTCACTAAATAATAAAGGATTTTACACCCAAGGTTATGCGGATGACATAGTCATTCTCATCAGGGGTAAATTTCCTTCTATAATAGCAGCGCTTATGCAAGAAGCACTGAACGAGGTGGAGAGTTGGTGCAGGGGGGTCGACCTTCGGGTCAATCCCCAAAAATCCACTCTAGTACCATTCACTAGAATGAGAAAAACGGATGGGCTAAAGCCCCCAATTTTCTATAACGAGCATCTAACGGTGAGTGATGAAGTCAAGTATCTAGGTGTAATCCTTGATGCCAAACTGACTTGGAATCAACACCTAAAGAAAGCTACCAACAAGTGTAAAATGGCACTTATCATGACCAAAAGAACACTTGAAAAATCATGGGGACTGAAACCAAGCATGATATACTGGCTATACACTATGGTAGTTAGACCCATTTTGACATATGGCTCCACAGTATGGTGGACCAAAGTGAAGCAAAAACAGGCCATCAAAGAACTCTCCTATGTTGAAAGACTGGCCTGTTTAGCAATTACGGGCCCATGAAAACCGCCCCAACTGCGGCTCTGGAGGTGATCCTAGGCCTTCCTCCCCTGGATATCTTTATCATGGGCGAGGCAAGGATGGGAGCTTTCAGATGCATATGCAATGGCACATGGGAATCTCGGGCGAGGTCAGGACACACCATGATAATGTCATATCATGTCATATCAGAACCGTACCTCAATATAGAGGGGGATTCGATGCCTAAAAGTCTGTCATTCGATCTACCCTTCGAAACACATCTACGATGGACAGAAGGCAATCAAATAACCACTTGCCCAGGAGGACAGGATTGGTATACAGACGGCTCCAAGAAGGACAGTGGTACTGGTGTAGGAATGAGTGGACTGTCCCTGGGGTGCAGCCTATCTGTACCCCTGGGGACACATGCCACAGCATTCTAAGCAGAAATACACGCTATCGTGGTCTGTGCCCGTGAAAATTTGAGAATGGACTACAAAAGTAGAAACATCCGCATTTTTACGGACAGTCAGGCTGCGATTAATGCTCTAGCGCAGTGTTTCCCAACCTTTTTCTCCTCGCGAACCCCCTGTAAAATTCAAAAGAGTTTGGCGAACCCCCTAAACTGGTGTGTAAAAAAGTAATAAAATCGGATATACGGAAAAAAGTACACTGTAGAAATTACAGTTTAAATAGTAACGTGGGTCCTTACGGATACAAACATGTAAAGACTGCAGTCGCATACAGTAATTTTTAAAACTTAATTACTAATAAAAAACTTAGAATTCCAAGCTGTGAATTTTACAGTCAAAAATACTTTTTGTTAAATGGAAAGTTAAAATATTTTTTTACTTTTTTTTTTACTTATTATTTTGTCATATAAACTAAAACTAAACTTTTTATCATATAATATCTATACATTATTAGTCCAAACTGTAAAAATTAAGATTTTTTCCTTATGGATGTATTACTTCATATATAATATTTCTTATTTATTTTCAAACTATAAATTACAGTTTGAGCTATTACTCGTTGAGTATAAGAAATGAACGCCGAAATATTACATCTCGCTACTGTGATTTTTAAATTATTTTTAGTAGAGAATAGAGACCTTAACACACAAAAAATAACATTTTATTTTATTTTTTCTGGTAACTGAATTTTCTGATAATAAAAGTGCAGAGAGAACCAAAACATTCGTACTCATTCAATTTTAGGCATTTACAAAATTTACAGCACCACCAAGTAGTAGATACTGCTGCAGGTATACGCTTGCATGCCAATGCTTATCTATGAATGCAGCAATGAGTCCATACACCTTTTTTTTATTAAACACCTTACACCTTTTTTACCAATTTTTCTCGTTTATATTCTTTTACTCGTGCCATAAAACCAGAAAACTTCCCTGTCATTGATTTTGCACCTTCTGTACCACACCATCACAATCAAACCAGTTTATTCCATTTTTTTCCAAATAATCATTGATCAGATCGAAAATTGTTTCTTCAGATGTATAGGTTTTCAAATATTGCAAATAGTACACCTTCTTGAAGGATACTAGCCAAAGTATATCTATCATAGCCAGGCAATACTGCGGAGTTTGCTACATCGGTCGACTCGTGAAGCTGGATCGGAAAATAATTCATTTTTAATCATTCATTCTCTTCAAAAGTTCCATTCCAGTTCCACATTATTTGCAAAATTATTAATTCTACTCGCCCAAAAAAACGGAATTGGGAAAATAAGGGCCTAAACATATATGGTCGAAACTTCGAATCTACGTTTTGCGGATGATATAGTTTTGCTCTCAGATAACCTTAAAGACCTGTATATGTTACAAGAACTACAAAAGGTATGTGCTAACGTAGGTTTAAAAATGAATATTTTAAAAGCAAAATATATGACAAATTTAGTTCCCAGTGAGCAAATTCTCATTGGTGATGAGGAAGTAGCTCTGGCTGATAAGTACAACTATCTTGGTCATGAAATCCAAATCTCACGAGACAACCAATCGTGCGAAATGTAAAGAAGAGTTATACTATCTTGAGCAGCCTATGGAAAACTTGCGGAAATCTTTAAAACCGACATACCACAATGTTTAAAGAGGAAGGTGTTTGATCAGTGTGTGTTGCCCGTCATGACCTACGGAGCTGAAACCTTAACACTAACCACACCAAGCTCTAGGAAACTTACGGTAATACAGCGCAAGATGGAAAGGTCCATGCTCGGAGTGTTACTGCGGGATCATATACCAAACCAAGATTTACGAAGAAGAACCGGCGTCACAGAGGTAGTTATCCAAATTCGCAAACTCAAGTGGAAGTGGGCTGGACATGTGGCACGAATGACAGACGGGAGATGTGCGAAAAGGCTGCGAGTGGAGACCGCGCTTGGATACAAGAAGTAAGGGAAGACCCCCTACACGTTGTAGGGACGATCTAAAAAGATGTACAGGCAACTGGATACAGAGAGCTCAAGACAGAAGGGAATCGACAGAAATGAAGGACACTTATGTCCAGCAGTGTTATACAGAGAGCTGAATGATGTTGATGGATTAATTCTACACAACACCGTATTGTTTAATAAGGGAACAAGATCAATTTTCTTTGCTGCCTTTTCTCCAATATATTTTGCACATGGACCAATATATCTGTCTAGATCTTTCAATTCTATAACTTACTCGAAATGATGCCCAAGGGCCATTTTACTATCTTCGTTTGATGACAGGAAAGAAGAAACAAAAAGTTTATCCCTGTGCGTCGGATGTTTTGTTTCAAGGTGTATACGAAGAAGTGATTTTAAACTTCTGCTGGCAAGAACTTCGTTGCAGAATACACAAAGTGGTTTAGGTATATGACTCTTCCCCAGTATAATAAAACCCATTTGTAAATAGTCTTTGCCACTATTTTTTCTTTGTTTTTAGTCTGTTGAAATGGTAGCCCACTACAGCTTTCAGCATCATCATGTCTTGCTTCTAAACGACTGGTATAAAACCGTCGATTCATAATAAAATTGAGGTATAATGATTATTGAAAAGAATGGCACTAAACAAACAAAACCAAAATAGCTATGCTACTGATCCAGAACTAAATCACAAGTTTATAACCCTCTGTATGAACATCTGTTAAGGAACGCCTTAACAGATTTTGACATGCCTAGACATTGCCAACTAACATAACGATGTTGAAAGGCAATCTTTACCCAACAAACGAGAGGATATTCAATATTATTCAAGTTGTATACAGTATTTTAGGTTACCTAGCTAGGTTGTCTAGAGAAGTTGCCTAGTAGATATATAATGAGACATCAAGAAAGCGATCAAAAATAGAACTAGTACTTTTTGTTTGTTGAGTATTGCATGTTTATTTGGGTATAATTTTTTTTAAGGTTCTCTTATTCCGGCAATTTAAAATGTCACCATTACAATAATATTTTCGCGAACCCCCTTTGTGCACCTTGCGAACCCCAAAGGGTTCGCGTACTAATGGTTGGGAATCAATGCTCTAGCGTGTCACGAAATCAAATTCAAGACAGTTTGGAACTGTCTTCAAGACCTAAAAGCCCTGGCAAAGCATAACAAGGTCACACTCGCTTGGGTGCCTGGCCACACAGGACTGGTGGGTAACGAAATGGCGGATAAGCTAGCAAAAGATGGAGCCTGCAAGACAAACATCATTGCTGAAAGCGGACCCTACATTACAAAGACCACGACCCGAAATAAAATTTGTAAATGGGTAGCAACTCAGCACCGTCTACAGTGGGTCAATTTGAATGGTCTGACACACAGAAAACGAATGGTAGCTAAACCATCGGAAACTCTAACTGCTGAAATCCTGCAACTGCCAAGGAAGCAGATCGCAATTGTGGTAGGCCTACTTACAGGACACTGCCCTTTACGAGAACACCTACATAAAATGGGTATCTGGAAGGATGAACCTTTATGCAGGTTATGCTATGAGGAGGACGAAACCGCCGCCCATATAATCTCTACTGTAAAGCAATTGCACGTAGGAGACACAAGCTTGATATTACAGCTGAGAGAGTCCCCGTGAAAAACAAGGCACATAGAATCCTGGACCTAATAGAGGGACTGGATCTATTTGAATGAACAAAACAATGTGGGGAAATACAATAGGCCCATGGGCAGCAGTGTTTTAAGGACTAACCCCCCTGGACCCACATTGGTTAGAGAGAAAAAATATATATATCAATCTAGATAATATTAAAAATATTTCTTAATAATACTATACTATCTAGACGCCCTCTTCGTGGACCTGAAGGCAGCTTACGACTCGATCATTAGGGTGAAAATGTGGGAGTGTCTGAAGGAGAAAAAGATATCGAGTTCAGTTCGGGGAAGTATTAAGAGCTTGTATAGGAGCACGTATTGTAGAGTGAAAGTGGAGGAGAATGTGTCGGAATGTTTTAAGGTATCGAAAGGGCTAAGGCAGGGGTGTCCTCTAAGTCCTCTGCTGTTCAACATCTACATAGCAGACTTAGAGGAGGTATTACGCAAGGGTCAAGCAGGTGGTATAGTAATCGGGAAAAAAAAAGTGTGGAGTCTGACCTATGCCGACGACATAGCTGTCTTGGCAAGCACGTACGCAGAAATGAGAGAGGTGATTGGACGGGTGAAAGGGTTCTTTATGAAACGAAAGCTGGTCGTGAATGTGAAGAAGACAAAAATGGTGGTGTTCCAAAAGAGAGGATGAAGGAGGAGTGAAAAGTTTGAATGGGGTGTAAATGTAATAGAACAGGTTAGCAGCTTCAAATACCTTGGATTTATGTTTAGTCAGGACGGTTCTTTTAAGGAGCATATAAATTACATTGTAAAGAAATCTTGGGTGGCTGCTAACAGGTTCTGGAGTGTATGAAAGAGTGAATGCAAGGAAAGCTTCAGAGCAAAAATTATGATTTGGAAGGTGTGTGTGCGTAGTATTTTAATGAATGGTTCTGAAGTATGGGGTGTGAAAGAGGTAGAAAAGATAGAGAGAATGCAGTTATAAGTGTTAAAAAGGATGCTGCAGCTGGAAAAATCAACTCCGTGGTGTATAGTGATGCAAGAAACAGGTGCAGTCAAAATTGCGACTCTGGCTGCAGCGCGGTTTGCGAGGTATGAATGTAAGGTAGAAAGAATGGGAGATGATAGGGTCGTAAAGGAAGTGTTCAAAGCTGCTAGGAAAGAAGGGGCGGGTAATGCTAGGATAACTATATGGGGGAGTGAGAGAAGGAAGATGTATGAAAGGGGTGGCTGGTCGGGTGTGGAAGTGGAGAGAATGATTAAGAGAGGTAGCAATGTAGAAAGTATGGTAGGAGAAAGAATGTTTGAGATAGAGATGCAGGAAAGGTTAAAGGGCATTGAAGAGGGATCGTACAACCCCGAGTACCAAAATATACTCGTTTTGGGAAAGTTACCAGATTACCTCCGAAAATCTGACGTTCCCCAAATAATGATCGCCAGATTTAGATGCGGCAGTGAAGAAAGGGGCAGGAGGTACTGGATGACGCCAAACGAGAGAACCTGCCGTATATGTGGGACGGGCATAGAAAGTTGGGAGCATTGGGGTACAAGCTGTAGTGGGTGTGTGTGGAGTGTGACTGAGAAGATAGAGCTTAGAGAAGGTTGGAAGTCGTTGATGGATGAAAGCGGTCAGGGTTGGCCGCTAATGGCTAAAATTGTTAAGTAGAAAGACAGCAAAGGCGGATCAGGGTAGTCTAAGTGTCGTTTGAGAAATGTAATAAAAAAAAAATTGTTTATTATGTTGATTGTCTAGCTTGTAAGGTCTAATGTTTCTTAAGTGTTTGTTTTTAAAATGCCAATAAAGGTTTATATATATATATATATATATATATATATATATATATATATATATATATATATATATATATATATATATATATATATATATATATATATATATATATATATATATATATATATATATATATATATATATATATATATATATATATATATATATATATATATATATATATATATATATATATATATATATATATATATATATATATATATATATATATATATATATATATATATATATATATATATATATATATATATATATATATATATATATATATATATATATATATATATATATATATATATATATATATATATATATATATATATATATATATATATATATATATATATATATATATATATATATATATATATATATATATATATATATATATATATATATATATATACTATCTAGGATCTAGATAATATTAAAAACATATATTTACCATTAAAACTTAATTACAATTACCTATTCCAACAATTCCATAATAACTCAATTTAAACTAAAACCAACAACCAAATTCACTCAAAGCGCGGCTCAGCAAACATTTAACGATTTCCTTCCACTACAAAGTACACCAAATCACTCCACATAAAATATTAAACTCTAATTATAAACATGCAGACTAATTAGCTCCGAAAACCAACCAAATCCCGAAGCGCATTTTAATAAATCTTGTTCGAATCAAATGTCTGTTTTGTAATCCGAATCCAGCATTTATTCCTACCCTGTTTTAATACGTTCCATAAAACGTTATTAGAGCATTCAGATCTCAAATTACAAACTTAATTTTACTGATAGCACACTACAATATCGACTACAAATGCGGCTGCACTAGATAGAATTTTTAATCTTAACAACATTAAACTTAAAACAAACGGAACACAGTTAAGTATGTATGATTATAACGTAGGATGGTTTCGCCAATTCTATCTTAACAACATTAGTTTAAGTAATATTTCTATGGAACGAACAACAATAAAGTATGTACTCTTGTCTATCTAGTTGTCTCTAAACATATCCGATTTGTTAAATAACTAACAACAATAAAGTGTGTCTGTCTAGTCTTGTCTATCTAGTTTTCCCTACTCATATCAGATTTGTTCCGTTCGAGTTCTTCAGACTGAACTGTCAATCTTAATCATCCCACACACAAAAAAAAGCAAACAAAATTTAAGTGAAACACGTCCAGGCGGTAGAAAAAAAAACCTTTTCTTTATACATTATTCACACCCCTGTAAGCCTCACGATCAACATCCGAAAAAAGCGACCGAATTCTCATTTTATCGTCCTGCGAAAAACCCAAATAATATATATTGTTATCACCCCATTGTTCCAAATTCCAGTTTTAAATTTAACAAAGCTTTTTTTCCTCCCCCAATTATTGTTTTCCAAGCAATAATGAGATAGGAATCGGCGGGAACTCGTCGGGCGCGGTGGACCGTACCCCGTTCGAGCCCTTCTTTGCCTGATAATATTTTATTAATCCCAAGGCAGATGCTCGGGTCGAGTTACAAAAATAAACCGATAGTAATTATAGGCACTGCTTATCTGCCAATGGCACGACACGATAACAAATTCAGAGAGTAAAACTTAATTCGATCTATTTATTTATAGAAAGTAATCGTCGATTAGACTCCGTTGTTTTCACTGTCTAGTTCTGTCTGTCTAGTCTTGACTCTCTACTCTTTTCTGTGTAGTTTTGTCTATCTAGTCTTGCATGACTAATCTCACCTATCAAGTCTTGCCTGTCTAGCTTTATCTGTCTAATCTTGTACATCTAGTCTTGTATGTTTGTTCTTGTATGTCCAGTCTAGTCTTATCTGTCTAGTCTAGTCTTGTCTTGCCTTTCTAGTCTTCTCTGTGTATTCCTGTCTCTCTAGCATTGTCTGCTTAGTCTTGTCTGTCTAGTAATGTCTAGTCTTGTCCGTCTAATCTTGTCCTAGGTTTTATCCGTCTAGGTTTTGTTTTCATTGGTCTTATCTGTGTAGTCCTGTCTGTCTAGCCTTGACTCTCTAATCTTGTCCCTCTAGACTTGTCTGTCAAGTCTTGTCTGTCTAATCTTCTCTGTCTAGACTTGTCTCTCTAGTTTTGTCGGTCTAGTCTTGTCTGTCAAGTCTTGTCCGTCTAGTCTTGTCCGTCTAGTCTTATCCGTCTAGTCTTGCCCGTCTGGTCTTGTCCGTCCAGATTTCTCCATCTTGTCTTGTCCGTCTAGTCTTATCCATCTAGTCTTGTCCGTCTAGTCATGGCTTCGTAGTCTTGTCTGTCTAGCCCTGTCTGTCTAGTCTCGTCTGTCTAGTCTTGACTCTCTAATCTTGTCAGTCTAATCTTCCCTCTCTAGACTTGACTGTCTAGTTTTGTCTGCCTAGTCTTCTCTGTCTAGTCTCTCTAGTCATGCATTTCTAGTCTTGTGTCTAATATTTATGTCTAATCTTACCTATCAAGTCTTGTCTGTCTAGTCTTGTATGTTTATTCTTGTATGTCTAGTCTAGTCTTATCTGTCTAGTCTAGTCTTGTCTGTCAAGTCTTGTCTGTCTAGACTTGCGAGTCTAGTCTGGTCTGTCTAGTCTTGTATGTATCTCGTCAGTGGTGTAGTTGACAACATACCCGCCTTTCAATACGAGAGACCCGGGTTCGAATCCTGGTCGGGGAGACAACAACTAGGGTGGTTTTCATTAACCGTCCGGGCTACCCACCCTGAACGAATGCAAAATATGCGATACAGGGGTGGCGAAAAGCCACGGTGGAATAGGGGGTTTGGTGAGAGCTTTCCCCGAACCATTTTTAAAAGTCTTATATGTATAGTCTTGTCTGTCTAGTCATGTCTGTATAGACTTGTCTGTCTAGTCTTATCTGTCTAGTCAGTAATATAAATTTATTTTCTTAAACGTAAACGTAAATACGTTAAATAATTTACTTGGCTTTGCTTGAGACGATGATACCATCGTATTTCTGTTGGAACCACTTCATGGCGCCTTCAATTGTGAAACGGTGTTGGAAACCCACCTTGCCAACTTTCCTGCGCCTATGGGCAACATTGAATCCGGGCCTTCCCAATACAACGTAAAAGTCCAGACCGTAGATACCTATGTTCGGTTCGTATTTGATGCCCAAATCGATGTGTTCCTGGATATCCAATCTAAAGTTACCAGATGCTGAGAAGTTGTCTCTGAGCAATTCGTATTCTCTTACTTTAAGACCCCGTTCGAGAATCTCTTCAGCTTTGGTTACACGCACTGTTCAATGGACAGCAATCATTTCGTTACGACGGATACCAAAGGAGCGTACAGTGTAGCGGGCCTTGGAGAAGACGGGTTGTTGTCCTGTCAATTGGCCCAATACCTTAGCGGTTCTTGTAAGACTAACAATAAGATCAGCAGATTCTTCGACGCAAATATTCACGCAAATCTTTCGAATGTGAAGATCGCGCAACACATTCAGTTGTCTTTGACCTCCTGAATTTCCTTCTTATTTCCTTAGAACACCATCAAACAGGATGTTTTACAGAGTGGGTCCCATAACTTAGCCTTGCGGAACACCAATGTGAAGTTCTTTTTCCGTTACTTTACCTTCCTCCTTCAATATATTGAAGCGCTTGGAGAGATAACTGCTTACCAGTTTCAGCAGGCATGAGGGGAAATTTCTGGCTATCAGCTCATCTACAGTGTTCTGCCCTGCACCTGAGCTAAAGGAATTTTTGACTGGTAGCGTGATCAGCGCTCATATCATCCTTTTTGGCTGGGAGCCTGTTGAAGCGTCTTCTGCGACCTTTAGCACCCTTAATATGGCATCATTGGTAGACAGCCCTTTTCAGAATCCAAATTGTCTGTTCGAAAGGCCTTTGCCTTGCCTGACCTCATTTACAATTCTTTTAAGTATCATCTGTTCTAATAGCTTCCCTGCGACATCCAGGAATATGAGACTTAAGGAAGAATCTATGGACTTGTTTTCTTTCCATACGAGGATCAGTCTGGATTTTTTCCATATATCAGGGAAATTTCTCCTTCTTTGCTACGGGCGCCATGATTTTAACTAGTCTTGTCTTTTTAGTCTTGTCTGTTTAGTCTTGTCTGATCAGTCAGGCCATGTCGCTCTAGCCCATACCGCTCAGGTACTGTCTGAAGCACCCGTGTCCGGACAGTTGTTGTGTCAGGTAGTAGCCCACCTCTCCATGTTTTCTTGTCGCCTATGGTTTTACTTGATAGATTAACAGTCGCGTGCATTCTCCTTTGTTTGATTGGAGTATAATTGTGTATAATTGTGAAGTCGCAGTCTTCTTTCATACATTTCTGTCTGCAGCCTGGTCACCGCTTCTTGTGTTGTATAATGCAGCTCTTTCTTTTGGCTAGAAACAATATTGGTGATATCCCCGCTATGACAAGAGCCGCAATTCTACAATGGACTTCAACGAAATTCCACCGTCTTCCTTTTATGGAAAAAGATTTGGAACGCTTACACCGTCCTGCATGCACTTCACGTCGTCAATGCCACCTTCCTTTGAATTGAGGCCAACTTTTGTCTCATACTAGACTTTTCCCTAGCCTTGTTCCATACTGAGGCACCGTACAGCATAGTGGAGTGAACCACTGCTACTTGCTACTATTTGGTCCTCTCATATTTGGCATGAGCCAGCACTGCACAGGTTTTGAGAGCCTTTGCCGCTGTTGTCGCAATATGTTGCTTAACCCATTAATGACCACTGTACTCATATGGGTACACTGAAATTACATTTTGTTGCTGACATGTAACGTGCAGTAGCTTACTTAAATTAACGTACAGTTCAGTCCTACGCAAAGGTTCAGAATACTTTATTGTTTCGAGTTTTGGGACAGGTTTCTACTTTTTTTTTCATGGACTTCACATTACAACAATAATACTTGGCACGTGCATCTGTGTTTTCGAGGTTACATGAGATAAGGGAAAAGTATTTTCAATAACGACCATAGTTCATTGCGAAAAAAAAATTTTGCATGGTATATGTTTTGTTAAATGTGTAAAAACAATATGTGCTTATCAGATAATCGTTACATTATTGTGTAATCTTTATATATTGATATAAATCTGTCTGTACTCATACGAGTAAAACGGACAATTGCATGGTATGAAAGCCGATATCTGGGTATCATTTTTCAGGGAGAATTCTACAATGGACTTCAACGAAATTCCACCGTCTTCCTTTTATGGATAAAGATTTGGAACGCTATCAGCCGCCTTAGATGTAATTGAAGATGTGAGATGTAGCAGTTCAGAAATAGATTTGGTTATAATTCCACCTTATGTCGGTAACCAAATAGATAACGAAGAATTTGATGATGACCACTTAGTATTGACTGAAATGCCAAAAGATGTTCCAGGGGAAATCGAATTAACGTATTTTCCGATCGAAATTGACGTATGGATCAACGATCCATCACAAGAGGAAAATACCCCAAACTATGACGATGAGTGGGCTGAGGATGACGACATTGTCTGAATTATTGATAAAGAAATCTAATAAAAGGCAGAAAATTGCAGAACCCAAATGTACTCGTAGACCCGTAGACATAAGTATAAATGGTACCAAAGAAACAGACAGGAAAATGCGCGACAGGAACTGTTAGGGCTGAATGCGGTACAGATTTTTGAGAAGTTATTTGACGAAAAAGCTGTCATATTGTCACTCAAACGAACAATTACACTGCAACAGACACTAACAACCATCATTTCAATATTCCGAATGAAAAAATGAAGATTTTTATCGGATTTCTTCTGTTCAATTGTTATCACAGACTACCCCGTGAACTTCTTTATTGGAGTTTAGATGAGGATGTGGGCATCCCATTTGTGTCAAATGCCCTTTGTCGAAATAAATGGGCTTAGTCGATTTTATCCTGAAAGAGCCCAATGTACTCGTTTGAGTACACCTATTTTTTGCAAAATGAAAGAAAATAATTTTGAAATTTCTATTTTCACGTGTGTTTCATCTCTGACTTTTCTACCAAGGCGGTGGGCATTAATGGGTTAAAGAAGACACATAGCTTTATAGCGATTCCCAAGTATTTTCTGGCTTTCCTGGGTATGACTATCTCGTCTAGTATTCTGAACATGATGGGACCTATTTTCCTCCATTCCTGTTAGTAATAGAGCTTAGGTTTTCTCTGGAGCGACCTTCAATTTTATTCCGTTCATTCACGTTGCCACTAGCATTATAGGGGCGTTGATATAGTTGATTTTGCCGACGATCTGGCCCTCATTGCAACGGGTAAAAATTAACCAAGTTATGAACAGAGTGAACACGGCAATCCCTCTGTTCATAACTTGGTTTTCATTTTGTCCCGTTGCGATGAGGGCCAGATCGTCGGCAAAACCTACTATATCACTGCCCTCTGGTAACCCCAGCCTTATAACACCGTCGTACAGGATGTTTGACAGAGTGGGTCCCATAACTGAGCCCTGCGGAACAACACTGTGAACTTCTCTTTCCATCACTTTGCCTTCCGCCTTCAATATAATGAAGCGCTTGGAGAGATAACTGCTTATCAGTTTTAGCAGGCATGGGGGACAACTTCTAGCTACCAGGTCGTCTACAATGTTCAGCCCTGCAGTTGAATTAAAGGAATTTTTTTACATGTAGGGTCAATATGTACACATGGCGACATGTAGCGTCACATATTTTCCTTTTCCACTGGGAACCTGCTGAAGCGTCTTCTGGGACCTTTAGCACCCTTAATATGGCATCATAGGTAGATAGTCCTTTTCTGGATCGAAAGTATCTGTCCGAAAGTCCTTCAGCTCATTTACAATTGCTCCGAGTATCAGCTGTTCTAATAGCTTCCCTGCAAAATCCAGGAGGCATATGGGTCTAAAGGAAGACGGTTCCCCTATGGGCTTGTTTAGTTTTCTTAGGAGGATCAGTCTGAATTTTTTCCAGATCCCGGAAAATTTCCGTCCTTCATTATCGCGTTTGCAGTTTCTAGTATGAAGTCAGGACATGTCTTTGCGGCAATTTTTACAGTCGTTCCCAGTAGAACTTTCTAATTCCTCATGCGGGAAACTTTCAGTTTCTGTCACTTCCGATAGGTTACGACTTTGCGACTTTGGTGCCTCACTAAACCCCATATTCCAATTTGGCTTTTAGTATGCACCACCCCGGTATCGCATATTTTGCATTCATTCAGTGTTAGCAGTCCGGCCGATTAGTGAAAACCTCCCTAGTTGTCTCCTCCCCGACCAGGATTCGAACTCGGGGTTTCCGCATTGACTTTAGAGCCTCATGTTTTGGAAAAAAGGACATCTGCAACTGTTTGCTGCTGTTCCATGGGAAGTTTTGATTTGGGTATCTAGCTTTAGTTCTCGGGTGGCGAGTGCTTAAGCATCCCCCAAACGTTTTCGACTAGTTTTGTACGTAGAGTACGCCAATGTTCTCTCTTGGACCTATTTATTGCCTTCTTCAGTAATCTTTCTTTTTCTTATTATTTTATTAGCTTTAGCTTTATTTTATTAGCTTCTCAGATGCTGCACTGCGTCCGAGTTTAGATTTTCCAATTTGTCTGTCTACCCTTGTCTATCTAGTCTTGTCTGTCTAGTCTTCTCTGTCTCGTCTTGTCTGTCTAGTCTTGTCCATCTAGTCATGTTTGTCTAGTCTTGTCTGTCTAAACTTGCCTGCCTAGTCTTGTCTGTCTAGTCTTGTCCGTCTAGTCTTATTTGTCTAATCTTGTCTGCCTAGTCTGGCCTTTCTAGTCTTGTCTGTCAAGTCCTGTCTGTCTAGTCTTGTCAATCTAGTCTTGTCTGTCTAGCCTCGTCTGTCTAGTCTTTTTGTCTAATCTTGTCTGTCTAGTCTGGTCTTTCTAGCCTTGTCTTTCTAGCCCTGTCTGTCTAGTCCTGTCTGTTTAGGCTTGCCTGTCTAGTCATGTCTGTCTAGTCATGTCTGTCTAGTCATGTCTGTCTAGTCATGTCTGTCTAGTCATGTCTGTCTAGTCTTGCCTGTCTAGCCTAGTCTGTCTAGTCGTGTCTGTCTAGTCTCGTTTGTCTAGGCTCGTCTGTCTAGTTTTGTCTGTCTAGTCTTGTTTGTCTAGACTTGCCTGTCTAGTCGTGTCTATCTAGTCGTGTGTGTCTAGTCTTGTCTGTCTAGTCTTGTCTTGTCTGTCTAGTATTGTCTGCCTAGTCTTGTCTGCCTAGTCTTGTCTGTCTAGTCTTGTCTGTCTAGTCTTGTCTATCCAATCTTGTCTGTCTAGTCTTCTCTGTGGTGGTCTTGTTTGTCTAGTCTTGTCCGTCATTTCTGTCCAGTTTTGTCTATCTAACCTAGTCTAGTCCGAATTAATAGACTCAAGTAAGTTATTAATATTAATGGCTATTTAGACTAATAAAACTAGTAGACGAAATACAAACTAATAACATGAATTATGTAAATATTTATGGAATCGATAGAATGACATAAATATATCGAGTATATATGAAAACAAATGCTACATTGTTATAAATTGGTATTTTTAATTCGCTGTAAGCTAGCGTTTCTAAAAGAAACTGGAAATTATGGCAAATAATTAAATATAACCGGCGGCAATTTGAATGAAAACCATTTTCATTTAGCAAACGGCGAGTTCGAACAAGCCTTATGAAGCGATTGAATAATTGATCAGTTAAACCTTGATGAATCCGTTAAAATCTATAACAATTCCAACAACCCCAACGTATTCGCTCTCGATTATATCAACGTGAAGTTGTATCGGGGTGAAGTTGCACCAACTCGAAGTTGTATCACTCCCCAACATAAATTTACAACAACATAAATTTACTTCAATGTGACGCAGTATCAACAGGAAGTAGTATAAACAGGAAGTTCATACAACTGCCTGAAGTTGTACCAACATGAAGTAATTTCATTGTTGCGCTGTATCAACATGAACCTGGATCAGCAAAGTTGAATCTACATGAAGTTATTTAATTGTTGTGCTGTATCAACATGAAGTTATTTCATTATTACGCAGTATCAACATGAACTTGTATTAGCGTGAAATTGTACTAACATAAAGTTATTTAATTGTTACGCAGTATCAACATGAACTTGTATCAGAGTGAAAGTGTACCAACATAAAGTTATTTATTTCATTGTTGCGCTATATCAACATGAAATTTTATCAGCGTGAAGTTGCACCAAGATCAAAATGGAAGAAATAAAGTTTAATTTCGTATCGAAGACAAAACTAGATTAAATCCAAGACTTGTCTAGGTGTAAATCTCATTTATAATTCTATTATTTTGGATGTAACATTCTCTGCGACAAAGTAAACTTGACCCGAAGCACCGTCATCGCAACAACGGCTGTAACTTATGAGTGTGCACAGTTAGCGTGTTAAAAAACATAACTTTGGGAAATTATTAATGGACTTTGCACTCGCATTTCTATATACATATGTGTTGTGCACTGTAAGCAACGGGTCTACGTCAGGGAAATTCTTTTTAATGCTTTACTAAATTACTAGAAATATTTACGGCTTCACAGTTGCAACTTATTACCTACATAAAACTGGTATAGTTAAGCTGGGCAATTTAAAAACCCAACTTGTCTTGTGTATCTAATCTTGTCTCGTTACAATCTTGTTTGTTTTGTCAAAATTGTATTGGAATTCGATTGTAGTTGTTGAAAGAATCAAAGAGGAACTTACATAAATCGAACAATGGATGTCCTATTGAGCGTGAATCCTTTAAACGCTTTCTATTGTGTATGTGTTATGCATTTTCATAATTTAAGCAGAAACAAGTGTCCAGAAAATAAATGAATAAAAAAACGCAAAAATTCAAATGGAACAATGCGTATGAAAAACTTTCCCCGGTTTGCACACATCTTTGTGTTATTGTCGAAAACCGGTCAGATTCGTTTCATAGAGTTGCGAATTATTTGCAATTACTTTGTTCTCGTCTAATTGAAGACTTTTCTGTCCGACTTTTATTTAGAGATGCAATTGCGGACGTTATGCAAAACGCGTGAGAGGCTTTTCTCCCTTTCAATGTGTGTTAAACTTATTCATTAATTATGATTTTCACACGTCTATTTAAAAGACATTTATTCAAATGAACTCTCAACGAACTAATATATATATATCTGCAAGTTCAATTTAAAACAATCTCGTTTTCACCAACTGCTAGACTACATTAAATAAATTGACTCAGACTACCAACATTTTTGGAGAAAAGTGGAAAGTGTATTAAACAAGCTTAGGCAAACACAAATTAATTCGTCTCAAAATAATCAAGCTAAAAAGTCTAGATTCTAGATACATCTAGATCTATTTCAATCATTTATTATTTCAGATCTATTTCAAAACAATCTCAATCTAATCCATTTGAATGGAGGTCCTAATAATTTTCCTCCAATTCCCATTTAGGCTAGTATTAATATAATTTAGGGTGGTATTAATATAATCTAGGATAGTATTAATATAATCTATAGTAGTATTAATACAATCTATACTTGCATTAAAATAATGTATGCTTGTATTAATATAAGGTAGGCTAGGTAACAACCTCGTAAAAAAAACATAGATCACCTGGCCCGGGTGACAGTACCATGTGAGGGCCCCTTGTCAGGGTTACGGTGAAGTCCTCAATGGCAGTGAAGGCTGAGATGGAAATCATCGGTACGGCGTAACTGGCAGAAGAGGCAGCCATTTTTCGGGATAGTAACAGAAAAGCCTAGCTAAAATCCAGGTGCGTCTGAGTGGTATCCACCGGCTTCCTGGTCCGCGTCTGATACCCTGTGGGTGCGGCGGCGACTCTATGCTCCAGGAACTAACAATCCCTGGTTCTAAGTACCCAGCATTGGAACACTGGAACTCCTATCATAAGCCAAACATGATTCGTGAGCGTAATAACAACCCAATAAATACCCCAGGTGGTAACCAATCCACCCGTCTCACTGAGACGGCAACCAGGCTTTCGGATTCTGGGGAGCCTAGACAATCACGAAAATATGGGAGAGAATCGGAGCTCTCTAGAAAACTGTCCAACAAAACCCCGTCATACATCGGTACATTCAATATCAACACTTTCATTCAACCAGGAAAATAAATAAATTTAGTCACAGAACTTGATCGGCAAAAATTCTTATCCTTGCTTTGCAAGAAACTCGATTTACTGATGAATCCCCTTTGGACTATGGAAACTATCGTATCTTCAAGAGTAAAACAGACAAAAAAAATCTAAACGGAACCCCCATACTCGGCATGAGCTTCGTAGTAAAAAAAAGTATACTGAACTCAATCAAAGATGTCAACTCTATCAACAGTCGTCTAATGACCATGAGAATTCAGTGCGCCAATAAAAAATATACCTTGATAAACGTACACGCCGCCACAAATATAGACAACAAGCAGTATCCCGAAAATGTAGAAAATTTTTGGAACAAGCTTGAAAGCGTAATGTTAAAAAGTCCAGGATGACATCAAAATTTTGTTAGGCGACTTCAATGCACAAATTCGCCGAGAGAAAGAACACAGAAAAACCGTTGGACTCTACCCAGCACACAAATTTACCAACAAGAATGGCACAGACTCATTGAACTATGTCAACAATGCAACCATAAAATCATGTCCACATCTCTTAGGAAGCATCCTAAGAAACAAAAAACCTGGAGATCCCCAATTGAATCCATTGGTGAATTTCAGATTGACCATGTAGCAATTTCTTATCCCCCCCCCAGAAAGAGGTGCATGATGTACAAGTGAGAAAAGGAGCAAACATCGACTTTGATCACTATCTGACTAGAATTAAAGCAAAATTTACTCCTAGAAAATACTACCCCAAGAAACTCCAACAACAGAAATTTGATACGAAAATTATTCCCCTTACCAATCTAGAAGAAGCTTGGAAAAATCAACCAGCGAAAACAAGGGAAGAATTTTGTATCAAAATCACACAGAAGGCTCGAGAAATTGTACCCCTAAAAAAACACAAAACAAGCCTGGTGGAACTCTACCTAGAGCTTGGTCACAAGCTCTAAAGATAAGAAAATTCGCATTTCAGAAATAGAATAGTAAAAAATCCCAGGAAACTCAACAAAAATTTTATGAGATCCGTAAACAAGTATCTAAAACCATCAGACAAGAAAAAAGAAAACACATAAAAGAACAACTGATCTCAATTGAAGAAAACTTCAGAAACTACAGAACTAGAGATTTCTACAGAACGTTCAGAGAAAAAATCAAAGGATACATCCCGCAGAACCTATACTTCAGGAAAAAAGATGGGAAATTGGCCCTTACTAATGAAGAAAACTGCAAAGAACTTGCACGATACTTCTCAGATCTTCTTAATTGCCCTGAACCTATTGAAAGATTTCCTGAAACAGCCCCCAGTTTCAGTCACCCAGAGTCACCTCCACCAAACCAAGAAGAAATTCTGAATAACATTAGACGATTAAAGTGCAACAGAACCTCGCGAAGCGATGGGTATTGTGGCAGAACTCCTCAAGAACCTAGGTCCAAATTCACTCAAGGAACTTACAGAAATTATACAGGAAATCCGGAAAAACGAAAAACTCCCCAAAGACTGGATATTTGCTCTGATTCAGCCACTCCACAAAAAAGGAGACAAAACAGATGTAAAGAACTACAGGGGAATCTCCCTCCTTGAAGTCGGCTACAAAACTTTTTCTACTGCCTGTTTAAAAGAGTACAAGAACAACTCGAGCATAAGATGGCGAATATCAAGCTGGATTCTGTCCTCACAGATCGTGCACTGAACAGATTTTCAACCTAAAAACCGTTCTAAAATTCAGGGCCCTCAGAAACCTCCCAATCATCTGTGCCTTCGTAGATTTCAAGAAGGCTTATGATTCAGAAGGCTGAACAGTGATTGTCCATCAATTGATGGACAATCACTGTTCAGCATCCTGAAAGAACAAGGACTAGACACCAAAACACTAAAATTGACCATACAGACCCTAATTGATACGAAATCATGAAAGTATCATATCTTATCATAATCAGTAAAATTCATGGAAGAAATCTCAGAAGAATTTCTGATAGAAACTGGTGTCCGGCAAGAAGATGGACTATCACCCATCCTCTTCAACCTTGTCCTAGATAAGGTGATGAAGGAATGGGAAAAAGAAATGAAAGCACAAAATAGCTGGAACCCAATAAACATTGGGACACAGAAAAAAAAGCTCGAACTTCCATGCTTAGCCTTCGCAGATGACCTAGCCCTTCTGTCCAGCGATGAACTCACAGCAATAAAGCAAATTGAAAATCTCCAGGAATGTGCTAAAAAAGTCGGACTGCAAATCTCCTTCCAGAAAACAGAATTTTACTCACATCTAAATTCGAAATATGGACAGATCAACAGAGTCCCTCACTTTAAATACCTAGGTGAAATCATCGCACCAACTGGAAACGAAAAAATAGCTCAAAACACCCGTGTCCAAAAACTCAGAAGAGCATATGGGAGAACAAGAGAAGTTTACAACAAAAAATGTATGTCGCTCCATGTTAAGATTAAACATTACAATACTGTAATCAAACCTGAAGCCCTATATGCAGGAAACTCTCACGCTTAATAAAAAAGGCGAGCTGGAGTATATCCTAAAAGAAGAGCGAAAAATCATAAGGAAAATCTTAGAACCAAGACATTCGGAAGATGGTTACCGCCTACAATCACGGAAATCCACAGAAAAATTATCTAATATTGCGGCAGACCTCAGGAAAAGAAGGTTAAAATTTTATGGACATGTTAAGAGACTTCCTGACACCAGGTTAACCCACCAAATTCTCGAAAGAGTTGACAAACTAAAGACTTTCCCTTGGCCGCAACAATTAGGGACAGACATGAGAAATGTTCAAATACAACCAAAAGAAATTTCGGACCGACACATATACAGCGGAAAAATTGATAAGTGGGAAGTTGTTCCAGAGAATGAAGTACCAACAAGATCAGCTACCAAGTGGACGGAAGAAAGGAAGAGGATATTTAGTGAAGAGATAAAAGCATCCTGGATCCTTCGCAAGCGAAATCATAAATAAAGCTTCGTGTTGAATTGGTAAAACCATACAACATTATAGATAATCAGATAAACTTAATAAAGACGGAACAAAGCTTGAATATATAAATATACTCAACCTTTCCGGAACTCTATAATACTAATGAGTCTTTTTAGGACTACCAAAAACAAATCTCGTATGAAATTTGTCAGTTATTCTATAGCTTTCAGTCCACCATCGTGGCACTCAACAAAAACCATAAAAATAACATTTATTTTTAAGATCATGTCTTTCCGATACCTTGAGTGGATAGCCATCTGTGGACGCGTTTCGAGATTTATCTCTCATCAGTACAGCTTTGCTTCCATGAACAATATTTTGTAAATCACTCACTTGAAAAACCATGTGTTGATTAGGGTTAGATGTTTTTAATTTTGACATTTTGTGAGAGAGACATGAACTTAGCAGGTTATTGATATAAATGATAAATTTTGAATTGGTAAAACCATACAACATTATAGATAATCAGATAAACTTAATAAAGACGGAACAAAGCTTGAATATATAAATATACTCAACCTTTCCGGAACTCTATAATACTAATGAGTCTTTTTAGATCCTGGCTATTTCCGAAAGGGACCATCCATGTAAAATAAATAAGGTAGGTTGATGATGACTAATATAAATACTAATGCAAAACAAGAAGGTTCGTACCACTTGGTGACAGAAACCGAGAAGCATATTAATGAACTGGGAATAACAGATCTCCAAACAGACAGTCTGTGAAACGCACCCTGAAGGAAGTCCGTGCATTTCAGGAAAAACCCCGTAGGAAAAGTACCCCCTGGACAGAAGAGAGAGAGAAAGGAGTTACACAGGCAGAAGATGCGACAATACTGGGCAAAGGTCAAAGCCCAACAGTTGAACAAGTGTGGTCCAAAGTAGGCCTGTTCGAAAGAAGAAGAAGAAATAAGGTAGGCTAGTATTAATACAGTATAATCTCGGTAATTCAGTCGTTGGTTAATCCAGTAATCCCGCAGTCTGGAAACTCGCGAGAGATTTCTCTCACCACTCTTTCTTATAATCCGGCGGTTGTCTAATCCCATGTGTCGGATTATCGAAATTATACTGTATAATATAGGCTAATATTAATCTTTTCTAGGCTAATATGAATATCTAAGTCTGAGCTAGTATTGGTACAATCTAATCTAACGTGAGTCCCAAAAGTCTTGGAATCCACTCTTGCCATGAATTTGAATTTGCCGTGAATTTCTTAATTCACACACACATAAAATTAAACAAATTATCAAATGTCATTTTTAAGTAGCTGTCAGTGATCTTGAGGTTATGTCTCATTGTTTTTAGTGTTAAGTTCAACAATTTCATTAGTTATAAATAAAACGCTTTCTCATACAATTAACACTGATTTATTTTATAGTGTTGTGAATTATAAAATTAACAAAGAAGAACAATCATTACAACAGATGTTGAATGTGTTGTCCATTTTCACGAATACACAAATTAATTCGCCGTTTTATGTTATTTCTACCGGTCTTACTTAATTTAAAAATGTTTACAAAAGAGCAGAAAACTTTTATTGTCGAAACTTATTTTCGTAATGGTAGACGCCTGGAAAATGGTGAATACAGTATCGACCCGTGCATTGAAGAATTTAGGCAACGTTTTCCTATAGCTGCATTTAATGGGAATCAGTTTAGAAGGCAGGTATTGCGATCAGTTGATTGCTTTTGAAGTACTGGTAAGATTAACAACAAATCAAGAAGTGGAAGGCCTCGTATTAATAATGAGAATATTATAAACAACATCACAAATGCAGTCCAAGACGAACCTACCACTTCAAGTAGGAGACTAGCTCAACAGTTGCATTTAAGTGGTACTACCACTCACAGGATTATTCGTCAAGATCTTTACATGGAACCATATAAGTTGCAAATGTACCAAGAACTTTTACCACTCGATTATAATAAAAGCCTGGCCTACTGTCGGTGGTTCAATGAAAATATGAACGATGAAGTGTTAAATTTAACATTTTTCACTGATGAAACCAGGTTTCATCTAAACGGATACATTAATTCCCAAAACATGCGCAAGTGTTGACAACCCACATTTTTTTAGAGAGACCCCAGTGCATGCAATCAAAGTTGGTGTGTGGTTAGCAATGTCAAGACGCAGAATTATCGGTCAAATATTTTTCGATGGTAATTTAAACGCTTCCACTTATAGAGCTACTATTTTGCAACAATTTATTAATGAACTTCATGATGATGAACTCCAAAATGGCATCTTCCAAAAAGATTCTGCTAGACCGTACATTGCCCGTGAAACATTAAATTATCTTAGGGAATTTTTCGACGACAGGCTAATAAGCAAAGACCGATTTCCACCACGTTCCTGTGATCTAACACCTCTGGACTTTTTTCTTTTTCCATATTAAAAAAAATCAGTATTCAGCAGTCCAGTGCATACAGTAGAAGATCTGCGAAACAATGTAATAAGAAAATGTGACGAGATCGACAACACAATATAACAAAATGTGTTCGATAACATAAAACGGAGAATTAATTTGTGTATTCGTGAAAATGGACAACACATTCAACATCTGTTGTAATGTTTGTTCTTCTTTGTTAATTTTATAATTCACAACACTATAAAATAAATCAGTGTTAAATTTATGAGAAGGCGTTTTATTTATAACGAATGAAATTGTTGAACTGAAAACTAAAAAAAAACCGGCCAAGTGCGAGTTGTGACTCGCGCACCGAGGGTTCCGTACAAACTTGTAAGTAAGGTATCTTTAGTAGGACCTAACTGTACGCAACCCATATCCTTCTGGTGCCTGACAATACCAGGCAACACATTAGTGTATTTTCATAAGTTTCTAATAGTAAAATTGCATTTTTCTTGTAATTAAACAACATATTTACGGTTTTCAGATTTTTCCCTATACATGTGCTGTAAGACAGGTTTTGATTCCCTTGTGAAATCGCAAAATATGCGACATAAACGGTCATATCTTTTGCTCGTGTTGACTTACAAGTTTGTTTTTTTCACAGCTGAAAGAGACCACAGACCCGAGCATTTGATACAAATTTCAACTTGTTACCTCTGCGCGTTCCTGAGAAAAATGGTCTTGACAGACAGACAGACGGACGGACGGACGGACGGATGGACAGACAGACAGACGGACAACAAAGTGATCCTATAAGGGTTCCGTTTTCGGTACGGAACCCTAACAATGCGACATAACCTCAAGACCACTGACAGCTACTTAAAAATGATATTTGATAATTTGTTTAATTTTATGTCTAAATTAAGAAATGACCTACTTCTTCAAATTCATGGCAAGAGTGGATTCTAAGACTTAGGGACTCACGTTAGTATTCATATAATCAAGGCTAATATTAATATAATCTATGCTAGTATTCATATAAACTAAGCTTTAATACATATTGTAGGCTAATAAAACTTTGGCAACTATGGCACGCGTGTCACAACTGACACGCAAAGTTTTATTGGCACGCACAGCAGTGGTTCAAAAGACCAAATTAAATGGACAAAATCAACCCTTTAATTCGTGGAATATAATTATCACAATTCACAGAAAACACTTAGGTAACGACAATTCCAGATTGTTTTCCTAGTTACTTCGTAATCACAAGTCATAAAAAATATATTCACATAAGAAATCGAGATTTTTTGAGATTGATTCAGTAACATTTGTGCATCTTACCATTTAATTTTATTGTTTGTTTTTATAGTGATATAAAACTGGTCTACGACGATTAGCGAAATTAATTTTTTTTTTTTTGCAGATGTAGTATTCGCCTATATGTAGGAAGCCTATAAAAGAGTTCTCGGAATCAAGCCTTAAAACAAAACGAAGACGGCTTCATGATCTTATCCGGATCAGAAGTACTAGTGAGCTAACCTACGCTGCTGAGGTGTCAACACGATTGTCAGGTAGTAGAGACATGGCAAAAGGTAAAAAATTGTGACGAACGATCCTATGCAGAATAAGGAACTAAAAACCGTTGTGTATCAAATGAGCTAAGAGCTATGACCAGTGACGAAGCTTTAGCGTACTTCGGAGAGATTCGGAGAGAAGTGGAGCATTAAACTTGGGCTTAAGGTACTTCCGTCACTGCATAGTTAATCAAAACTAATAGTGGTCAATGAAAAGGAAAGCTAAATTAGCTTGTTGCCCCCTAGAGCAGTGTTTCTCAAACTTATTTGTCGCAACGCACACCTGTGATATGCTAAAGTTAATAACACCCCCAAAATTTATCGTATCATTCATACTATACTAAGTATATAATTAATGGGAAGGATACTATTGATGTTGCGATATCAATTTATCTAATTGATGTTCAATGTTCATGATATTTAAAGGCAGATCGCCAAGTTTCACAATATCCAGTACATTTCCTTGTTTTATTACAAGCTGCAAACAAACAACACGTTCGACTAACAAGGGGGCTGTGTCAACTCGTCATCACCTATTTGGCCCAAATTTATAGTATATGTAGGGCTTCAATATAAATGAAAGTGACGCAAGCGGGAGAGCCATATGGCCAAGCGTCAAAAAAATGATAGAAACTGACAACTCATAAGCCCGCTATGCTAGCATACATTTCAATGGCTCAATAAATAATAATAAAAGAAAGCCATTTTAAAAATAAAGCGTCCCCACGGGGAATCGAACCGGCGATCCTCGTACTATGAACCAGAGCTATTGGCCATTGAAATTTATGCTAACATAGCGGGCTTATGAGTTGTCAGTTTGGATCATTTTTTAACGCTTGGCCTGACCATCTGGCCCTCCCGCTTGCGTCGCTTTCATTTATAGTCAAGCCCTACATATACTGTAAATTTGGGTTAAATCGGTGATGACGAGTTGACAGGGCCCCCTTGTAAGTATGAAGTTGTAAAAGCTATTAATAATTTCTTCGCGACTTTCTACAAAGTTAGTGTTAGATAGTGGTCAATGATTTTTTTCTGCAACCAAAATTCCTCATATGAGTTTTTAAATAGTAGTAGTAGCTTCAAGTCCATATCATTTGGTAACAGGACTATTACATCTTCTAAAACGGGGCCTGCTTTTTCATAACTGCTTTTTCTCAACTTCAAAATGGCGTTATAATCAGGTACTTCAAAATTAAACAAATCTTTGAATTTCTTTTTCATTTCATTATATAACAAGCCCAAATGATTTGTGAATAAGAGTATAGGTTCATCAGATATTTCTGATGATTAGATGATATCAGAAGTTCCCTGAATTTCCATCAGATTTGGGAATTCATAAAAAGTAACAATTTTTCAGCAAATGCTGAAATTTCCGACTTTGTTTTAGCGAGACTATTTCACCTTGTAGTGTTTTTCACCTTGTATTTCTTCATCAGATAAAAACCTAACCTAACCTAACCTGTTTTGGACATTATATTATTTGGACATTATAGGTAAAAGCATCAAAAAGAGGGTGCATCCAAATATTTGGCTAGTTGCGCGCGAGCCCATACTATACCTAGAGGGTGTTTTAGGTTGGGTTAGATTACAGTTGACGAGATAGACTCACCAAATGTCACTTCTTCAGTGGTGTCACAGTCCTAATTGGACCTGGGCCTCCTCCCTCTGGCTACAATTGTGCTTGGTGTCTTGATGTTAGACACAAGTAACTATAGGGAGCACTTACGGATTTAAGACCTAGGCCGCACTACGGCTAAACCGCCGCGGTTTTTAATCGCGCGATTTTCTAACTCAAGTAAGCTAATACAAGCGCCCTAACTTGCGGTTTTTCCCGCGACTGATTTTTCTCACAGCGTACTGTGTGTTTCTCTAGCGGCTTCGCGGTTATAGCTCGGTTACCGGTCGAGGGAAAAAACTTAGTGCGGCCTCGGTCTTAACGTGCGTGGCGAGCCACTATTATGCCCGCCATACACGCAACGGTCCACCGGAGAGGTCTACCTGCGCAGGCAAACCTGCGCAGGTAGATCGGAGCGTGCGTGGGATAGACCTGTGCAGTTTCTTGCGTACGGTTGACCTGCGCAGGCAAACCTGCACATGTAACCTCTCCTGTAGATCGTAGAGTGTATGGCGGGCATTAGGGAAGTTTAGTGGCATATTACTGCGATGGCTTGTGAGGACGGCGGCTTATTTTTCCATACTTGATAGTAGTAATTTGACACCTTGACTACTAGGCCACGACTTGTTTTGATAAAATATATGCATGGCGAGTGTCAGTCGTCAAATGTAACCAAAGAGTTAATATTGTCTATCAAGGTTTGTGCAACTCAATTTTTTCCATTTAGTTTTGTCTCTCAAGGTTTGGGCAACTCAGTTTTCTACATTTAGTTTTGTCCTTATACCTGCGTCTAACAAGGGGACCGTATGATAAGGAAATCACCGATTCGATTCATTTTTACTACACACGTAGGTGATGACCAGTAGTATAACAGGTTCAAGTAGTAAGACACAATACTCATCCGTTTCCGAGAAATTTATTAATTGAGAAATTAATTATATTTACTGCGTTCGTCTGCATTATACGTTAACACAAATTCAACATACGAGTGGCGCAACGGTAACATTCGCTTGTGTTTTTTCTTCAAATATTTCACATTTTTTACATATTCATGTATCTTGAATATTGTTTATTTTGGAATTAATTGTAATAACTGTTTTTTTTTTTAAGTGGGAAAAGGAATTTTGAAAAAATAATAATGTTTATTTTGGAATCAATTGTAAATATTTATTATTATATTATTTATATACATCCTTCTTCCATAATATAGTGAAAATTTATTTTACCCTATTCACTATTCGAGCGACGTATTACTGCACGAACTTGGATGATATTCGTCATAGAAGCAGGGAAAACAATAATTATTACGGCTTGAGCATGTGATAAATGCCGTATTTTTGCATTTGCACGGATTTTTTAAAACGTCTATCGCAAAGCAAACTTCATTGACGTTTATGAACGATGTCCTGTCGTCGCACAATTTGACTGCAAACCAGGCGTATTTTAACATAGGACAGAATATTGGTGCCGACAATTGATGGTGAACGAGAGATTGAATTTTGACACAATCTTCTCTGGAATTTACTTCTCTGTCCTGTTCTATAATGTAGGCACAGTTTTGCAATCTTTTAATAAAATTTTTAACTTGCCGATAAAAATATACGTCGCAAGGCTGCACTAATGGAGTACATTTTGCTGGAATTATTTTTATTGTGCAAGTTGATATACCGTCTTTACCACTGAAAATCTCATCATACAAAGCTGGATTTGTTTGCCCTCCCCAAGAATCGATTATCAACAGAAATTGTTCTTCCTTCGCATAGGGCTTTATCACATCCATCAAAAAATCTTTGTACAACGCTGTTGTCAGTTTGCCGGATTTTGAGGATCTAATAGCAACGTTTGTATACATTTCAGCATACGCGTCTACCGATTTTTGAAGCCTCGGTCCAAATTTGCCAGTTGCCTCTTGCAGACAGACGAAAACCGCTGGAAGTAGTATTCCGGATAGGATCATGGCATATTGTGCAGTATAGGTATGCGTGATATTATGTATATCCTTCCGTTTAACAAGCACTACCTTCGATCCTTGATCGGCGAGAGTCCGGTTGTACGTCGACTGGTATTGGCACCCTAAACAAAAACAGTCGAATGTAAGTACTTCATTGTCTACATAATATTTTTTTTCATATGGAAAAAAGATTTCTTTTCCGAATACCTGTTTGGTCGGTATTTATGACAAACTCCTTGTCGTAGTTCGGGATGAGGGCTCGTGTATGGAGCCGAAACGTTTCTGCTGCAGCAAGGGTCTCCTCCATTGTCGCGGTTTCTCTCTCCGACACAAATTTAGTTACTTTTCTTCGTCGAATTCGATGTCTTTTTGATCGTTTGAAGATCACAGGAGGATTGGGCCTCTGAAGCTTTAAATTTCAAATCCGGAAATTGGCTGCCAGCAGCTAGAGCCCATTGTTGCAAATTCCTCGTCGTGACTTGTTGGTTAGATTGACGAGATTCCAAAAAGCGATCATAAGTCCATTTATCAATTGTTGAATATTTATCTTTCGTGGATCCACCTCTCGTAATGTGTTCCTGCCATATTTTCAACTGAAGCATTTTCTTAAGACGGGTACATCCGTTTCTTTGCAGACTTTTCAGGCTCCATTTTGGGTGCTCTTTCGCCTTTTCGCATTAACCACCTTTATTTTATAATCAAGCGGAATATTATCCCTTTCGATTTTCGACCTTTTTTTATCTGGATGGTATTCGTCGTCTGATTCCAATGCAGATTCGTCGTCTGATTGTAATGCAGATTCTTCGAGTTCTTCAAACAGATCTTTTTCGTCGGGTTCTTCAAACATAATAAGATCGTCTCTTACAACTATTATATGTTCCGCCAGAGTTTTCATTATTGCACTATACAATTTTTTCCGATTTCCATATATTCTTCTTTAATCACCGCAGAGGGTTCCCTCGCGATTTTATTATTTTCGAGAAGGAGCTGTTCACAATATACTAGCGCCGTTTTTAAGAGTATTTTCCACTCTTCACTAGTCTGGAAATTGGAATCAGGTTCACTTTCTTCGGCCATCGAAGGCCCCACCATATCACTGCCATGTGTAAAATCAGACATCTCAGAATTATTAATGACCGAAAGATAAAAACTAGTAACTTGATGACCAATGACGTATCGTAGTCGATGTTGAAAGATGCTTGAAGAGTCACTGATTACTGTAAACTAATAACTGATATTCTTCTTGGCGAATTTGTTACAATTTATATTCCCTTCCCAGCTACGATCTACGAATTCATTTTTTTATACTAATTGTAAGGGATTAGGATTGCGTTATCTTGATATGTTTTACAAGAAACGTGGGTATTTTTGTAAAATCCTATACACGGAAAGGGTTCGTAATCCGGCTTGGTAAAAAAAAATTCTGGGAAGAAAATTAAAAGTTCCTAATTGCACAACACAAAAGATTTGTATAATACTTTATTTGCAATGCAGATAACGTAGAAATTAAGAGAATAAAAAAAGAAATTGAAAATTTCCTGCATGATTTTTTCAAAATTTTTTTCCCGCTAAAAAAACAGTTATTACAATTAATTCCAAAATAAACAATATTCAAAACACTTGAATTTGTAAAAAATGTGAAATATTTGAAGAAAAAACGCAACCCCGCTGGTGGGTTCGAACCGGCGACCTCGCGCTTTTGAAGCGCGACTGTTACCGTTGCGCCACTCGCGTGTCAAATTTTTGTTAACGTATAATGCAGACGAACCAACTAAAAATAATTAATTTCTCAATTAATTAATTTCTCGGAAACGGATGAGTATTGTGTCTTACTACTTGCACCTGTTATACTACTGGTCATCACCTACGTGTGTACTAAAAATGAATCGAATCGGTGATTTCCTTATCATACGGTCCCCTTGTAAGATCAAAACACCAAGCACAAGCGTAGACAGAGGGAGGAGGTCCAGGTCCACTTAGAACTGTAGTAGTAGTGAAGAAGAAGAAGTTTTGTCTAACATGGTTTGCGTAACTCAATTTTGTTCATTTATATTTGTCTAGTTTTGTGCAACATCAAAAGTGTAAAATATAAGACGCCATATATTGAGACTAAGGCCTAGGCCGCACTACGGCTAAACCGCCGAAGTTTTAATCGCGCGATTTTGTGACTCAAGTAAGCTAATACAAGCGGCCTCACTTACAGTTTTTTTCCCGCAAGTGATTTTTCCCATAGCGTACTGTGTGCTTCCCGAGGTTTCGCAGTTATAGCGTGTACCGCTCTCTGGAAAAAAACGTGGTGGGGCCTGGGCCTAATACGGTAACTGATTCAAACAAACAGTTTTTTTTTTTTCATTTATTGCAAATATTACTGGTGTGTCAGGTAATATTTGCAATAAATGAAAAAAAATCAGATCATCAATTCATTTCAAAATGTGATCATTTAAAAAAAAATTGGTACTCGGTCAAAAAAAGGTTCGCAACCGCTAATTTAGGCTAGCATGAATATAATCTAGGCTAGTATTAAAATAATCTAGTCTAGTCAGATTTAATTGATTAATTAAAGAGAGAATTAATCTAAGATAATAATACGACTTGTCTTATAGTGTCTAACCGTGTCACGTAATTTTTGTTTAATTACTTTATAAATTTTCCATTGCATGATAGATAAGCTGATGTCAGAAAAAAGCGAATAATTTGATCCTTCGCTGTTAAACCGGGAAGGAAAATATCGCTAATGAATTCAGACCGTGTACCTGTCGGACATTTCTTTACAAATTCATATTCACTAATGCATCGCCGCAATTATTTTTGGTCCCCTTTGCGCCCTTCTTTTCCATCCACCTTTCATTCGGAGCACTTAACGCCCCGGTTTTAATCACACCACGACAATAACCTTAAACCGCATTTACTAAATGAATCGCACATATCTCGATCTAGTTTTCTAATTTTTCAAAACGTTCGCATTCAATTTCAATAGTTAATTATGTAATTTATTTATGATCTATATCAGCGATTCTTAAATGTGGGCTGCCAGAATTTTTTTCTTCTTCTTCTTGTTTCGAATAGACCTACTTTGAACCACGCTTGTTCAACTGTTGGGCTTTGATCTTTGCCCAGTATTGTCGCATTTATATTTATTTATTATTGCTAGATCTTTATTCGTTTTTACAAAAACAGATAATACATAAAGTAATTAAATGACGACGAATGAATTGGTATGAATTTGCATTCCGTTTATTTTGCTTCTAAATTCTGCTTCTAAAATTCGCTTGAAAATTCTTGGTAAAATAATACTGCAAGTTCAAGTTGATACAACTTCATGTTGGAACAACTTCACATCAATCTTCACTAGAAATTTTATTGACCAAAGAAAAAATCTAGGGAAAAATATGTTTATTTTATTTCAACTTGCTTTTATCCAGCCCTCGTAACAATTTTCAAATCTTACTTCCTGTTTATATTAATATTAGTCTTCATATTACTTAGTTACTTAGTAGTTACTATAGTCTTCATATACTAATCTTACCGACTTACAAAATAATAAATATTTTTTATTTGAATTAATTTGACTAATATAGAAATCCATGCGAGCGAAGCCGCGGATTATAGTTTATAGTGCAATATAAGGAAAGTTTTAACAAATATTTTTGGTACGACAACCCTTAACAAAAAATTCCCTTGAAAAGTGAAAACCGTAATTTGAAGAATAACGAAAGCTGCTCCAAATTAAAATTTCTGTCACCCTCAATCCCCATCCTTCACACCCTCTCTATATATACAATTTCGCCCTCTTCGCCCATTTTTTATTCTATTTTTTCAGCCGCACGTCCGTGACTAAACCCCAGGAACGTGTCTCGTATACCAACCCACTCGCACACACACACACACAAATGTACATTCAATCCTCCTCCATTCTAGCACTCGCCTTACAATTTCCTTTATGCTTCAAACAGGAAAATTCTTTCTTTGCCAATCTCTATAATTCCAGGCGATTATCCCGATCGGAAACGGACGATGATGATAGACGCACTGCATTAAGTACGCCAAATTAGACGGCTTGTTTGAAAACATTTCAAACAAGTTTGCTATTTGAATAATAGCTACTTGTACCAGCTGCAATAATTACACTTCAGAATAATTTATTACAAGATAATAGTCTCTGTTTTATTATCTCCATTATAATCTACTTAGTGCTAGGTTAAAAGAAATTATGTAAAATTTTTGCGAATTGCCTATTCTGTTCTAGAAAGTTAAGTCTTGTCTGTAGCGTATTTGTTTATTCTTAGACAAGACAATATAACACAAGACAAAACAAGACTAGACATGAGAAGACAACTTTAGACAAGAGCAGACAAGATCAGAGCATGTCAAGATCGGAAAAGACCAGACAAGACAAGTCCAAACAAGGTCAGATAAGACCAGACTAGAGAAGACAAGACAAAACAAGAATTCACATGAACTTAGTTGAGTTAATGCATAAGTGAATTTATTGGGTCTACATATAGGAAAACTGTACAGAAATAAATATTTAAAAATCTGTTCTAAATAGTTTAGTCTTGTCGAAATTGCGTATTTGCTTATTCTTAGATAAGACAAGATAAGACAAGACAAGACTAGAGAATTCAAAATAAATCTAGACATGGGAAGATAATTCTAGAAAAGGCCAGACAAGACCAGACTAGAGAACACAAGGCCAGACAAAACCAGACAAGACCAGACAAAACCAAACAAAACCAGACAAAACCAACGAAGACCACACAAAACCAAACAAGACCAGACAAAACCAAATAAGACCAGAAAAAACCCGACAAAATTAGACAAGACCAGACAAGAACACCCAAGACCAGACGAAACCAGACCTAACAGGGCCAGACCATAAGAAACCTGACAAGACCAGACAAGGCAAGATCAGACAAGATCAGACCAGGCCAGATAGGACGAGAGCAGACAAGAACAGACAAGACTAGACAAGACAAGATCAGACCAGACAAAACTAGATAAGAGGAGCAAAGATCAGTGAAGACAAAACAAGACCAGGCAATACAAGATCAGGAAAGAAAAGATTAGACAAGACAAGACCAGACAAGAAAAGACCAGACAAGCCCAGACAAGCCAAGACAAGACCAGACCAGACAAGACCACACCAGCAAAGACCAGACAAGACCAGTCAAAGCCAGACAAGACCAGTCAAAGCAAGACAAGACCAGTCAAAGCCAGACAAGACCAGACAAGACCAGCCAAGACCAGTCAAAACCAGACAAGACCAGACATGACAAGACAAGACCGGAGAAGAGCAGACAAGATTTGAACTGACGAGTATCCATGTCCGAAAAATATTGCTTCAGTGAGTCTATTGCTGCAGATAAATGCCGAACCAAGAAAATTTGAAACGTAATTTTGTTTGGTTCGGTATTTACCGATTGCTCATAAAGTGTGAACATCGACACATCTTCAAACTTGCACTCTACGTTGGTAAAGTTCCATTTAACGCACAAAACTGCAACTTTATCCAGACTAGACCAGACAAGACAAGACAAGATCAGACAAGACCAGACAAAACCAGACTAGACCAGTCAAAACAAGACAAGACCATACATAACAAGACAAGATCGGACAAGACCAGACAAGAGTTGAACTGACGAGTATCCATGTCTGGAAAATATTGCTTCAGTGAGTCTATTGCTGCAGATAAATGCGGAACCAAGGAAATTTGAAACGTAATTTTTTTTGGTTCGGTATTTACGGATTGCTAATAAAGTGTGAACACATCTTCAAACTTGCACTATGCGTTGGTACAGTTCAAATTTACGCATTGAACTTGCAACTTTATTCAGACTAGACGAGACAAGACCAGAAAAGACTAGCCAAGATCAGACAAAACCAGACAAGACCAGTCAAAACCAAACAAGACCAGTCAAGACCAAACAAGACCAGACAAGACCTGACATTACCAGACAAGACTAGACAAAACTAGACAAGACCAGACAAGATAACAGTAGACTAGACCTGACAAGACAAGACCATAAATGACCAAACAAGACTATGCAAGACAAAAGAAGACTAGACATGGGAGACAAGACTAGACTTGGCAAGACGAGACTAGACAAGATTTCCTGACCCGACAGGACAAACAAGATCAGACGTGACCAGAAGAGACTAAACAACACCAGACAAGACTAGACAAGACCAGAGAAGACAAGAACAGACAAGACAAGAACAGACAAGACAAGAACAGACTAGATAAGAGCAAATAAGAAAAGACCAGACAAGACAATGCAAGACAAAGCAAGACTAGACTGGGTAAGACAAGACCAGACAAGACAAAACAAGACTAGGCAGGACAAAACAAGATTAGACATAGAAAGACAAGCAAAACAAGACCTGACAAGACAAGACAATACCAGATAAGATTAGAGAAGACCAGACAAGACCGAACATACAAAGACGTTACAAGGGCAAAATGAGAATACTCAGTAGATAAGACTTTGCTATGTTATTTATATCATCGAGTTTTGTTAGTCTTATCTACAATATGCATTTAGTTACTTTGATTGTCTGTTAAACAAAGGAAAGTTTATCGCAAACATTGTTTTGCAAATGGAATAATTAAATAGACATGCAGAAATATGTAAGCAGTGGCAAGTGAAATCGCAAAATTTTTAAGTTGATTAGGGAAATAAGCAGAAACTAGGAAATATAAAACGTTAATGTTCAATAATTTGAATGATTACACATCCTTATTCGCATCCTTCGTCACATTCTTATCGATTTTGGAAACAAAGATTCCAAAGGGCGAGGCAAAATGGTCTTTTTATTAGTGGTACATAAAATTTTGGAAATTTTAAGATTAAATTGGCAATTTTTCCTGCAAATTTAAGATTAAATTTACAATTTTTCCTGCTAATTGAAGATTAAATTTATTTTTTTCCTGCAAATTTAAGATTAAATTGACAATTTTTCCTGCAAATTGGGATTAAATTTACAATTTTTTATGCAAATTTGAGATTAAATTGGTCATTTTCCGTGCTAATTTAAGAGTAAATTGTGAATTTTCCCTGCAAATTTCTTCACATTTTTTTAAATTAAATTTACTGGATTTTTTTACCAGGCCGGACAGACAAGATCAGACGTGACCAGACGAGACTAAACAACACCAGACAAGACTAGACAAGACCAGAGAAGACAAGAACAGACTAGATAATAATACTCTAAATTAGACCAAATAAGAAAAGACCAGACAAGACTATGCAAGAACAAGCAAGACTAAACTGGGTAAGACAAGACCACACAAGACAAAACAAGACTAGGCAAGACTAAACAAGATTAGACATAGGAAGACAAGCTAAACAAGACCTGACAAGACAAGACAGTACCAGATACGATTAGAGAAGACCAGGCAAGACCGAACATAAAAAGACGGTACAAGGGCAAAATAATAATACTCAGTAGATAAGACTTTGCTATGTTATTTATATCATCGAGTGTTGTTAGTCTTATCTACAATATGCATTTAGTTACTTTGATTGTCTGTTAAACAAATGAAAGTTTATCGCAAAAATAGTTTTGCAAATGGAATAATTACATAGACATGCAGAAACTAGGAAATATAAAACGTTAATGTTCAATAATTTGCACCGGAATGATTACACATCCTTATTATTCTTCGTCACAGTCTTATCAATTTTGGAAACAAAGATTCCAACTGACAAGGCAAAATGGTCTTTTTATTAGTGGTGAATAAAATTTTGGAAATTTTAATATTAAATTGGCAATTTTTTCTGCAGATTTAAGATTTCATATACAATTTTTCCTGCAAATTGAAGATTAAACACAAACTAAATGTCCCTCCGTATCTCATTTATATCCTTAAACATTTCCTCCATGACAGATCCCTCCAAATTAAAATAAATAACGCCCTCTCCTCTGAATTTTCCCTTCTCCAAGGTCTTCCCCAAGGTTCCCCCTCTCTCCCTTACTTTATAACATATACTGCCACGACATTTACAACCATAACCTTGCAGACAAATCCCAAATAATCCTATATCCTACAATACGCCGACGACACCGCCGTCATATCCCACAATAAAACCCTCAAAAAAAAAACGACGGACGAAATACAAGCCCTCACGGACAGAACTCTAATTTGGTTTAACCCATGGAGACTCACTGCAAATCACTAAAATGTCAACTCCTCATCCTTAATCACAGAATTTCAGACACCCACTCAAGACACTCCACGAATCACTATACGACTGACTCATAACCTGATGATCCTGCATTTTTTTAAATCTTGTTTTGTATCCTTTATAATAACTGAAAGACCTAGTGGTCGATAGCCTTTTGTAGACTTTTTGTTTTCAATAAATATTTCTTCTTCTTCTTCAAGATTAAATTTACACTTTTTTCCTGCAAATTTAAAATTAAATTGGCAATTTTTCCGGCAAATTGATATTAAATTTACAATTTTTCATGCAAATTTAAGATTAAATTGGTAATTTTTCCTGTAAATTTAAAATTAAGTTGACAATTTTTCCTGCTAATTTAAGAGTAAATTGACAACTTTTCCTGCAAATTTCTTCACATTTTTTTTTTTACTTTAATTAAATTTACTGGAATTTATTATACGATAATATTAATTGCAAACTCCGCCTGCAGTGTTCACAGGGTGAATCGAGTAGCTCAGTAGACGTTGTTGCCGGTCCCAAGCCCGGGATAAGAAGGAGAGTTGAGCATGGGGCTAACAACCCCACCTCGTAAAAACCGTACCGTTACGAAAACCCTACCGAAGCCTCGGACAGAACCAGGACGGATATTAAAAAGACGAGAAAAGGACATGATTATTGGAACTTGGAACATAAGAACCTTATACCAACCAGGGTCCCTAGACGAATTATCTCACTAAATAGAAAAATACAAGGTGGATATGATCGCAGTACAAGAAATGAGATGGCCTGGAAGTGGAAGACTTACTAGGAAAGAACACCACATATACTACAGTGGAACAAACAATGGCAGGCATGAATTTGGAACAGGATTCATAATAGGGAAGCGGTTAATGGACAAAATTATAGAATACAAACCAATTAACGAAAGAATGTGCTACATCAGTCAAAATGAAATTCTTTAACCTATCAGTATTCTCGGTACACGCACCAACCGAAGAAAAGGATGACCTAACGAAAGAAGAATTCAACACAAAACTAGAAAGTGAATTGAATGGAACATCCGGCAACGATACCAAAATAATAATGGAAGATCTAAACGCTAAATTAGGCAAGGAAACAACATACACTCCAATCATAGGACAACATAGTCTCCATGAACGAACCTCCGACAATGGGGAGAGACTTATTGAGTTTGCCACTTCAAAAGGAATGATAATTAAAAGCACGATGTTCCCTCACAAACAAATCCATAAAGGAACATGGATATCGCCGGATGGGCGAACCATAAACCAAATCGACCACATTCTAGTGACAGCCAGACATAGCTCAAATATAATAGACTGTAGAACAATGAGAGGAGCAATATCAGAGTCCGATCACATGCTAGTCAAGGCAGCATTGAGGGAAAAAATCGACAAGACAAAATCAATACAAAAAAAAGAACAAGACGTTTCAACACAGATAAACTAAAAGACGAGAAAGTGAAAGAGAGATACCAACAAAGAATCAAGGAATGTATGACAGAGCAAGAGACGGCTGAAACCAATATAACAGTAGAACAAAGGTGGGAAACAATAAGATAAGTGATTATAACAATATAATCACAAAAACAGCAGAAGCAGAAGTTGGGTATAGAACGAAAAAGTCCAAGGTAGCATGGTGGGATGAGGAATGCAGAAAAGCAGTAGAGAAAAGAAATGAATCCAGAAGTAAACTTATCCAAAGGCCAACAAAAAATAGAAGAGAAGAATACGAGGAACTAAGAAGGAACACCAAGAAATTGATGAGTAGGAAGAAGAGAGCACTGCTGCACTCCCAATACAAGAACTGAAAGAATCACATAGAAGGAAAGAAGTGAAGAGGACATATAAGATTTTCACCCAAGACCATCTATTTGTAAAAACAAAGAAGGAAAATGCAAAGTAGAAACAAAAGAAGTTATGGAAATATGGCGTCAACATTTTGCGAACCTATTGAATCAAACAGAGAGAGAAAATGACAAATACGAAAAGGAAGGAAGACTAACGGCACAACCTCTAATAACAGACCCCACTTACGAAAAATTCGTTAAAACCATACGAGAGCTAAACAATGACAAGGCACCTGGTATAGATAATATCCAGGCAGAACTAATAAGGAACGGAGGGGAAACACTAGCCAGACAAATACACAAACTGATCACCGAGATATGGAAAGAAGAAAGACTCCCTGAAGAATGGAACACGGCGATCATATGCCCGGTTTACAAAAAGGTGACAAACTTAACTGTAACAACTACAGAGGAATATCGCTGCTCTGTATAACATATAAAATATTCACTAGTATACTACGCCAAATAAGAGCAGAGTATGGAAAGGAAATCATAGGGGAGCATCAGGCAGGTTTCAGAGAAGGACGATCAACTATTGACCAAATATTTACCACCCGACAAATACTAGAAAAATCATGGGAGTATAATGTACCAATATATGAGCTATTCATTGACTTCAAGGAAGCCTACGATAGTATAGACAGGAACAGGCTATATGATATAATGGAAGCTTTTGGCATACCAATCAAGTTAGTGAGATTAACCAGAACAACAATGATAGACTCAAAGGCTGTAGTGAGAATACAAGACCAAATGACAGACAGACTCTCAACCGCTAAAGGAGTGCGACAGGGAGATGGACTTGCACCGATGCTATTCAATATTGCGTTAGAGAAGGCAATAAGAAACACCAGTGATAACCTCAACAGCACAATAATACACAAGTCACATCAAATAATTACCTACGCAGACGATATTAATCTAGTGGCCAGAACAGAACGGGAAATCAATGAAGTATTCAGGAAACTGGAAACACAGTCCAGTAAAATCGGACTGAAGGTCAACGAAACGAAGACCAAACTACTGCCGATTTAACCAAGAAGAAGACTTGGCCATAATTACACAATAGGAGATAACAACTTCGAAGTAGTGCAACAATTCAAATATCTGGGATCCAAAATCAACAGTGAAAATGATATCAAACAGGAAATACAACAACGCATACTAGCTGGAAACAGAGCCTACTTTTCACTTTCACATATATTTAAGTCCAAATCAGTCTCAAAAAAAAAAAAAAAATCACAATTTAAAAAGCCATTATAAGGCCAGTGATGACATATGTAAGTGAAACATGGACAATCACCAAATACTCGGAGGAAATATTAGCAAGATGGGAACGACGAATCCTAAGGAAAATATATGGACCAGTAGTAGAGAATGGGGAATGGAGAATCCGATATAATTTCCAAATAAAACAGAAATATAACCAGCCAGATATTGTCGAATTTATAAAATTACAAATATTAAAATGGGCGGGACACTTGGAGAGAATGGGTGAGAACCGAATACCAAAGAAAGTATATAATGGGCGGATGGAGGGTGGAAGGGGAAGAGGACGACCAAGACAGAGATGGATAAACAACATTGAAGAGGACGCCAAACAAATATTAAAAGTTCATAATTGGAAAACAACAGCAAGGCAACGAGACGACTGGAGGCAGAAAATACGGGAGGCCGGAAGGTCCAGATATGACTGTAGCGCCACGAAGAAGAAGAATATTAATTGCAACAAAAAAGTAACAAAAGGCTATCGACTTCAATGTGTTTCTACCCCGAATTTATTCAATTCCTTGTCTAAATTCTGAAATCTAAATTTAAACAAGTTGCACATTCTTTTCCGAAATTTTGTTAAATTTGATTGTAATATTTTCTTACGTAATATAACTACTTTAATTTCTAAATTGCGTTACTTATTAAATCAATCTTGTTTATCTTAATTTAAGTTAAGTTAAATTAAGTTAAATTGTAAGTTGAAATTTCACTAAAATTAACAATTCGGAAATTCAGTAAAATTTGAATTTGTGGAAGTTTATTCCACCAAATTTTATGAATTTTTTTATTTAAACAAAATAGAAGAACAGGTGAATTGTAAATTTTTAAACAAAATTTCCAATTCACCAATTCTCTAAATATGAGTTTATAAAATTATTATTAATAACAAAGTTAAAAATCAGCAGTCATGTTTTGAACCAAATTAGGAGGAGATTGATTATCATTACGATATCATCGAATCTGTCAATAGCTGGAATTACACTGATATCTTCTAATTGAAGATATGTAATTTTCAACTTTATCTTAAATCTCCTACTTCCAACTTTATTATTAATAACATTTTGCAATTACAGACCATTTTAAATAATTTCATCTCAATTTCCAAATCTACATATTAAATTTCTATTACGGGAATTTCTATACAAAAACTTAAATTAACACAAAACCCCGAGAATTAATCAAAAACTTCTAAGAACTAGATAACTAAATCCCACCCCAACACGCAAGAAAATCCGCAGCAAAAAACTCATTAAAACGCTTAATAAGACAAAAAATCTCACCTCAACCTTACAAACTAATTATCACACATCAAGCCCTAATAAATGTAAAACGATACAAATATTACATGTAATATTTGTGTCGTATTACATTTATAAATAAATCCCACCACAAGACGCAAGAAAATTCGCAGTAAAAAGTTATTTAAAACCCTTAATAAGACAAAAAATCTCACCTCAACCTTAAAAACCAATTATCACACACCCAGCCCTAATAAATATAACACGACACAAATATTAGATGTAATGTTGTGTGTGTTAGAACACGAAATTTATTAAATGTAAAACCAAACAAATATTATAACTAAATCCCACCCCAAGACGCAAGAAAATCCGCAGCAAAAAGGCAATTAAAACCCTTAATAAGACAATAAATCTTACCTCAACCTAACAAACCAATTATCACACAACAAGCCCTAATAAATGTAACACGACACAAATATTACATGTAATATTGTCTCTGTAAGAACACGAGATTTATTAAATGCAAAACCAAGCGAATATTACATTTAATATGGTGTGATGGTTTGAATTAAATAAATATATAAACTGTAACTACTAAATCTGGTCATAGAACACTGACCTTTCTTTCCACACTAAAAACTAAATCTATGCTTTTTGCTACCTTCCCCACTAATCCAAAGCATATTTCCAATTTTCCGATTGAATTATTAGATCTCGACCTCGATCTCTGCAAATTTCTCCACAATTATTACCATCTTTTTTTAAATAATAAATAATTCTTGATAATTAATTTTTAAAGGAGAAATTTCAATTAGTTTTTTTCTTTCCTATGGGTAATATAACCCCATCAAAGTTTCTTGTTACAAAATAAATTATTCGTGTTGTAAATAAAATGATCCTTGTTGTAAATTCAATAATTTTTGTTGCAAATAAAAAGATTCTTGTTGTAAATTCAATGATTTTAACACTTTTGGACAAGACATTGGACAGAAAAACCCCTTTGTTTCGAAGATACAGGGTGAACAAAAATTGTGGCAACCATATTCGATATTTGTTGAAATCATAAATGTAAATAAAACTATGGAGTTCGCCAATGAGATTATCAAGTACATTAAATTAATTAGTTTATCAAGTATAAATTTTTTTTCACGGTAACTTGGAACGGCTGTTTTATCTACTAACGTACAAGTGGATTTCTTTTGAATACGTGCCGTCAGTGATAGTCACCTGTATCGATCTTAGTTGTTTACATTGAGTGACGTTTCTTTAATAGTTAGTGAAGTCCTTTACCATGTATTCGAAGGCCGAGATGACTCACATGAATTTCATGTATGTACTTGCTGATGGCAATTCATTACAAGCTAGACGATTGTACATTGTCCTGGCCGTAATATTCCCGACCGAAAAATCTTCGAAAACATTCATCGACGTCTTCATTAGTTTACGCTACCCCAGTGGAGAATTTGGACAAATTGCGAAATCGGATAATTGCTGGGTGTAACTCCCTGGTGTGTTTGAAAGAGTTCGGCACTCAATGACGAGAAGATTAAATGCTTGTATCCAGGCTGGAGGAAGTCATTTCGAACATTTATTGGAGATTGAGCAATTTTACATGTACTTTTTGTTAATAAAATGTTACTGTTGGGTCATTCCACATCAAATCAACACATGGTCTAAACCTCACGATCTCAGATTTTCCAGAAATTTAGCTAATGTGTACTATTGCTATAGACTTGGAAAAATATGAAATTTTACTGAGATGTGTCAACTCGTTTTTGAATTACAGAGCTGCAAAGTTCTCATAAACAGACCCAAAAATAGGGAACAACAACTTTTTAAATTCCTGTAGAATCTTTCGTAATTGAGCTAGAGACCTAGAAATAGTGGCATTTTACATGCCCTTTCCTACGATTTACAGCATTATATAGGTTAAGTTAAGAAAAAAATTCTTAAAACCCATTTTAAAATTTTAATTCATTTTTTTCCGAAAGTACATATTTTAAAATTTCTAAATTAATTCCATGACTAGCTAGTATAGTTGTAAACTACATGTCAAAATATAAATTTGGGCAATGGATGGCTTCATTGTTAAAAAAATTAAAGACTGAACTTCTGTTTCCATTAATTCAACTCTGTATTCATAATACAACAATGCTATATTGACTTATAAATGAAAATAAACAAAAGTTACTATAGTTACTATTAATAAAAGTTACACTATAAAATAATAGGACAAATGTTCATTTTAAGTTTGAAAGGGATTCATTTGTCTGACAGATATCACATTCAAGTAGAACATAGGTTCTTCCAGTGGGAGTTAGAGGATTCACTTTCATAAGGACATCCGTTACTGAGACCCACAAAATATCAGCATTTCTTGGATATGGGAAGGATGTAGAGGGTCCAGCTGGATGAAGAAAAGTTACTTTTACTTCATCAAGTTTATTTCTTTGTAATTCTTTTCTCTTTTTTGTCATTCTTCTGTAAAACATATCCAAGCCACCAGTTGTTATCATACAGAACAGTGATGTAACCTGATATGTCTGCTAATTTTAGCTTATCAGGAGATTTTGACACCTCCTTTTCCCAAGCTTTTGAATTTGTAGAAAAGTTTTTCACCAATATTTTGGAAGTAGTTTTGGGAATAAACGCATGGTATTGGTGCGTTCCTTTGATAGACAGTGCTTGATCAAAACGATTTTTCAAGAAACATTCTGATTCAATATAGTCTTCTTGTGTTGAACATTCAAAGTCTACTTTGCTAATGTTTTCTACTGCCCACTCAAAAAGTTGTAGTGGGGTTTGGATTTGATTTTCATAGGTCTTTGCAAACTGGCACGAGATGCTAGTCTCTTTACAGAACCCCCTACTCCGTCGCAAGGCCCTTTGCCAGGTGCTGTGGCAAAAAAGTGCCATTCTGCCTCCACTTTAAAATCCTCCTCATGAAAGCAGAGGTTTAATTTTTTATTTGTTTTTGTATTGGGCACCAGACCCGTCTGAAAAATAAAAAATCTTTTTGGGATTTTTTTGAAATTTGTTTATCAGAAAGGTTATCAGTTTCTTTTGAAAAGTATACACAGCAATTGTGTTGTGCTCTAGGGAATCAGAAACAATTACATAACTAACATGTTCAACTTTGTTTTCCTCTTTAAAATATATAACAAAGGCGTGGATTGTGACCTGATGGCTCGTCCAGTGGTAGCGCTGTGCTTCATCTTGTAATACTATGCTATAATTTTCAGAAAAGTCACAGGTGACAACGAATTCTGATTCTTTCAGACTTTCTCTTGTATTGTTAAGAAAATATTCCTGCTGCTTGGCAATAAAATCATGCTGAACCAAAGAAGACAACTTGCTACAGAATAAATCAATAAATTCATCCGAATCTTCTTCTAAAATCTGTAGATTACAACGACCAACTGAAACCCACTGGCGAAATTGTACTTTTTCAATTGAATTTTCAGCAATGGATTTCTCCAAAATATTAAGTATCTCAGTTTTACCTGGACAATAAGCACATTTTCTCATGTTACAATCAATAGGCATTGAGGCATTGCTTGTAATTTTGTATTTTTCTATTTGTTATGGTCTTCAATTTTGCATTATCTAGCATCAGTTTTACGTTTTGGTGAGTTGTGCACATACAAACAGAGTGTGTTCCACTTTGGCCAGCTAACACACAATGTTTAGGTCTTAATTCTGCAAATTTTGAGAAACCTATTTTCATGTTACTAAACTTGTCCTTAAACTGTTTGTATGCTTCTTTAAGATTACACAATATGTCTTTTCGAAATCTTCGATTTAGTTCCATCTGTTTCAGTAACTGTTACACAATCTTTAATACCCGGGCATTGCTCTACTAACTTCATCGTGTTCATAAAACAAACGTACACTTTCAACTGTCTCTAGAGGCAAGTTTTTCCCTGGTTTTAAATTTGGACCAAAAAAGCTTTTTTCTTTTAGAATTCTTTTTGATTGTCTAACCATATAATTCGTTGCATTAAATTCGCGCATTATCTTTCTAATGATCCAATTTTTAGGTAAACATGTTAATTCGTCCTACTCGTGCAACTGGAAAACTTAATTTTCAGATTTGTTGCAACTTCTGAATTCTCAATATCATTATCATTTTCTGATGACGAACTTTCAGCAACAGCCACAAATATTTTATTTTTGATAGTTGAGGAAATATTTCTTACTTTAGATATGCCATATTTCTTGGATTTCATTTTTCTCTTAGCAATGGGAGACTCGTAGACTTGTATTTTTTGTGTTGAATTGACACGGAATGACCCTGTTGCAAATTTTGTTCAACCTGTATCCTTGAAACAAAGGGTTTTTCAGAAATCATCATAACATAAAATATTCTTAGAATAGGCCAAGGGATATCCCCTTGATTTTTTGCCGCATGTGTACAAAACACCCTGTATGAAATAATTCTTGTAAATAATATGATTCTTGTTGTAATTAAAATGATTCTTGTTCTAATTAAAATGATTCCTGCTATAAATAAAATGATTCTTGTTAAAATAAAACGATTCTTGGTGAAAATAAAATGATTCTTGCAAATAAAATGTTGTTCAAAATAAATGAAATCAATTGTTGATCAAACATTGTTGATCAAAATAAAATGATTATTGTTGTAAATAAAATGATTATTGAAGCTTTTACAGAACTTTGGAATAAAGGTTACCGAAATACAAAGCACCAACCCTCCAATTTCGAGATGTAAATGGGACCATCGAGCACAATAACACGGAAAATTACAAGATACTCTAGGCTACTTTAAGAAGCTCTTGAATTGTGAACCCATCTTGGAAACATTTAAATCCATCCCAAATAACTTTGAGAAGGCGGTTTCCGAACCACCAACAACTGAAGAACTACTAAAGGTTATTTCAGAACTAAAAAACAAAAAAACATCTGGAGAAAACCAAATCAAATGGCCGAACTATGGAAGGAAGCTGTCAAAAATGCAATTACATCCCTTCAATGTGTTTTAAATAAAATCTGGAAAGAAGAAGAAATCCCCATAGAATGGAGAACAGCTCTCATCCACCCTATATCAACAAGAAAGGCTTGAAGACAGACCCCAACAATTATAGAGGAACATAACTGGATATAACATACAAGATCTTTTGAACAGGACAAAACCACTACTGGACCCACAAATCGGGGAATACCAGGGGGAATTTAGAAAGGGTACGTCATGCTCGGAACAAATAGTAAACCTCAAAAACGCCATGGCATACCAAAAATCAAGGGCAAAGACGTAAGTTAATTCAATAAATTAAATAAGATGTATCCTTCATGGATTTCAAAAAAGCATATGATTTGATTGATAGGGAACAGAGATTACCTGGGACCTGATCAGTCCTGGAAGAAATGGGATTGGATAAGAAAACAACTAATACAATAAAAACGACCCTTACAAATACATTTTCGAAAGTAAAATTCATGGGTGAACTATCGGAACCCTTCGAAATAAAAATATGGTCATGTTTTCTGAAACAATGGAAGAAGCCCAGGAGCAAATCCTTAAAATAAAGAACAAGCAGCTAAAATAGGTCTTCACATCTCCAAAACTAAGATCAGGGCAAACATCAAACACTCACGTAAATACCTCAAGTCCAAGAACAAAAGATGTAATAGTAAAAGAATTCAAATATGTCGGAGAATGAATTAGTTGGAATGCTGGGGAAAGCAAAGCGATGTAATCCAGAAAAAATAAACTTGAACTCGCCTTCCAACTAACAAAAGATACATAAAACAAAAAATCCCTTTCATGGGAGTCCAAAATTACACACTACAAGACAGTGATTAAGCCAAAAGCACCGTATGCAGCAGAAACACTAAGCATGAACTTCAAATGCCAAATACAGAAACTTGAGCTAAAGGAAAGACAAATTTTAAGGAAAATCATAGGACCAAAATTTCAAGATAATAAGATATTACACATCAAGAAAGAAATCCTGTACAAGAAAATTAAAAAACTTACAGATACTATTCGAAAAAGGAGGATAAATTTTTATGGTCATCTTCTCAGAATGAGCCCTAACAGATAAACCAAACAAATCTCCGACTTTTTCCGAAAAACGAAACCCAACTGGTTTAAAGAAACTGAGAAAGACCTAGTAGAATTAAAAATTTCAGAAAATTAACTACTAATATAACTATAATAATAATTAACTAATCAAACAGCTAAATTAATCACTAAAGATGAAAACATAAGTTTTCAAGAAAAATCGACACAAAAACCCAAAACCATCATTTCGGAAGAAGAGAGGAAAAGAAGATCAGAAAGAATGAAGAAATACTGGGCACTGAGAAAAGAACACCAATCTACCCCAAAGTTGGTGAAACGAAAAAAAAAGTTATTGTTGCAAATAAAATGATTCTTATTGTAAATAAAATGATAATTATTGTAATTAAATCGATTCTCATTTGAAATAAGATTCTTGTTGTAAGCAAGTTTTATTGTGAACAAATGCTCCATTTCATTGTGAATAATTTCTATTTTTGTTGTAAATCGTAGAATTGTTTCTTCTTCTTTTTTTTAAACGAATAATTGTTTCTTTGAACTGTGAACCTAGACTTAATGAATAAGTGAATTTATTGTGTATACTTGTAGCAAGAACTGCATAGTGTTATCTCAATGACTTTATTTGCTCACTTGAATTCAATGTTAAATTAGTTAACTTCTACAATTAATTACTAAATCGTTTATTTACGAAAACAACAAAATTTTGTTTATGTTATATATGGCAAACATTTGCCAATTTAATCTTAAATTTAGCAAAATTTGATTTATCATAATGTTAAGATAAAAATATAATATATACGTTAAGGCATGGGTCCTCACTAGGACTTTTTAGAGAGCCTAATTAAGTGTTTTTATCTGATTTTCCTGAGGGCCGCAAGTAAAAAATGTAATTAATAATAAACGTCTTTTAGGTTTGTCAACCAACAGCTTTATTAAATCAGAAACATCTTGCTTTTCATCTGGATTTTCATCAAACAAAAGGAAAGATGGAATAATCACCCTTTGACAGTTCTTCAATATACATATGGAACTTTTGTTCCTGCGAAAAAACAATAATCATCATTTTCGTTACAATTTTGTTGTAGTTTCCTAGCAATCGAGTCAGTGTTTCATTCACAATGCCCATTCCTAACTTAAGTTTTTAAATTTACGTTTTTATTTATTTCCCTAATAGCCGAGGGCCGCAAAAAATTAAGTAACATATTTGTTTCTAATAAATTGTTAGTTGTGTCAATTAAGTTTTGTTTGTTTTATAAATATAAACAAGATAAATTTAATTTTAAAAGTTCTATCCTGAAAACTTAAAGCATTTGGAACAGACTAGTCTCAAACTTCAACTTAATGGTCTCAATTTCAGGGGATAAAACCCAGATTTAGGCTTTAACTTCCCTTTTTCGTAACAATTTTAATTTATTTATTAAAAAGTTTTGTGCATTCTCGTTGAAACGAAACCTTTCCTGAATAATTGCAATGCAATGTTTGGCACAATCGGACGCGAACGGACGAATTAAATAACGAACGCAATGATGATTTTTTAATTAAAAACAATTTCCACAAAAAGCTTTTCTCCTGGTCGACCGGCTGTTGTGTTGCTGCTTTTCTGTTCTGTTCGGTTTTGTTGCCATTTCAAATGCTCTGGGCAATTACCTCCATCCACCGGACATCATACATAATTTTCATTTTCCTGTTTTTTAATATTTTATCTATTAAACCATTACGGCTGCACATTTTACATTATTACACAAAAACCAACAAAAATCAACACAATTCTCAACATAAAACACAAAATACATACTTGATATTGATTTAATGACATTATAAGACAAAACAGGCCAAACAAAAACAGACAGACGAGACTAGACAGACGAGACTACACAGACGAGACTAGACAGACGAGACTAGACATACAAGACTAGACGGACAAGACTAGACGGACAAGACTATTTAAAAGTGGTTCGGGGAAAGCTTTCACTAAACCCCCTTTTCCACTCGGCTTTTAGAATACGCCATCTCGGTATCGCATATCTGGCATTCCTTCCAGTTAGTGCAGCCCTGGTTGAAAATACCTCTGCCTCGGCGGGGAATCGAACCCCAGTCTCCCGCTTGTAAGGCAGGTGTATGTTGTTACACTACCGAGCAGGACAAAGAGACGAGACTAGGCAGACAAGACTAGACAGACAAGACAAGACAGACAAGACTAGACAGACAAGACTAGACAGAAAAGACTAGACAGACAAGACTAGACAGACAAGACTAGACAGACAAGACTAGACAGACAAGACTAGACAGACAAGACTAGACAGACAAGACTAGACAGACAAGACTAGACAGACAAGACTAGACAGACAAGACTAGACAGACAAGACTAGACAGACAAGACTAGACAGAAAAGACTAGACAGACAAGACAAGACAGACAAGACTAGACAGACAAGACTAGACAGACAAGACTAGACAGACAAGACTAGACAGACAAGACTAGACAGAAAAGACTAGACAGACAAGACTAGACAGACAAGACTAGACAGACAAGACTAGACAGAAAAGACTAGACAGATAAGACTAGACAGACAAGACAAGACAGACAAGACTAGACAGACAAGACTAGACAGACAAGACTAGACAGACAAGACTAGACAGACAAGACTAGACAGACAAGACTAGACAGACAAGACTAGACAGACAAGACTAGACAGAAAAGGTTAGACAGACAAGACTAGGCAGACAAGACTAGACAGACAAGACTAGACAGACAAGACTAGACAGAAAAGACTAGACAGACAAGACTAGACAGACAAGACAAGACAGACAAGACTAGACAGACAAGACTAGACAGACAAGACTGGACACTTTCGTTAACTTGACAAGTGGCCCCCCTGAAACATCACGTACATCCCGGAACCGCTCTTCGCATATCTTCCTGATGTCGCTGTACTGGAAAAGGTATTTCCAAATCTGAATTTCTTATTTACAGCATCCCTTACATCCCCCGTTCACTTTTTGTGTTTAGGGGTTCAGGGAGTTTCAGTTTGTCAAAGTTTGCTGAATATTTCGTTGGATTTGGCGCGTGTCTTGCGCTGTTCGTTCGTCCTGTTCTTTTTGTCTTAGAATGGCTGTTATAAAGTTGTCGGTGACAGTCCAGCTGTCCTTGTCCTGCAGCATTTCCGTTACCAGTGAGTATTCGTTGAGTGCCGTTTTTGTCTTCTTGGTCCATATGTTCCGTTCATCAGTCCATTTCACGCATGCAAATAATGTGTGTGACACACTGTCGGTGTCCCCACAGTAGACGCATCTGGCATCTTCAGCTGTGCCTATGCGGAACAGGTACTCTTTGAAGCACCCGTGTCCACTTAGCACCTGGGTGAGATAGTAATTTATGTCACCGTGTTTCTGTGTAACCCACGGGATTATGTCAGGTATCATTTTGTAGGTCCACTTTCCTTTTGATGCTGCGTCCCAGCTGCTCTGCCACTTCTCCAGCAGCTTTTCCCTTGCACGTTTTTTAATTTGAACTATGTTTAGCCCAACCGATTTGTTTTTGTCCCAGTAGACTAGGGTCCTTTCTTCAGCCAAGAGCTCTATTGGAGGAATGCTGCCAATTACCAGTACTGCGTCCCTTGAAACTGTCCTATACGCGCTGCTGACTCTCAGGGTCAATGTTCTTTGCACCCTGGCTAGCCTGTTTCTTTGATTAGCTCTCCGCAGAGATGGAGTCCAGATGGGAGCGGCGTATAGTAGCGTCGAGTGGACAACACTACTTAGTAGTTTTCTCTTGCTGCTAAGGGGGCCACCCACATTTGGCATGAGCCGTCCCAGAGCTGCAGCAGTTTTTAGCCCCTTCGTGTGCTGGTTGAAGCTTAGCCTTCGGTCAATCAATACCCCAAGGTATTTAATGGCATCCTTTGGGACAATTTTTTCAGTTCTGATTTTGAATTGTACGGGCCCAATCTTCCTTTTTCGCATATTTTGCATTCATTCAGGGTGGGCAGCCCGGACGGTTAGTGAAAACCGCCCTAGTTCTTGTTTCTCCGATCAGGATTGGAACCCGGGTCTCCCGCATAGAGAGGTGGGTATGTAGTCAACAACACCACCGAGGAGGACAGACAGACAAGACTAGAGAGACAAGACTAGACAGACAAGATAGACAGACAAGACTAGACAGGCAAGACTAGTCAGACAAGTTAGTGAAAACCGCCCTAGTTGTTGTCTCCCCGATCAGGATTGGAACCCGGGTCTCCCGCATAGAGAGGCCGGTATGTAGTCAACAATACCACCGAGGAGGACAAACAGACAAGACTAGACAGACAAGATAGACAGACAAGACTAGACAGGCAAGACTAGTCAGACAATACTAGACAAACCAGACTAGACAGACAAGACTAGACAGACAAGACTAGACAGACAAGATAGACAGACAAGATAGACAGACAAGACTAGACAGACAAGATATACAGACAAGACTAGACAAACTGGACTAGACAAACTGGACTAGAAAAACTAGACTAGACAAACTAGAGATAGACTAAACTGAACTGGAAAAGTTTAATTAGTTTGTAATATCATTTCAATGATTATTTGAAAATGAAAATGTTTAAAAACTAGTTGAGCTTGTTTTTAAAGATAATATCTACTGAATAATAAAATTCCATTGATGTTTTAATTGAGATAGAAAAATGTAGTTTGACTAGGCGCATTAGAGGCGTGCAATTTACGTTGTCGTTTCTTCCACATCTGGCAGCGAATTGTTAGTTTTTGTTGAATGGATAAAAAATGTTTGAAAACTTTGCAGAAAACCGTTGTTGAGAAACTTAGCAAGAAATCGTTAATTAATTAAACAGGAATTTTGCAAAAATATATATAAACCATGTTTGACGGAGAGAACAGACAAGAAAAATTAATTATTTGAGGAGAATGGGCAAAATGAATACAAATATGGATCAAGAGTAACGCGGAACGAGAAATCACTCTAGAACTAACCAATTTAGGTTTACAAAACGTCCAGTGAACTGAAGTTCCAAGATGCACTTCAAAGTCCTTCAAATTATTCGCGCTTCACGAAAAAGTCTTAAAACTTGATTTTACGATGATTTTACTTATGACTTATTAATATGATTTGTTCCATTCCCCGCATGCAGACTAATTAGTTCAAAAGCCCAATTAGGCTGGTTCATTAAAATTTGGCGCAAACTTCCAGTAAAACTCAATTTTCCGATAATTAGTTCAAACCCATTTCGATGACGTAAGTAATTCCCGGTAGAAAAAATGATCTAACCAGTGCACAAAGTTAATCTAGAAATTACAACAAAGAAAAGATTGTTAACATTATGAACATTATGAGGTTGACTTAGTTTTAAAACTAGGCTAACACTAACAATCTGCGTACAATAAGGAATCACCTGGGAAGAAATCGCCCATACCGCGAAAGGACTAGACATCGGCAATTAAAATTTAATAGAATGCCTTTGGTTTTAGAATTAAATTTAGATAAAGTTTGTAGAGGATTTCGATTGCTATGTATATGTTTAGTTGATAACTTAACCAGTTTTCGAGATATTGAAAGGGAAACAAAAAGCGTCCTTTTATCTATTCTTGCATTTGACAGATTATAACTTCTAAACTACTATAACTAGATACTCCTAGATTTCAAATCTTTATAACCAATTTAGTTGAATACAGTTCGGCAATAAATTTGTTTATTTCCCATTAATATTAACTAAAAGTCATTGATATTTCCCTGCCTTTTAAACTATAAATACAGTATAATCTTGATAATCGGACACATATGGGAGCAGACAACCGCCGGATTATCAAATAATTCTGTACATACAAAAAAATATGTACAAACTTAGAAAGTAACAGTAACACTTAGTAAAACAATTGTAGAGTGGAGTTAGCTTGGTCAGAATCGTCAATCAAGTTTTCAGAGTTAAAAGCAGGATGTGTTGGACAGAACTATTTCCAAGAACATTGGATGGTGTCGTTTTTTACTTTAATTCTTCTGTACGCGAGGTTTATATCCGGCGCGGGGCAGCGTAAAGAAAAGACACGTATTTCCCCAGAGCGCCGGATTACTGAAAGTGACGGATTATCAACCATACGGATTATCAAGATTATACTGTACCTTAAAAATGGTTAAGTTTCAATTTCTATAACTTGGTTATTAATGGAGATAGCGGTTTTAAATTTTTAGTCAAATTAAATGATTTAGTTTACTATATCTGCATTTAATTTCAACGATCTACCTGATAAAAATTAGTGAATTATAACAAGTTGCACAATGCTTTAACCCTCTCGCTACAATTTTTTTTTTTGCGAATAGGCCATCTAAGGACTACGTTCCAATTTCAATTCTTAATTCTTTGTTCTTTTCTTTTCTTATAATATTCTTTCATCTGTTCACTATGTTTTTTCTTTCTGTCATCAGACCATTTTGAACCAGTCTTCTTGGCAGCCCTGCTTTGGAATCCTCCCATTTTTAATATTTTTCCCGAAAGGCTTCTCTGTTGTATAGCTTCTGTTTGTATATTGTTCCTTTCTAAATCCTTTTTTACTTCGTTGACCCAGCTTGTTGTGGTCTTTTTACTCCATAGATATTTAAAAATCCTATTGGTTAATCTGCTGTCTTGCATTCGAAATAAATGTCCAAAAAACATGAGTCTCCTTTTTCTAATTACGTTTGATATATTTTCTATATTTTCGTATACTTGAGCATTGCTTCGTAATTTCCAACCTTCTGCCATGTTTTATGGTCCTAATATTTTCCTTATAATTCGCCTTTCTAGTACTTCTAACTTATCCAAATTGTAGTTTAATGCCAGACATTCACTTTCATATAGACATTCGGGCTTCACTACTGTTTTATAATGCCTGCCTATAGCATTTTTAGATAGACATTTCTTAATGTAGAGGTCTTTGGTGATACCATATGCTCTACTCATTTTATGTAACCTTTCTTCAATTGCAGATTTTTCCAAAGCATTTTCTTGGATTAGCTCTCCTAGATATTTGAATTTTTTAAGATTCTCTATTTGGCCAATATCAGTTTTCAGGAATGTTGGTGCTTCTTTAATGTTAGTTAAGAATTTTGTTTTTTCTGCAGAAATTCAGTTCTGCAGGCTACAGTTTATTTCGATCTATTTGCTTCCTCTTCCTAACGTTATCGGCGAAATTTTGTGTTCAATAAGTTTTTCGTTCCAACTTCTTACTGCTTTCTCTAACACACAATTAAAAAGAATTGGAAATAAGCCATCACCTTGTCGTACACCAGTTTTTATTTTGAAAGGCTGCGAAATTTCTCCCATAAATTTTACTTTGCAGACTGTATCTGTAAGCGTTTCACGTATTAGGTTTGCCAGTTTAAGACTTTATACCAAATTCCCAAATTATTCTATAGTTTCTCTGTCAACAGAATCAAAGGCCTTTTTGAAATCTACAAACATAACTACAATGTCCTTTGAATTAAGTAATCTATGGCGAATTACTGACTTAAGATTAAATATTTGTTCTGAGCATGACCTTCCTTTCCTAAAACCACCTTGATATTCACCTAAATGACCGTCTAGTTTTGGTTCCATTCTGTTTAATAAAATCTTGGAGAATATTTTATATGATACTACAGTAAAGAGATCCCTCGGTAGTTGTTTACATCCTGTTTATTACCTTTTTTGTGGAGTGGATGTATCAAGGCAACTTTCCATTCCTCTTGCATTTTTTCTGTTTTCCAGATTTCTTCGAAGAGTAATTTTAGCTCATTTTCTATATTTGGTAGGGACCATTTTAAAAGTTCAGCTGTAATAGAATCTTCTCCACTAGCTTTGTTGTTTTTTAGGGTTTTAATTACTTCTTCAATTTCTTCTATAGTTGGTGGTAAATCTTTCATTAATATCTGAGAATTATAATTCATGATTTGTCTCAGGACAATTCAGAAGCTGATGGAAATATCTTGCTAGTATTTCGCAATTTTCACTATTGCTTAGTAAAATTCCGCCGTTATCATCTTTGAAACAGACATTTGTTGTTTGGTACTCCTTTAATTTCTTCTTAAAAGTTTGATAAAAGTCACGGGTGTTATTTTTTACAAAACTTTGGTCTACTTCCAAAAGTTTCACCTTTTCAAAAGCTCGTTTGGTATTTCTGGTTTATCTGGATGTTTCCTTTCTTTGTTGTTTAAACTGATAATAATCTTTTCTTTGATCATAAAATTTTCTTGGAGCATTTCCATTTTTTTTCATTTTTTAGGCGTCTCTGCTACAGCTTCTTCACATGTTTCATTCCACCTCATTTTCCTTTTGTTCTTTATTGACCCAAATGTTTTCTGTGCAGCATTATTAATTGCTTTGGATATTTCTTGCCAGTTGCCATGCTTAGCCACTTTAATTTCGACTTGATAGTTTTTAATTGATTCTTCTGTTATTGTAAGTCTGTCTGTATTATATTTTATTAACCTTTGTGACTTTCTTTGTTCTTTATTAGGTAGGAGTTTGACTTTAATTTTAGATAGGTAATGATCAGAATCAAATTCACCATTCCTTACTTCTTTCACATTGCTACCGATTTTATTTATGTTGTTTATCCCCTTTTATGATTTTTGGCCTTATTATGTCTAAAAACATCAGTTATAGCTCAATTTACTTTTTTTGTATGGGGGATGCTTGTAGAAGTGATGGGAAATATAGCCCCATTTGTATTTTTTTATTGGTTTTTTGTATGTATGTGTCTCCATGGATTAGTATGAATGTAAGTACCTATTGCTTTTTTCAAAATGTTATTTCTTCTAATGCCAGTATGATCTTATATTTATGAATGGTAAGGCGTAAAGCACATCTTACACATAGCAACTTTGCACATCGTACACAAGGTTTTCGTTCACGTTTCTTTGCCCTTTCCTGAACAGTTCGCGCATCGTATTTTGGAGCTACCTTCAACTGGGAGGTGATCTCCAACATTGAGCATAAGTTTCATTGTTTTGAATGGACGTCCAGCAGACTTCATACGTTTGATTGCACTTGCTAGTTTGCCCACAGCCACCAACTGTTCTGCTGGAGGGACAACAAATTGTAACAGTGGCTTTTTTGTTCTTTCTTGTTCGTTGAATAGAATGGACGTTTAGTTAAGCGCATGCGCGCCCGCCATGTTTAAAAAGCGGGAATAAGAAAGTTTCAGGCAGATTTTGTTATTTTCACTGCTTATTCGTCAAAAAGTGCCCGAAAAACATGGTGGAAATTGACGTATGTTCACAAAAAAAATTCAACTATAAATAGGTCTATTTTTAGAAATCAATTGCGATTTTCATTGGCCGGACTGTACAACACACATTAGGCATATTCGCCAAATGCATAGCTCCAACCATATTTGATCCACCATCTCTAACAAAGCAATGCATTTGCGATATCATAAGGTTTGAGATTTTTTATCAAAGTCATAACAACCGACTTTTTGGTCCGATAAGTCTACTCCGCCCATTATTTTATTATAAAGCACAATTGTTTCTGGGCATGGTACCTCCTTTTTCTCACCATCCTTTTGCTTTCTAGTTACATCACGTTCACGTTCTATTACATCACTATTTAGTGATCACTAGTTCTCACCACTAGTTCTATTACATCACTATTCGTACTATTTGTGATCACAAGAACCCCCTTGCTATCTTGCCACCTTACGGCTAATGTGCCCACATTATTACACAAGAATTGAGAATGACTTTTCTTCAATTTCCCATCAAACTTTAGCATAAATTTTCGCGAAAGAATACAAGTTCCTACAGCAGCAAAGGGAATTGTAAAGAAGCGATCAAACGCTAAAATGACTCGCGAATAACGAATTGTGGAGATAAGTGACGATACAACCTTTTCCCCTAAGGTAGTAGTGACTTTTCCAACAGTATCGTCTCTTCCAGAATAAATATTGAGATCATATACATATCCCGTTTCCGCATCGCATTGTTGACATATTTTGATTCCACGTTTGATGGGTTTCAAAGGGAGATATTGCTTCAGACTTGAGCGGCCTTTGAATTTGGCCATTGATTCGTCATTGCTCTGGAATGCATTGTCTTCTCTGCATTTTTGAAATGTATATTTCAGGCAAGAAACCACCTCATCAATGTAGTATGATTTAGGAGCATCAGTCCCTTTTTCCGGGTAATTGAAATATATCTTAGAGAGAAGTAGTTGGTCGCGATTCCGAGCAATTGCAGTTTTTATAGAATCATTTCCTAAGAATGCATTCGGTGAAGTTAAGAACTCTATTGTAAGTCATAACACGCATAATTCCTAATAAAAACATAATTTCACGGGCATCCGTATTAGGGACATAAATTTTCTTTTAGTTGGCTTTCCTCAGTATTACCAGTAGGGAATTGGTACATTCGGCAATAAATATCATCAAAATACGTGGGAAAACTTGCAAAAACACTGCAAGTTCATCCGATTGACGACCAATTTTTTCATTGCGGATAGCAAATGGCCTTGATGTTTGAACAACTTTGAATCGAGGTATAAATGAATTTGGAACCGCATTCCAGGAAGTCACCTCAGGGGTGGAAATAGGTTTAGCATCTATTTATTTAATCGTGTCTGAACTAAACTTATTCTTTACAATAATAGGATAAATTGTGTGTACGGCGTTCACAGGCGTTGCCAGTCAGGATTGGTTTGTTTTAGTTGCTCATATCTCTTTCCAATGTCTGGCACACTGCACCGCCGTGTTATTCGCCTTCCACAGGTCCCCAATAGACCTTTTCATATTTTTTTTTTGTGCGCATGGGTCAATTTCCACCATGTTACACATCAAAATTGCCCGAACTCTTTGACGTATAAGCTATATATGAGCCCAAAACTTTCATATTCCCGCCTTTCAAACTTGGCGGATGCGCATGCGCCTAACTAACCGTAAAAAGGTCTATTGTGCAGGGGGTCCGTAGGTATAGACTAGGGCATCCAAACCGGTTAAAACCGAACCCGGCTAACCGGGTTTTCTGTTAAAATTTACGAAACCGTAAAACCGTTTTATTTTTTTTCGAAAAACCGAAAGTCGGTTTTTATTTATTTTATTTTTTTCTTCAAGTGGATTTTGCTATGGTTATCAATGAAGTATTATATTGCAGATTTATTTGTACTAAAATAAAGCGTAAGGGGTCGTCCATTAAGCACGTGATGTTTTTTAGCAACTTTTTAACATTGCATGACTTAATCAACAGAGGCGGCTTTTCTTTTCGGCGGCTTTTTCGCTTGTATCGCCGCTCTATATCTGTCTCTCCCATACTCAATGCCACTAAGCGGCGTATGCCCCTAACAGCTCGGCCCCGTCGATCCTGCTTCGGACCAACCACTACTAGGCAAATTGTAGAAAAAAATAATTTAACAATACGTGGTGAAACATATTACATGTTGAATTGTTTGTGTGGACCTAATAACATTTACATTAAGGTATATAAAAATGAAGCCTTTTAATTTCTATACGACAAAAAAAATGTTGGCCCCAATTTGCCGCCCCTAAAATTTGCTGCCCTAGGCCCCAGCCTCCTCAGCCTGCTGGTAAATCCAGCACTGTCTCCTAGTTTAGACATTGTTTTGAGACAACATACATGGCAACGATTTACGCATGTATTCGGTAAAAGAATTCGGTAAAAAATGTAAGAACAGTAAATATGTAGTGAAATAAAGGTTCACCGATTTAGAGTGCGCATAATCTTGATCCTAAATAAATATAAATACTTGTACTCCATTCTTACATTTTAGTCTTGTTTCGTACTTTGATAAATAAATATATATCTACATTTCGCCATATGTATAAATATTTATTTTCTTTGGTTTACAGCAGCAATTTAATTATTTTTTATACTTAAAACCGGGTTTTAACCGATTAACCGTTTTTTTACTTTACGAAAAACCGAAAACCGGTTTTTGAAATTTCATCGGTTTTTTGGATGCCTTAGTATGGACAGATTGATAGGTGTTTCATCGTCTGGATCTCCCTGCAGGCGCATGAGTAGGCGCCCCATCTCGGCGTATCCCCATCTTAACAAATTTTCCCCGGACCTTCCCATTTGACATCTGATCCTATCGAGGCTTTTCCAGGTTTTCCAGTCTAGTAGTGATCCTTGAGGGAGGCTTTCTGTAGGATTCCAGGTTGGAGTATTGTTATCTGCTAGCCTCTGCTTCAACATTGTTTCCTTAGTTGCCGATTTAGAGTCTGTTAGCGGGTTTGTTGACTTTATGAAGTTGTTCCTGGATTTAAGTATGGAAAATGGAATAGTATGGATATGGAATCTTTCATCCAGTAACTGCCTACTTCGTTCTGCCATACATAGGGCTTGCCGTCAGATTTGTGGGGGGGGGGCTATTCCCGCTGGAAAGTACAGTAGATCCAGATTGGTTGGTTTAGGCAGCCCGTAATCAGCCTACAAGTATCGTTTAGGGTGGTGTCTAGTTTGTTGGCATGTGCTGATATGGACCATACAGGGCAAGCGCATTCAGCCGGGACATAACACATGACAAGGGATGTTGACCGTAGTACACCTGGGTGGGCTCCCCAATGGGAATTGACAAGCTTGCGGATGACACCATTCCTTGTATTTACTTTTGCTCTAGTCTTCTCCACATGTTTCTTTTAGGATAGAGTTCTATCTAAAGTGACCCCTGGGTAGACTGGGTTTGGGCAGTGCTGTAACCTGGTCGACTTCCGTTCCACTTGTAATTCCCTGTTCGCTTGCCGGTTATTGAGGTGCAATAGGCATGTCTGAGCTTTCCCTGGGTTTGGGCAAAGCTGGTTTGCCTTATTGTACTCAGACAGTCAGGATAGGGACTCTGTAAGCTTTCTTTCAATCTCCTGGATGTGTTGCGACTAGCACGTAATGACTACGTCATCGGCGTAAATCAAACTATTTGTATAGGGGCCGACAGGTTGATACGTTCGAATACAAATTGAAGACGAGAGGCGCCAGCACGCTGCCCAGCGGGATCCCGTTCTTCTGGGTCATCCAGCGACTACACCGTCCCTGAAATTCCCTACGTCCCTACACACGTATTTTCTGCTTGACGTAGAACCTCCTGTTGCTCAGCACTGATCTCAGTACTTCTGCCAGATGGTGGTTTCATTCTGTCATTTTGAAGACTTTTTCGAGGAATAGTTTGTGATTTATGGTGTCGTATACCGCCGACAGGTCCACAAACACCACCCCTGTTTTTCCTCTCCTTCCAAACCAGTCCTCTAATGTTGGGTGAGGTTCGAAATCTGGCCAGTGCAGGATTTTCCGGGTCTGAAACCCGCTTGTTGTTGTATTAGTTGGTTTTCTATATGTGGGCCTATCTTATTTAGGATGAGTCGTTCATAGAGCTTGGCCTCGTCGCGTGGTTTTCCCGGTTTAGGGAGTGGTTCCCGGTGGTTGGGGAGTTTTGGGACTGCAACTACCCTGGCTTTCTGCCATAATTTCGGAATTACCTTTCCGGCCCAGCAGAAATTAAATAGTTGGAGGAGCCAGGATTTCGCCCGTAGTCCTAGGTTTTGGAAGAATTCATTGCCTATATCGTCTGGGCCAGGAGCCTTTCTAAGTTTCAGTAGCCTCGTATTATTGATACCTCATTAGAGTCGTTGGGTATATCTTTAGAACTCATCATGGATTTAGAACTCATCTAGGAGCATCTTCGGAACTTTGAGAGCTTGGTTCGAAGTTTTCATCTTCCAAAGAGTCATTAGATGATGCCCATTTGCATTACTAACAAATGAGTAACTAATTGTGACTTCGTCACAAAAGTTTTCCCAATATTTTTTTAGTTCGTCCTCAGTGGGAGGACTTTTTCCGTCAATTCTATAAAAAATATAGCTATAAAATACCAATGGGATAAATGAGTCCCCTTATAAAATTTCAAGGTGATTTTTCGGTAAATGTTACACATTTTCTTACCTTTTTGCTTATTGAGAATGCCCAACAATCTATTTTATCTAAATAACTTTGGAAGAACGCACAGAAACACAGTTACACAGCCGTCAAGATGAAAAACTGCGAAATGACTAAACATTATTGCAGAAAACAGAAAATAGGAAAACATAAAATAATCACATGGTTTTGCATATTTTATGAAAATACCAATGGGACAATGCTTTATGAACATTTAGAGTGAATTAAATCCCACTGAAATATATTATTTGGTGCTTGGGATATATGTGTCCCGTCGTTAGCGAAAGCGTTAAGTGCAATCTGGTTTATTCAGTTTCATAAAATTTATTGGAACAGCATTTAGACTACTAAATGCTGTTATCGTACAAAGCATGTAATTTACATTATTTGCTCCATGCAATTTCTATGAAATCGAGCAGTTTCCTTGCAAAACCGAACATCTTCACAATAACAATTTCGCAATATTTCCCCCTCAACACATTCAGAGTCAACAAAACATCACATAACAAAGAACTCCATTGATCACTGCCCCACAAACACTCAATGTTTTTCAAACTCAATTTTCGTTTGAATATTCACCACAAAATTTGTTTATAACCATATTGATAGTTAATGATTACAAAAAGCTGTTAGTCGGCTGGCACTTCAATTACAACTATGTAGTTAGCGTGCTTTATAATCCGATTGCGCAATATTAGAATGCATTGTAGTTTTATTATCCAGTTATAATTAATTATTGCATCTAGAAATCTCTTTTCTAATACAACATTCGCTGTCTAAACATACATCAAAAGAAGTCTTCGAGTATAATAAAATAATTAAATACATTTTTATAGGCACGTTATATCTGAAACGCTATAGAACAAATCATAGCGAACAGGATTGGTTTAGATAAATCTTAATAGACTCAAGTGGAGGTTTGTTTGGGGTTTCGCCTCAAAATACGACAAACTAAATAATTGATTACGCAGAAACCGACCAATTCAAGTCAAGTAATAAAGTGATAAATCACAATTTTTAAGGCGGTTCGAGCGAATCCCATGTAAAATATTTTTTATAAGTTTAAGCTTTGAAACTTTTTATACATGCAGATCAATACTCTATTTATGTCCTCTCATAATTTGAAAGTGATCCACTTTTAGTTTACCCAAAAAAAAAATTTTTTAAATGATGTTTTTTCAATTCTTATACATATCATTCATTGGCTCTTATGGCTGACAAGCTTCCGTCACGTCTTTATTTATATTTTTCGATATTAATTTCTAAACTTTAAGGAATAAAAAAATATATACAATAAAGTTAGATAATTGTAAAACACGATAGGGTCATTCCATGTCAAGTGGTCTAATTTTAAAAAAGTGCCCCGCGCGACCAGCACGGATTTGGCTGAAATTTTTTTGATGTCCCAAATGAACTTTGGTAAAATTTTAGGTTCACTGGTGGAATATTCATGGAGCTACAGTTTGACCCCATACTGGAACCCGCGACAGTATGCCAGCGAGATTTCAACAACTTTGAATCCCAATATCTCATTCACAAGTTTTTCAAAATGCATGAAATTTTGTCAACTTGTACAACTTTATGGGCTTTATTCAATGAAATTAATGAAACTTTATATGTATTGCACCCAAAAAGTGTAAAGTGCTTCAAAGTTGGCCTAAAATTTTTAAGTTTAGGTTTACACAACTATGGCTGTAGTTAAGCTACAGGCTTGATACCTTGCACATAGTGTCTCTGTATAACTGTGTTTTCGAATGTGCAGTTTGAACTTCCTAGTTACTCATGTTAGCTTGCAAATTGAGTATAACATTTGTGATTTGTGTAATGCGACCAATAGGGTATTTTCAAACCGATTTTGCAAAAAAGAGTCATCCAGAAACTTTTTAAAACCTATTCCATTAGAAAGAGCATGTTTTAAACCCCCTAAAAAAGTTGGATAGATGTTTCAATGCGGATATATAAGGCCCTAAAATATGGTGCATAGCAGAGCGTCATTGCCACGACGATGCCACGACTGCCCTGGTGAGAAGCACTTGCCAAATATTTGGAAGAAACGTTTTAGAGTATGATTCAGAGAAGGATTGAATTTAAACGGTGGGTTCATACTGACCGTGAAACGTTGGAAACGTGTATTTTCACATTAGATAATTTAATCGAAAAGTCGACAAACAAGATTTGGATGTTAACAGCCCATCATTTCGTCTCAAAGCATCAGAGTAAATATTTGAAGTCATTGAAAGAAAGCTTGAAATAAACGGAACTGATTGTCTTGATGGATTTTGGCTGAAAATTACTCGTTCATTGTCCAAGACGCTGCCCAGGGCTTTCTTTGGGAAAATTCACAAGCCACAGTACATCCGTTGTTGTTTATTACATCAATGCAGAGGCAAAGTTGCAATTTGTAAATTTTTGCATAATTTCCGATCATATGCAACATGATACAGTAGCCGTTCACGTATTTATTCAAAAAATGATTGAGTTTTTGTTGACTCAGACATCACAAAAATACACTATTTTAGTGACGATTCAGCACCTCTGTTAAGTTGGCAGAACCAACTCAGAAAAAAAAAATCCGCGACGGCACATAATAATCCGCTTTTTATCCGCTAACGATTGTAAAAAGAAAAAAATTTCCCGCTCTTCCCATTTCCCGGGAAAATGGGGTCCCGCTAACTTAACAAAAAGTTAGCGGGACCCATTCTAAAAATAATTATATTGAGAAAATAATTGCACCGGAATTATCCGCTTTTTATCCGCTAACGATTGTAAAAAGAAAAAAATTTACCGCCCTTCCCATTTCCCGGGAAAATAGGATGCCTGCCGCTAACTTAACAGAACGTTAGCGGGACCTATTCTAAAAATAATTATATTGAGAAAATAATTGTACCGGAATTATCCGCTTTTTATCCGCTAACGATTGTAAAAAGAAAAAAATTTCCCGCTCTTCCCATTTCCCGGGAAAATGGGGTCCCGCTAACTTAACAAAAAGTTAGCGGTACCCATTCTAAAAATAATTATATTGAGAAAATAATTGCACCGGAATTATCCGCTTTTTATCCGCTAACGATTGTTAAAAGAAACAAATTTCCAGTCCTTCCTATTTCCCGGGAAAATAGTATGCCGCTAACTTAACAGAACGTTAGCGGGGACCCATTCTAAAAATAATTATATTGAGAAAACAATTGCAACGGAATAATCTGCTTTTTATCCGCTAACGATTGTTAAAAGAAACAAATTTCCCGCACTTCCCATTTCCCGGGAAAATGGGGTCCCGCTAACTTAACAGAAAGTTAGCGGGACCCACCCTAAAAAGAAATATTTTGAGGAAATACATGCACTGGAATAATCCGCTTTTTATCCGCAAACGAATGCTGCGAGAAAAATAATTTCCAAACTTTTCATTTCCCGGAAAATTTGAGTTTTTTTTTTCGCGTAATTCGTTTGTGTATGAAGTAAAAGTCATCATCAGGTGCTATCGCGGAGAAATAAAGATATCGTGTAAAAAAATTGCTGAGAGGTAATTTGAAAGTGCCTTAACATGCCGCTTGCACCTTTGAAAGGTCCTAGTATGCCGCCCGCATCTTTGAATGGCCCTAGCATTTGGCCGCCGCGCCGATGCCTTTTTGAACGGGGCAATAGAAATGACGTGTGACGATTCGGCCGGGGAAAAACAATGTCCCAAATTTCCGGTGAATGGTTTCCATTACTGTGATGGATACGAGGAATCGTGTCAGCCTGAAAATACTTATTTATTCTTATTGCGATTAAGCTTTCACTATAGAATTGTTTTCAGAGGTTTATCAGAATTTTAACAGAACAAAATAAATCAAATTTTCCTCTAAATAATCGTAGATTCTTCTCTTCTTCCTCATTATCTACCCCTTTCTTTCTTTCTTCTTTAAAATTACCTCACAGCATTTTTTTCCCGGGTATCCTTATTTCTCCGCGATACTACATGATAACCTTTGCTTCATCCACAAACGAACTCCGTGAAAAAAAAATCCCGAATTTTCCCGGGAAATGAAGTCTCGCGGCATTCGTTTGCGGATTAAAAGCGAATAATTCCGGTGCAATTATTTCCTCAATATAATTATTTTTAGACGGTTCCGATGATTACGATGGTTCCCGCTAACTTTCTGTTAAGTTAGCGGGATCCTATTTTCCCGGGAAATGGGAAGGGCGGGAAAAATTTTTCTTTTTACAATCGTTAGCGGATAAAAAGCGGATAATTCCGGTACAATTATTTTCTCAATATAATTATTTTTAGAATAGGTCCCGCTAACGTTCTGTTAAGTTAGCGGCAGGCATCCTATTTTCCCGGGAAATGGGAAGGGCGGTAAATTTTTTTCTTTTTTCAATCGTTAGCGGATAAAAAGCGGATAATACCGGTGCAATTATTTTCTCAATATAATTATTTTTTCGATGGGTCCCGCTAACTTTTTGTTAAGTTAGCGGGACCCCATTTTCCCGGGAAATGGGAAGAGCGGGAAATTTTTTTCTTTTTACAATCGTTAGCGGATAAAAAGCGGATTATTATGTGCCGTCGCGGATTTTTTTTTTCTGAGTTGGTTCTGCCAACTTAACAGAGGTCGATTCAGCTGCACAATATAAAAACTACAAGAATTTTGTCAATTTGTGCAACCACAAAAATGATTTCAACATTGAGGCCGAATGGAATTTTTTCGGTACAAGCCATGGAAATTCGCCTTATGATGGAGTTGGTGGCACTACTAAACGCGTAGCTGCTTGCGCAACGTAGCTGCTCGCTCCAACGGCCATCAGCTGACCAAATATTGACACCAAAAGATTTGACTTTTGTGACCAAAACATACATGGAATTGTACGTGTATGTTCCAAAAGAAGAAGTTGAAGAAAGCAAGAAAATTCAAGAAGAAAGGTGGAAAGAAAGTAGCACAATAGCCGGAACAAAAGAACACCATCAATTTATTCCTGTCGATTTGAATTCAGTTTGTGTCAGCAGAATTTTAAACGATTCAATAAATTTTGTTGCCAAAATTTCTGCTGCCATCTCGAGTTTAAAATTACCCAAGCTGTTTCCTGGCTGTTATGTTGCCTGTATTTACGATAACAAATGGTGGGTCGGCAACATAGTGGAAATTTCAGTAGAACAAAACGATGCACTGGTAAAATTTATGCACCCAAATGGTCCGACTGTTTCATTTTATTGGCCAGAAAAACAAGATGTTTGCTGGGTTCCTGAACAACATTTCATTTGCATGCTTCCTGCTCCTTCTGTTACATCATCTGGTCGACAATACCAATTTGCAGAAGCCGAACTGAAGAACGTGTCTAGTAAATACAAAAAGATGTAAAAGAACTGTTGGTGGCTAAAATCAAATTTGACTTCGGCTTGGGAACCCTATAAGATACCCAATTTAGGCTTGGGAACCTAGGATAAGCAGCCCAATCATCGGCTTGGGAACCAGAAAGATATCCATGCAAAGCTTTGGAACCTCAACAAAGAAACCGAACTACAGGCTTGGGAACCTGGATGAAGAAACCCACCCGTGGCTGGTATTGCACAGCTACTGGGCGTAACCCCTATGGCGATAGGGTTGCCAGTTCAAGCTTCTGAACTGGTAGTGACAAAGTCACCATGGACCAATGCAAGACATACACTTATTTAATGTACCTTTCTTAAAACAACTGACAATCTTGAAACATAAAGGTGAATTATATGTTGTAGCGTAAAGCGTCGCCACGGCAATGACGCCCTGCTTTGTACCTGATTTTAGGGCCTTATATATCCGCGTTGAAACATCTATACAACTTTTTTAGGTATAGGTAGGAATAGGTATTAGGAATAGGTTTCAAAAAGTTTCTGGATGACTCTTTTTTGCAAAATCGGTTTGAAAATTCCCTAATATTGGCCGCATTACACAAATCACAAATTTTACACTCAATTTGTAAGCTAGCACGAGTAACTAGGAAGTTCAAACTGCACATTCGAAAACACAGTTATACAGAGACACTATGTGCAAAGTATGAAGCCTGTAGCTTAACTACAGCCATAGTTGTGGAAACCTAAACTTTTACATTTTTTTTGAACAGTAAAATTTTAGGCCAACTTTGAAGCACTTTACACTTTTTGGGTGCAATGCATAAAGAGTTTGATTAATTTCATTGAATGAAGCCCATAAAGTTGTAGAAGTTGGCAAAATTTCATGCATTTTGAAAAACCTGTGAATGAGATATTGGGATTCAAAGTTGTTGAAATCTCGCTGGCATACTGTCGCGGGTTCCAGTATGGGGTCAAACAAAGAACTGTAACTCCATGAATATTCCATCAGTGAACCTAAAATTATACCAAAGTCCTCCACATAAAATTTCAGCCAAATCCGAGATGGTCCTGCGGGGAGCCCTAGACCACTTGACATGGAATGACCCGATAACATTAAAACAATGTAACTTTACCGATGTAATTATTTAAATAACTAAAGTTAAACTTTTTATTTTTAATCTCGTTTATCGACAATAATTCATATGACGGATGGTTTGGCAACGTCGCGAGAACAGCTGAGAGAAAAGAAAAAGATGGAAACATACTTATATAGAAAGAAATAATACACCACCCACCCGACTCCTCTCAATTACTATTATTTTCTCTCTCTGTACTATAAACTTTCAAGACACAATAAAGCGCTGTTGCCAGATCTTTATAACACCGTATAAATCAAAAATAACGATTTAATCACATTATCAACGATTTAATCACATATTTTATTAAAAAAATAATAATTACCAATTCTTAAATTTATTATGTTATTATAAATAAAAATAATGAATTTTAATAACTATTAGGATAATTTAAAATTTTGAAAAATTGAAACAATATTTTGACTCATTAGTTTCGCAAACTTCCTTAAGTCGAATTCAAAGTAGATTTGAATAATATTCAAATCATATTAAAATAGTATTAAATAAATAAGATTTTGATAAAAATAACGTTAATAGACAAGTCTCAGTTAACAGGATTATATAAATAATGCTGTGCAAACTATTATCATTTGTGACCCCCTATTTCGTGTAAAAATTGAATCGCGAACCCTGGATAGATAGTACACTTTTTTATAATACACGTTTTAGTCGACATTGCAATATTTTACTGTGGGAGAAGTGTTTTGCATTTATTTTCAAAGAATTTGGGGACCCACAACAATACTCTCGTATCCCCTCGATGGTTTGCGCACCACTGATATAGACAATCAAAAACAATCACCAAACTCTAATTATTTTGAAGAACTTTATTGTATTTTGGAACCAAATTATTTTCAATTTCAAACAAAGGATGAAAGGAAAAGAGGCAATTAAATCGAGAGAGCAAAAAAGAAGAGAAATACGCTGCGGAATGAGGTCCGTTGGAAAACCGACAACAAATAATCTTTTTCGGAACACGGCCCGACAACAAAACAAGAAGCGGCCAGGTAGCCGAGGGTCTGGTCGCCGAATTCCTGGTTGTCTCTCAGGGGCCATCGGTATTACGGGCATGCGGTCAAAACTGTTCAACATGCGCGTCTCGAACCGTCATGTGTGCAATTACGAACCCCGATATCCGATTACATCGCTTCCATATTCATTTTCGCATTAATTAATAAACGCGAAAAATATTCATTTCGATGACGATTTCGTACGCGGAATCCCAAAACGGAGTTCGTGAGATCTACGAATACATTTGCATTGTAAAATGCATTGTAAAATCAAGGTTTCCGCACTCTAATGTAAATAACTATTTTTCACTATTATGTTTAGATTTTATCTGAAATCATATCTGTATCAACTTCCGTCGGTTTTTCATTACTCCGTTATCAAATTTTTGTGAAGGTCGAAATCATCAATCTGTTCGAAAAATACGACAACACACACCAGCCTTTAACGAATGAAAAATGCAATGTATAGAATTTGATTGTATTTCATTCATAGTTTTAACAGTGTTTTGTACTGTCTTCAGTAGCCCATCAGTGTGAGCAACCTTTTTAATCAACGGGCCAATTTAAATTTTAAAAATTTTTGGCGGGCCGCACATAAAGTAACACTTATTAATATTTTACAAAACTTTATTTATAATAAGCATTAGAATAAAAAAACATAAATTTAAAAAAAAGTAAAGATTTCATATACAAATTTTAATACAAAATTAAAACAAACAAGAAAAGAACAGAAAAACGAATTTACTTGAAATTTTTAATGCTAAATTTGGCATTGTTTTTTTGATACAAGCTGATCAATATCAGCCGGAATTGAAGAGGTCACGTACGCAGCTTTCTAATCGGGCATCGTTTAGTCTTGATCGGTAGTCATTTTTTATTAATTTCATGGTTGAAAATAATTGTTCGCAAACATACGTACTTCCGAACAGAGACATAATTTGCTTTGCATTTTTAGTCAAAAGCGGAAATTTTTCAGGGCTAACATAAGATTTATTAAAATTTTCGATGCTTACTGAGAAAAATATATTTTTTAAATCGGTATTATTCTGCAGTTCAATTACTTCCATTTGAAAGTCTTCGGGTACTGTATCCACATCGATATTAAATGGCGAGGAAAACATTTTCATAGAAACCGCTGTCTTCTCAGCTTTAAACATTTTGAATCGTAATTGAAATTCGTTGATTAAAATGTCTATTATTCTGCGTATTTTTGAGAAGTAGTAACGTTTTCTTTTTCTAAATGTGGAAAGTGAGACACCTTATTCTGCAAAAGATGCTGTTTCCACAATTTTAATTTGCGCTCAAAGCCCTGAATTTTATCATACAAATTGTGAATAAACTGTCCTTTGCCTTGAAGTTCCACATTAAGATCATTGAGATCCATGTCATGATCCATCATGAGAGTCATGTCGATAAGAAACCCAAAATCGCACATCCATTCTTTATTACCAAAATGAAGAAAGGCATATTCCTTCATATCCAAGAACAATTGTATTTCGCTTTTTAAGTTGTATACTCTTTTTAACATTGCACCTCTACTAAGCCAACGTACTTCGGTATTAATAAAAACCACGTCGCCATATTCAGTTTCTAATTCTTTCAGGAATTCTTTAAATTCACGGTGATTTAACGCGCGCGACTTTATAAAATTGATTGCTTTAATTATTGGTACTGTGACATGTGGCAAACTCAATCTTTTCGCACACAAATTTTCCTGATGAATTATGCAATGGTTAACGAATATTTCCCTTCCTGTGGCCTTCTTAATGTCTTGAAATAGCCTTCCCGATACTCCTACCTCCATGCTTGACATTGCTCGTGCTCCATCTGTCGATATACCAATAATCTTTTCTAATAAAATTGAAAACTTTTCCAACACAGACTTAAGTTCATCGTACAGGTCTTTGCCAGTTATAGTCCCTTTCATTGGAATCAGTGAACACAATTCTTCGGTAATATTAAATTTGGTGTTAATACCACGTAAAAATATAGCCAGTTGTGCTGTATCGCTAATGTCGCAACTCACATCAAGTGCCAAAGAACAGTATTCGAATTTTGCAATACGTTCACGAGGCGTTGTTGCTATGTTCTCGGACAAGTCTTCAATTCTTCTTGCAATGGTGAATCTTGATAAACTAATGTTTGAAATAATATTTATTATATCAGGAAATGCTATTTCTGCAACAGCAGTCAGACATTCTTTTATCATCTCTCCATCCGCAAAGGGTTTCATTTTTTTTGCCAGTATTTGACTGACAACAAAACTAGCCTTTACTGCCGAATTTGATAAAATAGCTTGATTTTTAAAAATAGCCTATTGTTTTCCCAAATTTTTCTCCATTTGGTTAAACTTATCTATCCGGAGTTGTCCTGTTAAGTTTTTATATCGTTGTTCATGTTTTGTATCGTAATGCCTTTTTAGGTTATATTCTTTTAATGTCGACACAGTCTCTGAACATATTAAGCATACAGCTTTATCTTTGACGAAAGTGAAAAAATAATCAAATTTCCACTTTTCTTGGAATTGCCTGTGCTCATCCGCAACCTTCCATTTTTTTGTTTGATTTTCCGACATGCTATTATGGATTAAAAATTTGAAAGTTAAAAAAATTTATAGGAAAACTTAATTGAATAAAAAAAACTCTAATGTTACCTTTTTGGCAATAATATTGCACTCACGCCTTTCAAGAAACACAAGAAGTGCTAAAAGTGCTAGTTAACAGCTTACCAGTCTGACTGATTGTGTGACAGAGCAAACGCAAAGAAGCGCAGACGCGGCGCGTTCGTATTGCATGTTTGAATAAGTCGCCGACAAGTGAGTATTTCGTCACAAAAAATCGCACAGACGCAGCGCGTTCGTATTGCATGTTAAACAAGTCGCCGACAAATGAGTAACTAGTCACAAAAAAATGTTTCGGTTTAGTATGTACTACCATTTTATTATAATTATTTTTATAACAATATATTGATGGGAGAAAGTCGATAAAATAAATTCAATTTTAGAAATGCTTGGCGGGCCGCAAAAGCGTGTTTAACGGGCCGCAAGCGGCCCGCGGGCCGCGGGTTGCTCCTCCCTGAGTTAGAGCTTTAAACCAAATAATGGAATGTACAATTGTCACTCAAGATATTGTTAGAATTTGGTGCCGATATCCTCGATTAGCTACTATATTCATTAAATCTCTCTTGCCCTTAGTATCAACGTATTAATAATTTAGGTTTCTCAGCGTCTAAGGAAATGAAATTAAAAAGGGAAATAATTACACATAGTAGATGCGGAATTACGTGTTTGTTTAACTGATTTAAAGCCACGCTTTGACATAATTCTTGTTCAATTCATTATTTTTATTCGTTAATTATTTATTTTTATTCGTTAATTTGTAGTAGTATATTAAATTTGGTTGGGATTTTTGTTTGGTGTGCCTTGTTTTCAAATTCTCAAAGCAATTCACCCTGCACAAGGACAGGGGCCTTGTGCCGTGAGGTAAAAAGTTTGGCAAACACTGATGCAATTGGACATATTCTGAGGTGAACGATCTAAGGGAACTTAAAGCAAACTTTGAACTAATACCGTTTTTGCGTTTTTTTTTTCTGCTGCTCGTCGTAAAAATAATGCGCTGCTTGCGAAAAATAATTATTGTTACCTCGTTTATGTGCACTACGTGCCGCATGCCATCAAACTCTTGGCTCTTTTCGAACACACCGAAACTAGTTTCGCTTAAATCGCACAAACTTTACAAAACATTTTTCTTTAAATTATCTATAAAAAAGTTCTCTATAAAATTATATTATTGATTAGGCACAATTAAGGCACAATATCATCACTAGACTAGTGTAATAAATACTAGCCAATAGAAGAGAGTAGAGGAATCAAAAATAGACAAGGCTAGATTATACAAGAGTAGGCTATGATAAACAAAATACACTTGGCTAGAATAAACAAGAATAGAATAGAGAAGGCTAGATTAGATACCGCTAGAATAGATACGGTTAGATGCATGAAATGCCCTTTTCTTCCTTTTTGTTACAGCTTTGGCAGCTCTTCTAGACTCCTCAAGTCTTCGTTGTTCCTGTCGGCCGTTGTAGGTATGTTTTTCTGTCTATGTTGCGTTGTTGAATAAATTGTTTGCACTCCTCGTCATACCATTCATTTCTATTAGCTTTTAGTTTGTAGCCTATCGTCGCTTCTGCAGATGTTATTATCGCGCTTTTTATGTTTGCCAATCCTCCTCGATGCTTCGTCCTTCTGAACCTGTGCCCCGCTATCCCGCCAGTGCTTGTCCTGTCCTGTAGTCCTGTAGTTTCTCCACATGTATCTTGGGACTGTCTTGTGCAGGTCTTTTTGTTGGCACTTAAGCGGCTTCTGTAATGTATGCCCACGAGGTAGTGGTCTGTGTCGCAATCCGCCCCTCTGTATGTTCTTATGTTCGTTATGTGTAATGCACCTTTTTTTCTATCAGCACGTGATCTATTTGATTATGTGTTTTATTGTCAGGCGATGTCCATGTCCTCTTATGTATGTCATTTCTTGGAAATATAGTGGAGGCCAAAACCCTACCTCTTGAAATAGCCAAATCCAACACCCTTGCGACGGTGCCGTTGCATTCTGCAAGCATTCTGTGTCTGCCTGCTATTTGTTCGTAGATTGTCGTAAACGAGAGTTAATATTGTTAATATTTAGAGATTTAAGTTAATATTTAGAGATTAAATCTTCTGGTCTTAACCTTCCTTGGATTCAGTCGAGATTGCAGTTCTTGATTGATTTATATTGTGTATAGAAATGTGTATCAAAATAAAAGCCGACCAACATTATATCCATTCAAGAATAACTCATTAATATTTTCGTTATGCAACCGCGTCTATGTTTGCTGTAACCAGCAGGCGAATTATTTATTGCGGGTAATTAAGCAGCGAATTATTCGTTAATAAAACGAAGCGAAAAATGTTATGTTGAATCTAATTAACGGACTGGCATACTATATAGGTAATGGCAGTAACACATAAATAAATTTTCATTACTTTCTCTCGACGTGAAAAAACATTACATGTAAAATTATTTCGTAATAAAATGAGGAATTTAAAAATAAAATAAGGAAATTTAAAAATGTGAGATCCAAATCTTGTTTTAGTTTAACATTTGCGTGCGTTTTATGTAACTGAGATTTAACGGTATTTTTTAAGAATCTTCGCATTTTTCCTTTTGAGCTGTGAAATTGATGTCCGACTAGGGATTCGAACCGCGAAGGTGTTTGTGCCTTTCTAATATTATCATTTTGCTATAAACAACTCTTTACGTTCCGTTTGATTTTAATTACGAGAAATCTCATCATTAATTTGACTGCAGCACATTCTTGATACTCCTCTTTTTATCACGTCGCTTCCATCTCCATCCTTACTCTAATTACAATATTTAGTCTGTTTCTCTATCGGAACAACAATCTCAAAACTTACACGTTACAAAAACTAAATACTCGAGAATTTTTTTGAAATCCTATTGAATATTAATAAGGAAATACAAGACAAAACTGCATTCAATTCACAGCAAAAGATAGTATGTGTAGTATTTACAAGACGCGAAGATTATCATCCAGATTATATTACGACTAATAGTAGTTTAAGATACAAATGTGTGAAGAAGGGCTTTTGTGCATGGGTTGCGAAGTTTGAGTTTAATCGCAATGAGTGCACAAAAGCCCTTCTCCACACACTTGTATCATACTATCTTTTGTTAAATAGAATAGTCACAAATTCACAACAAAAGATAGCATGTGCAGTATTTACAAGAAGTCAAGATTATCATCCAGATTAGATTACGACTAATAGTAGTTTATGATACAAGTGTGTGAAGAAGGGCATTTGCGCATGAGTTGCGAAGTTTGAGTTTAATCGCAATGAGTGAACAAAAGCCCTTCTTTACACACTTGTATCATACTATCTTTTGTTAGATAGAATAGAAATAAATTTACAACAAAAGATAAAGAAGTCAAGATTATTTTCCAGATCAGATTACGACTAATAGTAGTTTATGATACAAGTGTGTGAAGAAGGGCTTTTGTGCATGAGTTGCGAAGTTTGAGTTTAAGCGCAATGAGTGCACAGAAGACCTTCTTCACACACTTGTATCATACTATCTTTTGTTAGATAGAATAGTCATAAATTCACAACAAAAGATAGTATGTGCAGTATTTACAAGAAGTCAAGATTATCATCCAGATTAGATTACGACTAATAGTAGTTTAAGATACAAGTGTGTGAAGAAGGGCTTTTGTACGTGAGTTGCGAAGTTTGAGTTTAATCGCAATGAGTGCACAAAAGCCTTTGAAGTTTAATTGCAATGAGTCCTAAATAGAATAGTCATAAAAATATAAATTAAATATAATAAGTTAATACATAAATGGAGAGAATGCAATAATAATAATTAGACTATAACTGAACACCCTGCTAGTCCACCAAGTATAGACGGGACTAAATGCCAAATATTCTTACCAAGACAGTTTTAATTAGTCTTCTTTACATAGCAAACAAGTTTAGATTTATATTGATTGATTCGTACTATTTTGTTTAATGTCTACGTTAAGTCTAGCAGACACTAATCCTGCCTCACATTGTTTAATCGTGTCTAATCCTCTATAAATCGTGTCTAATCTTATATAATCCGCTCTAAATGCTGCCAAATCCAATAAAAATACTACCTAATCCACTTTAAATCTTGCCCAAACTATCTAAATATTGCCTAATCCTGTTGCAAAATCCTTTTAAAAAATGTCTCATCTTATCTAATCCCCTCTAAAGATTGCCAAACCTGTTATAAATCTTGTTTAATACCTTTTAAATCGTGTCTAATCTTATATAATCCACTAATAATCTTACCATATCTCCCTCTAACTCATGTCTGACCCTCTTTAAATCCTGTCTAAATCTTGTCTTGTCATTTCTAAATTTGTTCTAATCCAGTCTAAATTTTGTCAAGTCCTATCAAAATCTTGTCTAATCTTATCTAAAACACACTAAATGTTGCTAATTCATCGCTAAATCTTGCCCAATACTCTTTAAATGATGTCTAAATCTTGTCCAGTTATTTCTAAATTTGGTCTAATTCAGTGAAAATCTTGTCTAATCCTATCTAATATTATCTAATACGCACTAAATCTGCTTAATCCTCCTTAAATGTAGTCTAATCTTGTCAAATCCTCTCTAAATATTGTCTAATATTTCTTGACTAATCTCCCATCAATTTAATCCTCTATCAAAACTATCTCTAGTCTTTTATGTTTATTTAGTGTTTATATTGACACTAGTATTCAATTAAGATGCAGATACTAATCCTCTGTAAATCTTGTCTAGATTTCTAGCCTTGTGGATTGATCTAGTCCAGCGGTTCTCAACCTGTGGTACATGTACCACTGGTGGTACATTAATGAACACCAGGTGGTACGCAAAATATAACAAAATATAAAGCCTTTTCCATAACTTTATTATTATTTCCTACTCACAGCAGCGCGGCGCCCGAGAAAAAACGTCTCGCTGCGCGCCGACACCTGATTTTTATTCGAACGTGGATTCGCGTGTGAGATTTAAGGTAGAGACACACTGGTCCCACGTGCGCAACGTATGCGATGCAACGTGGGAGAATTGGTGTGCACACTTGTGTGCCCGCTTATGCAACGTAAATTTTGCATCAGACGCTGTTGTAATTTCTCAGAAGGTACACTAGTGTGTCTATAAGTCATGTTTTCTGATTGTGATAACGAGTTTGAGGATGATTTATTGAGTTTACTATTTTTAAATGAATATTTCCGCACCACAAAAATAAAAACTAAAGTTAAGAAGAGAAGATATTGGGTTCATGAGATAAATAAACAAGTAGGAAAAGTTGGAGAATACGATACATTAATGCAGAAACTGGAATCTGATGAAGAACGATTCTGTATGTACTTTCGCATGTCTAAAATACAGTTTGAGGAGAACCCTTGCATCAAAGGACTATTTGTTTATGACGTGCTTATCATAAGTTCTAGAAACACACTGATCACACGCGTGGATATCGTACGAACATACCCTCCACCTTTCCACGCCGATCTGAACATCCCAGATCGACGTTGCGTGTGAGGCGTGTGATTGCGTTGCATACGATAAGTGTGTTTCTATGGAATAGTTTTTCATCTAAAATCAACAGTCCAGATATAGTAATGCATTGCATACGTTGCGTACGTGGGACCAGTGTGTCCTTTATTGGCCATGCGCAGATGAACAAAGCAATGTAGTCTGCGCCTGCAGTCAGAAGTTATAGATGAACGCATATGTTTGCATGTTACATTTACGACGCTCGCCTAAATTTAACGGAATAATGTAAGTTTAAAAAGCAAATGTATAATATAAGTTTACATATTATAAGAAAAAATTTAAATTTAGAAAATGGATAAGTGGCTAGGACTGAGTAAGCGGAAACCTGAAAATGCACAGGAAATAGATTCACAGAAACAAACTACTACTAGTAACAGTAGAAATTACTACCTGTAGTAATAATTCTGAAAAGAAACGAAAAGTTAAAAGGGGTCCGAGGATCCCCCAGAGGTCCGTGGCGAAATTTTAGAGGTCCGTGGCGAAATTTTAGAGGTCCGTGGCGAAATTTTAGAGGTCCGTGGCGAAAGTTTAGGGGTCCGTAAATATATTCAGCTAATATTAAATTCGTTCAGCTCATGTAATAAAATTTGGAATCAAAAATAAATTTTGTTAAGGCTGTATGTAAAATAAAACACGAACATTATATTGCGAATTGAATTCCTACAAAATACTACTGTAACTTGACAAAATTCTACCACAAAAGCCAAAAAGTAAAAAAACTCTTTCGCCTTTTTTGTCCTTTGCTTGAGACAACACAATTTGATTGATTCTGTCTGTTAACTGTCAATTTTCGTTGCAAATTTTGTACACGGTATAAGTTTCTCACATCTGAAACTTTCACGGACCCCCTAATCAGCACTAACGGACCCCTAATCTTACATTTAGTGGTCCGCAATACCTAAAAGGTTCCCGACCGCTGGTCTAGCAGACAATGATTCTACCTAATCTTGTTTAATCTTCCCTAATTTGCTCAATCTTGTCTAATCCTTTTAAAAATTGTCTAATCTTATCTAATCCCCTTTAAAGCGTGCCATATCTTCTATAAAACTTCTTATAATCCACTTTAAATGTAGTCTAAATCTGTTTAAATCTTTTACAATCTTCTCTAAATTTTGTCTAATCTTGACTAATCCTCTATCTTATCTAATCCTCTCTATATTGTGTCTAGTCTTTATATTGACACTAGTATTCAAAGATGCAATATTATATCGAGACTAATCCTATGTAAAATTTTGTCAAGATTTGTGTACTACTGTCTATCTAGCCTTGTTTGGATTGATCTAGTCATTCCAGTCACACCTAGTTTATACAATCATTATCTATTTTTAACCCCCCACACAAAAAGAGGGGTGTAATAATAAGATTGACGTGTCAGTCTGTCATTCTGTCTGTTTTAGCGGCTGCTTATGAAATCGTAGCTACTAAACGAATGGACCGATTTTGATGCTGTTTTTTTGTTCGAAAGCTGACGTGATCGAGAAGGTTCTTAGCTATAATTTATGAAGATCTTTTCAGGCGTTTGATGATCATCAGATCATTTCCTACTTGACCAAATTAATATACAACCAATTTGACACAAATTTCAGTTTCACTTCAACAAGTTTGTATAGTTTCGACTATACAAACTTGTTCTCCAAGTAAATGTGTGTACATGAATTTCATTAGAAAAATAATAACGCTACATACGTTATCACCTCAACTGAAAATTAATTCTACGAAATAATCACCTAAACATAAACGAATCACTATTCTCATCTAACCAAAAACCATTTTTTTGTAAACAATCGTCACCAATCACGTATTTGCGAATGAAATACCAAAGATGTAACATTAATCACGTATTTACAAACAAATCATTAAAGAAAAGAAAAAAGTTCGAAAAATAAAATCAAATAAAAAAATTTAAGTAACCCCGACACAAAAAAAACTCTAAAAAGTAAAGAAATAAAATGTCTCTCTTGCCCTTTTAAATTCATTAAAAGTACTTAATAATATTTTGATGATGAGCGTCGCCGCGTCGGGGGACTGCTAAGTAAATCAAATAATAAAACCAGAATAAAAAGAAATAAAAAGAATAGAATTGGTGAAACCATCCTAGGTAATAGAAAATCATACAAACTTAAAACAAAAGGAACGCAGCCTGAATATACAAATATATTCAGCCCAGCTCTATAACAATTGTTATAGAGCTCCGGAAAGGCTGAATATATTTATATATTCAGGCTGTGTTCCGTTTGTTTTAAGTTTAAATAAAAAGAAGATTGATAATGATAAAGTATGGGTTATACAAGGACCTACCCTGTGTAAGCAACGTACGTAAATAACAAAACAACAATATCCGAAATTTGCGATTTTCTCGGAGTAAATTAATCAAGACTGAAAACTATTGTTTTCAGTCTTGATTAATTTACTCCGAAAAATTCGCAAAATAAACACAACCGTCAACGACGTCTCTCAAACAACGCCTCTAATAGAAATGGTACAATATCTATAGCAGGAAATATACTGCTCTGCAGGAACTTAGTAAACCTTTTAAGATAGATTGCTACATCTGAGTTCATACGTACAATTTGAAACAAGTAGGTATTTTCTATTCGTTATACCTATGTAGGTATAACTAATAATACATCTTCACATGGCGGAAACGCTCATCGTCCAAATATTAATAGGTACTTTAATAAGGGCAAAAGAGAAATTTAATTTTTTTACTTTGTAGTTTTTTCTTGTGTCGAGGGTTACTCAAAATTTTTAATTTTATTTTATTTAATAGTCTAGCAGACACTAATTCTATCTAATCTTCTTTAACCTCCTCTAATTCCCTATAAATCTTGTCTAATGCAATTTAAAACATTTTTAATATTATCTAATCCGTTCTAAAGCTTGCCAAATCTTCTACAAAACTTCTTAAAATCCACTTTAAATCTAGTCTAATCCTGTCCAAATCTTGTACATCTTTATCTAAATTTGATGATCTTCTCTAAATTTTGTCTAATCTTAACTAATCCTCTACTTTATCTAATCTTCTTTATACCGAATCTAGTCTTTTAAGATTGTTTAGTATTTATATTAACATCAATTCAATTAAGATTATTAAGACATTATATCGATACTAATCCACTGAAAATATTTTCTAACTTTGTCCACTCCTGCTTAGCCTTGTTTAGATTTATTTCGTCTTCTCCAGTCACACCTCGTTTAGTCTATTATTATCTGGTCTTATCTAGTCTCGTCTTAAAAATCATCTAAACTTATCTAATCCACTCTAAAGCCTGCAAAATCCTTTATAAATTTTCTTTAAATTCTCTTTAAATGTAGTGTATTTCTGTCTAGAGCTTGCTCAATCCTAAATCAAGATTTAATACTTTATCGAGACTTATATTACAATTAAGAGTCGAGATTGTGCGGTTAAAAATCTCGCACGTTGAGTGAACTAAATCGGTTTGAAAAATTTGGAGACCACAAAATTCGAGATAAACTGGAAGCAGATAGGGCGAGCAGTTGTCACGTTTTCAATGAATTATTATAAACACAAAGTTAACCATAATTGATAAGACAAAAAGAAAATAGTAAACAATTCCATGTATATGCACATGGTCTAATTAGACCATCAATCATTATCTGCGATTTCTCCAAATTTCTCTAAATTTGTCACACATTGGACTAGTTAAACTACAGCAGTAATAATTGGTAAAAAGAAGTAGTCATGTTTAGTTTAATCTTGACAAGTAGGCTATAAGAAGAAAATGAAGACTATAAAGAAGAAAAAGACTAGATATTCTAAATTTTAAAAAAAATGGGGTAATTAGACTAACGATAATCATTCGCGTTTATCCCAAAATTGTGACACAATGGACTAAGTAAACTACAAAAGTTATATAGACAAGACTAGACAGACAAGGCTTGACTGATAGACTAGACATGGAAGACTATACATGAAAAACTAGACATGGAAGACTTGACAAGAATACTAGACATGGTAGACTAGACAGACAAGGCAAGACTAGGAAGACAAAAATAGTGCACAGATGCGACTAGACTAAAGTGACCACATTTTCATCGAGACAAAGCGGGACAAATGGAATGAAATGAGAATTATAATTTGGTTATGAAAGCAGACCAATAATTTAATGTATATTCATAGACATGTCTATACAAAAATGTAGGTATTCATTATTAATTATTAGTAACTATAAAATATTTTTTAAAAACAATAATTTGAATACAAAATGAGGAAAAAATTATTGTGTGAATTTCCATATTAGAAATATACATACAAGAAAATAATTCAGAAATGACCATGTTCTCTAATTCACTCATGACTTATAAAATAAATAAATATAATTACAAGTACAATTTGGTGTCCTGCAGATTTGTGCTACGAGAGACCATGTGGGTTGCTAAAAATACCTGATAAATAATAATAATGAACGCGTTTCTGCCTTTTGGCTTCATCAGTATGGACTTATCGAACGAAAGTGCAGGAAAACAAATCGTACTTGTAATTATATTTATTATTTTGTCATGAGTGAATTAGAGAACATAGTAATTTCTTAATTTTTTTCTTGAAATAATTTGAACATTCGCATTTTTAATTGTTTTAAATTTTTTAATTACAAAAAATTATGATTTTCTTTCACGGTCATATTTTTGATCCGATTGAATTTCTTCAATATCTTGAAAATTTCTTATATGAATTGGTTAAACTATTTTAAGTTTAATTTTTTATTAAGTTTAATGTTCAACTGTGTTTTTTCAGTTGTCCATATTTTATTGATACTAGAAAAAAACTGTCTCATTGAAAAACAAATTCAAATTCTCATTTTAAACAGAATATTCCTTTTCGAAATATTTTCAAAATATTATTCTGTTTAAAATGAAGCAATAACGCCGTCCACTTTTTGTCTGTTTCCACATTTGCAGACAAACAACATTTAACTTTTATTTCGCAAATATTATTTTTCGGAAAATGTTTACTAATATATTCAAAAGATTTTTCCACATATTCTCATAAAATCTCCTCTTTTAATGTCACCCAATGAAAATTTCAGAACAAGGTGCCATTAAACGACCGGATTTTCTGAGAGAAGTCAGAAATTTTTATAATAACCGCTTGGAATATATTGAAGAATGGACATTTCAATTCGAGAATATTAAAAATTTTCATTTGTTGACATTAAAAAAGGAGATTTTATGGGAATATGTGGAAAAATATTATATTATATTACAGTAGATTTAAAATAAGAAATGCAGATTTTTTCTAAAAAGCGGGACATTTTTAAAAATCGGCGGGACGCGGGACAGGACTCCAAAAACGGGACTGTCCCGCCAAAATCGGGACGTGTGGTCACCTTAGACTAGACAGATAATACTATTAAAAGTGGTTCGGGAGAAGCTCTCACTAAACCCCCAATGCACTTTTGTTTTTAGTATGCACCACACCGGTATCGCATATTTTGCATTCATTCAGGGTGGGCAGCCCGGACGGTTTACTGAAAAACCGCCCTAGTTGTTGTCTCCCCGACCAGGAATCGAACCCGGGTCTCCCGCATTGAAAGGCGGGTATGTTGTCAACTACACCACCGAGGAGGACAGACAGACAAGACTAGACAGACTCGTCACACTGGACAGACTAGACTCTAGACAGACAAGACTAGACAGACAAGACTAGAGAGACAAGACTAGACAGACAAGACTAGACAGACAAGACTAGACAGACAAGACTAGACAGACAAGACTAGACAGACAAGACTAGACAGACAAGACTAGACAGACAAGACTAGACAGACAAGACTAGACAGACAAGACTAGACAGACAAGACTAGACAGACAAGACTAGACAGACAAGACTAGACAGACAAGACTAGACAGACAAGACTAGACAGACAAGACTAGACAGACAAGACTAGACAGACAAGACTAGACAGACAAGACTAGACAGACAAGACTAGACAGACAAGACTAGACAGACAAGACTAGACAGACAAGACTAGACAGACAAGACTAGACTAGACAGACAAGACTAGACAGACAAGACTAGACAGACAAGACTAGACAGACAAGACTAGACAGACAAGACTAGACAGACAAGACTAGACAGACAAGACTAGACAGACAAGACTAGACAGACAAGACTAGACAGACAAGACTAGACAGACAAGACTAGACAGACAAGACTAGACAGACAAGACTAGACAGACAAGACTAGACAGACAAGACTAGACAGACAAGACTAGACAGACAAGACTAGACAGACAAGACTAGACAGACAAGACTAGACAGACAAGACTAGTCAGACAAGACTAGACAGACAAGACTAGACAGACAAGACTAGACAGACAAGACTAGACAGACAAGACTAGACAGACAAGACTAGACGGACAAGACTAGACAGACAAGACTAGACAGACAAGACTAGACAGACAAGACTAGACAGACAAGACTAGACAGACAAGACTAGACAGACAAGACTAGACAGACTAGACAGACAAGACTAGACAGACAAGACTAGACATACAAGACTAGACAGACAAGACTAGACAGACAAGACTAGACAGACAAGACTTGACAGACAAGACTAGACAGACAAGACTAGACAGACAAGACTAGACAGACAAGACTAGACAGACAAGACTAGACAGACAAGACTAGACAGACAAGACTAGACAGACAAGACTAGACTAGACAGACAAGACTAGACAGACAAGACTAGACAGACAAGACTAGACAGACAAGACTAGACAGACAAGACTAGACAGACAAGACTAGACAGACAAGACTAGACAGACAAGACTAGACAGACAAGACTAGACAGACAAGACTAGACAGACAAGACTAGACAGACAAGACTAGACAGACAAGACTAGACAGACAAGACTAGACAGACAAGACTAGACAGACAAGACTAGACAGACAAGACTAGACAGACAAGACTAGTCAGACAAGACTAGACAGACAAGACTAGACAGACAAGACTAGACAGACAAGACTAGACAGACAAGACTAGACAGACAAGACTAGACAGACAAGACTAGACAGACAAGACTAGACAGACAAGACTAGACAGACAAGACTAGACAGACAAGACTAGACAGACAAGACTAGACAGACAAGACTAGACAGACAAGACTAGACAGACTAGACAGACAAGACTAGACAGACAAGACTAGACATACAAGACTAGACAGACAAGACTAGACAGACAAGACTAGACAGACAAGACTTGACAGACAAGACTAGACAGACAAGACTAGACAGACAAGACTAGACAGACAAGACTAGACAGACAAGACTAGACAGACAAGACTAGACAGACAAGACTAGACAGACAAGACTAGACAGACAAGACTAGACAGACAAGACTAGACAGACAAGACTAGACAGACAAGACTAGACAGACAAGACTAGACAGACAAGACTAGACAGACAAGACTAGACAGACAAGACTAGACAGACAAGACTAGACAGACAAGACTAGACAGACAAGACTAGACAGACAAGACTAGACAGACAAGACTAGACAGACAAGACTAGACAGACAAGACTAGACAGACAAGACTAGACAGACAAGACTAGACAGACAAGACTAGACAGACAAGACTAGACAGACAAGACTAGACAGACAAGACTAGACAGACAAGACTAGACAGACAAGACTAGACAGACAAGACTAGACAGACAAGACTAGACAGACAAGACTAGACAGACAAGACTAGACAGACAAGACTAGACAGACAAGACTAGACAGACAAGACTAGACAGACAAGACTAGACAGACAAGACTAGACAGACAAGACTAGACAAACAAGACTAGACAGACAAGACTAGACAGACAAGACTAGACAGACAAGACTAGACAGACAAGACTAGACAGACAAGACTAGACAGACAAGACTAGACAGACAAGACTAGACAGACAAGACTAGACAGACAAGACTAGACAGACAAGACTAGACAGACAAGACTAGACAGACAAGACTAGACAGACAAGACTAGACAGACAAGACTAGACAGGCTAGACAGACAAATCTAGACAACCAAAAATTTAGTTTAGATTGGTAGAAATTATTTTTAAAATGTTATCTAATAAGATTAATAAAAAACTGTTCTAAAATATTTGGGATATTCTTTGTAACTTTGTCAGCAGAACTTCAATAAAAGTGATTAGGATTTGATTGAACAGATAAAGCAAATGTTTACATATACACAAATAAAACATGTGCTATTATTTATATTTAAAAAATATAAACAAAACGTTCAGAGAAAGAATCGGCAAAAATTGGCGAATTAAAAGCGAGTTAAAAAGCAATTAAGAATCTGGTTGGTGTGTATTGAAATTGGAATATTTGTTAAAATCCAGTGGGCGTCTTCAACCTGCACATGTTACATTTTCGTATAAAAAATGTTAAAAATCGAAAGTAAAAGCAAAAATGTGTAAATTTAAACATTTTTTGTGTAAACTTAAACGTTTAGATAAATTAGAATGAAATAGTCATTAACTTTAATCGATTTAAAAGGAATATTTAAAAAAAAAAGAATGTAGTGTAAATGCCGGGGGGTTGTCAAGCGATTGTTTACACATAATAAAACATTATTTATACATAAACTACACATTTATAAATCAATCTTATTTTAATAAAACCTTCGTTTTGAGATGAAGATCGTGTAAAGAGCCAGAAGGCACCCGTCGCGTCGAAAATAACCTCCGAAGACCAAGCAAAAAAGCCAAATTTACTCACCAATTTTTTCAAACGCTACAAATCCATCGCGACCACTAGACCAAAAACACAGTTATTATTGTCACAATATTTAAAGTTCACTTAATTAATTATCATTTGCTTAACTACGTCTATTTACTAGAAAAACACAAACTTATAGACTACAACACATACAACTTCCATCTTGCCGTGTAGAAAACTGACTGAAACAAACATTCAATTTCTCTGCGCATTTCCAACGAGCACCGACAAACCCGCATCACAAAAACTTGCAATCAGACTGAAGCAAACATATTAAACGTACGAGTTTTCCTAATGGATTACTACCAACGTAACAATAAAAAAACAACGCTGTAAACAATCAATTAAACTTTGAATAAAAAACCACGTTAAATTCCAAACATAATAACCTTTCCTAGAAAAGAAAAAAGTTATTGTTTACTAGTTTTGAATTTCATTAATGCCTTTCTCAGAATAGCTTTCATTGAAGAAAAGAGTTTTTGAGTCATTGGGATTTCTTGTTGCAGGAATACCAAGCTTTAGTGCAAATTGCATGGCTTACTTGAATTAAATTTTAAAAGCCGGTTAAATTTAAAATCATCAATTTAAACGTATTTTCAAAGTTTGTGACTTATTTAAACACACACAAGATGAGCACAATGCCAGTAAATTCATCCACACTACTTCCACTAGGTAAGGATTTAACAAATTTATGGTTATAATTATAACCAAAGTGTTTACAAATCAACTTTGTAAATCAGTTGAGTAATCCGCACATGGTAAGAATTTAACAGTTTCTTATCCCAATTAAAATTAATAGAAATTGGCTTTGTTGCTTCATTATTCCTAAACTTCTTTTACTTGGTAGGTGCTTAACAGTTTTTAAGTTATTATAACCACAATTAATTTCTAATTATCTGTGATAATTGGAGGGGCATAACAATATTCAACGTGATAAACAAAATCTTAAGCAAGGACATAGTAACTACAATCAAAATCGGCAGATTGCGATGGGCAGGCCATGTAAACAGATATGATGACAATAATCTTGCAAAAAAGATCCTTAAAGCAGAACCCATAGGGCCAAAACTTCGCTGGAAGTATGGTGGGAGCAAAGACGCACGAAAGGTAGGTGCACCGAACTGGACGATGCAGACCAGAGACAGGAATGAATGGCGAAAGAAGCTGGAGAAGGTCGAGACCGTAATATAGGGTTGTATCATGTTTGGTTTATATCATGAATGGCCATGATGATGAAAGAAAATCTTAGTAGGCATTAATCAAACTATGAGCTCAAAGATAGATCTAGGGCCCAACCAAGCTGGTTTTATAACTGCAAAGTCGTGCATTGACCACATCTACACGATCATTGCGGAACATGAATTATTGTGGAAAAATCAAATTAGCTTAACTCCCCACTTATACTTCGATTCGAGAATTCAAGTAAGTAAGACGTGCGAGTGTTTGACAGAAAGTTTAGTTGAGATTATAACCGCTGGTAGTTTGCTAGCCTCGAATTTCCAGCACAGCCCTATGACAGAAGGAGCCACGAAAACCCCAAAAAGCCAAGTAGTCATACCAGGAGAAAAGGGGGCTGATTGTAAGAAAACAGAAAGAAAAAAGCAAAGATAATGGTAGCAAAAAGAAGGATAAAAAAGATAGGATAACATGGAGTGTTGTGAGAAGGAACGCAGTTCCGATAGTGAACAGGCCAATCCATTGCACTTATACTTATCTTTGTTTATTTTACTCAGGCTTTTGACAGTATATCGCATGATGCATTATGGGGAGTAGTTGAAACCGAAAACGTCCCCCAAGTCCTAATCACAATGACAAATGCACTGTACAACAAAGCAAACTGTTGTGTATCTCATGAAGGGAGACACAGTAAAAGTTTCCTCATTAAAACTGGAGTAAAACAGGGATGCATGCTATGCCCCTGCTTTTCAACATAGCTCTAGACCACCTACTGGAGAAAATAAATAACTAAAGGTTTATGCTGGAGTTGAAACTCACAGCTCAGTGACTTAGAGTAAGCAGACGATATATGTCTGCTAGGGCATAACTACCAGGACGTCCAAGAAAACCTCTTGGCACTCTCAACGAAAGCAGAATAGATTGGTTTGAAAATCAACATCGCTAAAACCAAGTCCATGCAGATAAATGCAAAGAAGAAGATGGTATTTACGATTAATGATTGAGCAGTTAAGAACGTGCAAACGTGCCTATCTAGGCAGCTTGATAACTGAAGCCGGTGGTACAGAATGCGACATCCAGATGCAAATTAGGACAATTAAAACCGGTAGAGCACTCCAGTCAATTCTCAAAAACTACTAAGATCAGTCTCTTCCAATGAAATGTCAAATTCCAATGAAATGTCTGTCCTGTATGAATGCGAAACCTGGAAAATGTCCAAATATCTTGAAAACAAACTGCAGGTTGCAGTTAACAAATTCCTGTGCAGAATCATAGGTGTCTACTGGTCTCTCAAGATCTCCAACCAAGAACTGTTGTAACACATCAAAAGAAGATCACCATAGGCATCACTGCCAGAAAATGGGTGTAGATCTGGCATACAATATGCCAAGCCAACCACAACATCGCCAGAATCGTTTTCAACTGAAAGTCACAACGGAAGAGGAATAGAGGGAGAGCAGTGCAAACATGGAAAAGAACAGTTGTGCTCTGTTCTAACAGTTTGGCTGTGGTTGCGACTTGGAAGAAAACCTGGCTGGAAGTAAAGGTGCTAGCGAAGGACCGGACTCAATGGTGAATATTTGTCGAGGCTCTATGCTCCTCTTAGGAGTAAAAAGAAACATATATATAACCAAAATTAATACAAAGTGGTATTGTAGAGTAGGGGTAAGAACGTTTGCTTATGGATCCCGGGTTCAATCTGAGAGTGATGTCTGGCCACATTTGTTTCAATAAAACAAATTTGACTGCTAACATACCACCTTTAGGGTGGAGATACATATGCCTGTAAAAAAGAACAATAGCGTGCATAATAGTTAACAGCATGTGGAAGTAACAGGCACACTGTGGATGCATTTGCAAGTTAAACTTTGCGTCCTTGCATGCCTGAATTTGCAAGACAAACACACAGTGTGCCAGTTCATGAGACAGTGCCTTAGATGTTCCCCTCTGTCTCTTAGATGTTTCGTGCAAACTCTTTTAACTCCTGCTACTCTGCAGACTAAAACTAGAACAGTTTAAGGTCAGTTAAACAACAATATGTCTTCTGAGAGGGAAAATCAACAGTAGACACTATAGCAAAAGACATTGAAAGGCACATAGAGAGCTAGAAAGCTATATGCCATTATCACTTTTGTCATAAGCAATGCTTTCAACTCGGCTGCCTGTCAAAACATTCTTGAAGAGCTCTCAGCAAGAGGTATCTCACCATACCTGCTACGTCTGGTATGAAGTAACCCTCGTAACAGGCAATTTGTTCTCCAAGAAAAGAACAAGTTTTGATTGATAAGAAATTGAACAAGTGGAGTGTGATGTCTGTAGTGGGGTACCACAGGGCTCTGTTTTGGTACTGACACTATGGAATGTCCTTTATGTTGGCGTCCTCTCACTGAAACTACCAGAGGGTGCGGACTTCATGGGCTTCGCTGATGATTTGGCACTTGTAGTGTCAGGGAAGATGGAAATGGAAACTATGACAAGAGCAAACAGGGCTATGTGGACAAATGGATGGAACTCAAAAAACTGAAGCTGGCACTGGAACGGACAGAAGCATTATAGCTAACTGGACTAAGAAAAACGAAACCCATCAAATTCAAAATAAAAGTAGAAAAAATAACTCCAAAGGAATCGCTGAAATATCTAGGTGTAACCTTTGAGGAGAATCTTTGATCGGTGGTTCACTCCACAATACTCTACGCAGCCCCGATTTGGGCAAATGCCTTGAGAAAACAGGTGATTATATAAAACTTGGTAACCGTTCAAAGAAAATGGCGATAAGAGTATGCAGTGCTTACCCGTCTGTCTTTGGGAATCCCGCCTTAGTGTTAGCCAGCATACCACCCATAGAACTTATGAAGAGGGGGTAGAAGTCTACAATGGCAGATAAAATGGAGATGGCACACAGGCCAACAAAAAGGTATTAGCGAAGGCCCAAAAGTATCAGGCCTGGCAAAACCAGTGGAGTCTATCCACTAAGGGCCACCGCAACAGAATCCTAATCCCTGATGTGGAGCATTGGGCAACAAGAAAACATGGCGAAACAAATTTATCTTCCAAGTTTTAAGCGTACATGGCTGTTTCACGAGCTTTCTCCATAGCATCGGTAGGGCCACAGATTGTCTCAGAATTTGCTGTAGACTCACAGACAGCATGGAGCATTTTTTAAGTGTGACAGTTGGGTACCCGGAAGGGATAAATGGAAAAATAAGACCAGACAAACACTAGACCCATCAACAATGGTTGAACAAATGATCTCATCGGAAGACTTATGGGTAGATACATCAAGAATGATCCAAGACATCATGACAATAAAAATGCTAGATGAGCAGAAAGGGAAAGAAGGCAAAAGGATGAAAAATGTTCTAATGAACCCCTAATCACTGTAAGTGGAAGCGGGATGTAAGGGCGCCACTTTGCAGCAACATTTTGAAAGTTATGCCAAAAGCGGTCCCAAGATGCTTGTGATATTTCAAAAAAGGGGCCTCTTGTTAAGTTAACCTTGAGGTGCTTACAACGTCTCCAACAAAAAAAAAAAAGTTTACAAGACAGTAGGTGTCAGTCTCACGCTTTTTTGCAAAGGTAAACATTCAATTGAGTTAAGTAGAATCGTATTGTTGCTAGAATGTGTGACTAAATTAATGACAGAAAAAAGAAAAGAAGACAGATTTGAGTGAAAGATTGGATTTGGCAGAAATGCAACTAGAGGATGTAGGTGGTTACAGAAACTAACCTAACCATTTAATGCTTCTAGAAAAATTTGATGAGTTGTTAGCAAGAATTGTGGACCAAATTAAAGGAAAGGATACCCATATGCGAAATGCAATCCTGGTCAGAACTAAATTGGAAATTTTTAGCTAGTTTAAGAATCTTAGCTACTGGTGATTATTTTGCATCTCTATAAGCTTTGTTTACGATAGAAAAATCGACCATTTTACAATTTTTCCCCCCACATCCCCGCCCCTCATATTACATGCCAGTAAATCAAATGTTGTGCTATCCTCTTGCTTGCCAAATACAGGCATGGCAGTTAGTATATATGTATGACAGTAGATGGCACATGCAAGGAGCGGTTATGCAAGTGTGCCAGCTTCAGTCATTTGTATATCCCGGCTTTACAAACACAGATGACATAAACATTTCGAACCTAAAAACCATAGGGGAGCATGTAATCTTTGGGACCATTTCATAGACAGTGAAAAGGGAGGTAGCAACCTTCAACAAGCTAGCACAAGCAATGATAAGGGGCAGTTCAATACTTGTACTGGTACCGTATCAATGATAAGTGGCAGTAATGGTACCATATCAAAAATATGAGGGGTGGTACAATCCTTGTACAGGTACAGTATGATAAAGTTGTGAGCAAGGGGAAAGTAATCTTCCAAACCTATCATTAGAAATGATAAAAGATACAAGAGATGCAAGATACTTTCTGAACCATCATTTCAAAGGGGGAAAGCAACCCTCATACTTCTCATACACTTTCTCTGTATAAGAACAATACTATACAAAATGTGGATACAATACTATAGGCCACATGACAGTGTTTGAAGTGTTGAAAAATAGCCTGATATCTAGCCACATTGTCTAACCCTTATCAAACCACATTGGGAGAGAAAAAAAAAATACAATTTGGCTTTGTTGTACCATTCATTATCCCTAAACTTCTTTTACCTGTTACAAATATGGCAGTTTTAAGCCAATATAGTTGCAAATCGGCTTTGTTGCTTCGTTCATTATTTCTAAACTTCTTTCATAATTCTGTGCGGATGTAGCGTCCATCTTGTTCTAATGAGTTAGGTAGGTGAAAACAGGTATTTGGACTGTTCTTGGTAGTAACCGACCGAAGCTTCGTTTTCGGCCAAAAAAATCATGATTCGGCCATATTTTCGTTTTCGGCCATAAACCGAAAATTAGAATCATCAATATCAAACGCGATTTTGTTTAGTTGTGAAGCAACTTGAAGAATTTTTGATAAGTTGTGAAGCGAGGTGATTTTTTAATTTTCTTCACACGCATAAATTAAAAGGTAAGTAATTACGACCACTATTATAATGTCTACGTGTATCTACGACCACTATTGTAAATGTCCAATATTGTACAGTTCGTGGACTATGTAAATACATCATACCACACACATATGTAACAATCCGCGATTAATGTTATGTAATAATTCAAAATCACCCATGAACGTTTGGTTTACGATTCGTTGACAGGTTGAGAGCTGCACGTTGATACTATTTTTAAATATAGTACTCCGTGATTTCCAATCATTAAACGTCACATCATTCAAATATCAGCTGTCATTCATTTCGTTTTTTCACGTTTAAATCTAACGAAAACTACAAATAAGTACTAAATAAAAAGGTATGTAACCATTATGAATGTATTTCTTTTCATTTCTATCAAGTTAAATAAGGTCGAAAGTGTTACATCAAACATATTTTTCTTATTAAACAGAAACAAATTGGTGTGGTCGTAGATAAATTATAGTACGTAATTCGAGTTGTGTACCTTAAGGCAATTACGCACTTGCGGAATTACTGTTCCGCTCGTACGTAATATGCTTCTTACAACTCTCATTACGTAATATGCTATTATAGCGGCAACGGGCCGCTCATAATAAATTTTTACCGAAAGGCATTTGTTTTGCGATAGAGTTATCGCTGTAATTCCACGAAAGAATTACAAACTTGGATATTTACATTCTATTTGAATGTTTTACGACGAGCCATTTTAGTCACAGAGATCGATACTCTTTGCTCTAATGAATGGAAGATTATAAAACACTTGACAGCCTTTTTGAAATTCTTCTATGAAGCTACACTTGAATTATCTTTTGATAATGCATGTTTATCAATAGTTATACCTTTGATATCATTATAACTCGCTGAAAAAGGCATTGGACACCAGATTTTCTTTTTTAAAAATGCATCCTTTAGTAACGGCGGCAACAATACTGGACCTAGGTTCAAAACGAAATATCATTTTCTCTGACGAGGTCGAGATCGCAACAACGGACATAGTATCTTTTTTGACGGAGGATAATGAGTCGATATTATCTGTTGAAAGAAATCCAGAACATATTTTACTGCAACCGGCATCCAACGTCCATCGAGAAAAATAAAGTCTATGGGATACACATAACGACACTTCACTTCAACAGATGGATACAGATGAATCACAAGATCAATCATCTGTGTTGAGACAAACAATTCGGTGCTATCTGTCGGAGCTGTTGCTGCAACGCAATGCCGATATATATTCCTATTGGAACAGTAGTCCATATCCTTCACTAAGAAAAGTACCTTTCTCCTCTGCCAACTAGCGTTCCAAGCGAGCAGTTATTTAGTGCTGCTGGACAAATTTTCGCAGACCGTCGTAGTTACTTGCTGGGGGAAAATGTGGAAAACCTGCTTTTCTTAGCTTATAATATTCGACTATTGAATTATAATTATTAATAGTTGAAGCCTGTAACATTGATCTGTTTCGGCTGAAAATCCATTTTTGGTCAGGCACTTGTTCTAGTTCTTGGATGGTAGTTTAATTAAATTACGCCAACGTTTAGACCCAAAGTTAGATCCTTATCATTTTGTATTTGGTAGCCTTGCTAAAGACCTAATTTTGGGTCGAATCGTTGGCGTAATTTAAATAAACTACCTTTCAACTGTCCTAATACTTGTTTTCACCTAACTAGCTTATTCTTTTATAATTTTTTTAACGAAGAGAATGGTTGTGATCATTGATTTTTTAAAATTGTTTTTCTCTTGTTTTTTTAGAGTTGGTTGATAAGTGTATAGGGTCTCGGATTCATATAATCATGAAGAACGACAAGGAGATTGTGGGGACTTTGCAGGGATTCGATGATTTCGTAAACATGTTGCTGGAGGATGTTACCGAGTATGAGACTACGCCAGAAGGGAGGCGAGTCACGAAGCTTGATCAGATCTTGTTGAATGGAAATAATATTACAATGGTAAAATAAGAGTTATTTGATGACATACACTAACAATAAGTCGATTAATTATAGTAGACATAAGTGGTTAACTTTAGACTGAATAGGAGATGTTAGGTGTTATTAATAGGAACAGGTGCAGTCAGATTATATAAGTGAAAGTGCTTTAGAAAGAATAAGTTTTGCGACAATGGTTGCGACAGTTACTACGTGGTGATTCATACTTACATTGAATTGAAAAATTCACCATGTAAGAAACATAAAACGGTAATTTTCAAGCACTTGAAAATAACCGTCAAACGTCGAAACTCGAGTCGTGATATGTGTAGAAATTTATATAACTGAATAATAAGTTATATAACATTTTTACATATTATAAGTGTGGTAAACACATAGTGAATTTTTCAATTCAATGCTTTAGAAAGTGTTTCCTAGCAACAGGGTTTTGAAAAGTGCTTTAGCAAAAGTCAGGTTGTGCAAGTTGGTGGTCACACATGCAAATTTTACTTACTAAGCTCTTTTACTTGCACAGTCTGAATGCATCTTTATACAAAACTTTCAAATATTGACAGAAAGACAAAATTTCAAGAAATTTATATATTTTCTTGCAATTTTTTAGTTTCCAGTTTCCACGAACATTCACATTCCATTAAAGTCATTATTATTTTATTTAAAAATGCCTTTTGCTGTTCATTTCTTAATGGGACTTCAAATATTTGTAATCTATATTGTGTAAGACTTTTAAACGTTACTGAAAATTCTACAAAATTTATACAAATCATTGTCTAATAAACCAAAGTAGCAATTTCAAATATGCTTCTGTTATAAATTTTCACTTTAATGCAGAAATACAATAAAATTTTATATATTCAATACAGAAAGAATTGATATAGACAAAATGTGACAGAGAATACTGGATATGTATATCAAGACTTAACAAACAAGACTTAACAAACAAGACTAGACAAGCAAGAGTAGACTTATAAGACCAGACAGACAAGACAAGATGAAACAGGCAAGACTGAACAGGCTAGACTAGATAAATAAGTCTAGGCAGGCTAGATAAGACTAGATAGACAACACTAGACAGACAAGGCTAGATAGACAAGACTAGATAGACAAGGCTAGACAGACAAGACTAGACAAACAAGACTAGAGAGACAAGACTTGGGGACAATACTTTGGCAAACAAGACTAGACTGACAAAACTAGACAGACAAGACTAGACAGAGTAGACAGAGTAAATTAGACAGACAAGACACAGAAGACTAGACAGATAAGACTCTACAGACAAGACTAGACAGACTGTATGATTATTCAAGAAGACTAGTTAAATGTAACTAGATAGTCAAGATTAGTTAAATATAACTAGACAGACAGGGCTAGTAAAATATGATTACAAATAATCAAAGATGTAGAAGACTAAATAGATGGAACTAAATGTACAGGCCATAATTTGTTTGTATTTGTCATTTTGTTTTTGTAATATTGGTATTTTGTTTTAGTTGGTGCCAGGTGGAGAAATGCCCGAATAGCAATTTCAAAATTGTTCCGTTTTGTTTTTTGCATTAATTTAATTGACTTTAGATAAGGGAGGATAATAAATATTTTATAAGAACTTGTTAATACCTAAATATACCTAAATATGTTGAGCTATGCTAGAAAGATTTCTAATTTGGAGAAAAAAAATGGCAATTTTTTATAACTTATGCGTGCGAAGTACTTTCTGACGCACGTGTTTTAATACGAGAAATGCCACTTCGCATTGTCTTTCCACATAACCTGGGTAACGCAAGCAAATATTCAATATCGCTAGGTTACATACAAACAAATACATACAAAAAACAAAACATTACAAACAAATAAATAAAAATAAAATGAACACAATCAAGACCTCGATATTGAAAAAGTGACGTGAAGTGTCAGAAATTTTTTTCATTACAAAATTAAAGAAAATGTTTTAAGATGAATGTAAATTCTATGGTAATACCGGAGACTGAAGAGAGTTGTTATGACGAATCCACACCACCGGAGACAATTGAAATTGCAAATTCTTCATTTTTGATTCCATTTTTTTTGGATGGCCCCTGGATCCCAAACTTGAAAGATACATCAACTCGCATGAGTAATAAAAATATTGTTTGTAACATGGGCGGTATTGTCAATTGTACTCTCGAGCGAATGTGCGCAATTTCGCTCTCGCGTGAAATTGACAACTTTCCGCCCTAGTTACAAAATATACTATTAAAATATGACAAATATCAAATTCTAACTAAATATCAGATTATCAAATGCTAACAAATATAAAAAAACACTGAAAAGTAATTTTAAACAATTCTTTTAAATCTAACCTTGCATAGGAGATAATATCGCAACAACAAACAATGTTATAAAACAACAACATGTTTATATCATACACAGAGGCGTATTTAACGTAGGTGCAATTGGTGCGTAGCACCGACGGGCCCCAATGCGGGCGGGCCCCTGTGTTAATACTTTACAATACACATGTTTGTCCATAAGAAAAATCACAAAAAAAATATTTATTTTCAACCAAGCGTGAAAGCTATTCTTTTAAGTTTAAAATTACAATACAACAACGAGTTTATGTTCCTTGTCCCTATTATGTATTAAGACACAAGGTGGTCTGCAAGAGCAAAGGCAACAACTGCTTTATTACAAAAAATTTTCGTGATCAGTTTTTTTCGTGACCACGATTACGTGTCTACGTCCTACGTCAGGACTTTTAAATAGTTTTGCATTTGATTTTTTGATGATTTTAATTTTTTGAAATGATGTTCTACAAACTATCGATGTTACATTAAAAATATTGCAGAAAAAAGACATTGATTTATTTCAAGTCGTTTTGTGCATGAAAAAATCTAAAGATAAACTTGCATCACTAAGAACTGACGCTTATTTCAACCAAATTTTAGAATATCCAAGTAGAAATGTTATATGGGCGAAGAACACATGCATCTAAAAAGAAAAAGAATTTGAAGAGTTAAAAAATTTCACGATGAAGGCACCAGAGACGATCCTGTTATAGATCCTGTAATCGATTTTAAAAGTAATGTAATAAATATAACTCTAGATGCAATGGTAAACGAATTGTTAAAAACAGAATTAAGGGTCTGGAAGATGTTACAGAATTATTTGGTTTTGTAAACCCAATCTTCATGAGAAACAGTGCCAAATCAGAATTGGAAAAAAGTTGTACATTATTAAGTGATACATTTAAATTTATTTACCCTATTTTGATAGATGAAATGATACAATTTCAGGACACAAATTTTTCACGTGATAACCTTTGTTGCGATAGAAGTGTACTGGGTTATCTAGAATATTTTGTTGAACAGAAAATGTATGATATTTTCCCCAATGTTGAATTAGTTTTTCGATTATTTACAACGCTGCCCATTGGTGTAGCAAGTGCTGAGAGATCTTTTAGTGTATTTCGTAGACTAAAAGCACACCTAAGGAGCACAATAACTCAAGCTAGAACTTTCACTAGAAAGAGATTCAATAATGTAAATTTAGAGGAAATTATAAAAAAAATTATATCGGCTAAAGTTAGGCGAAGCGGTCGCACATAAACATATTTTTAAACCTTTGTTTATTTTGTCTATGCTGTATTGTTTACTTTTGTTTACTTAAAAGAAATATAAATTTTCAGTGAATTTTGTATTATTTGCTAGGTCACTCCACTACGGAGTCAGAAGCAAAGATGAGTGACATCTATAGGTGAACCATCTTTATGGGAGCATTTGAACGCAAGTGTTTCCGTAAGGAGGTAAGGAAATGAGCAACTGAACATTAAGGTGTTTGGCTAGTTCCAGGCTGTATCACAAATGAGTTCTCACCCCGATAATATAAATGCGTTTTGTTAAATTTGTTACTTTACAATGCGTGGCAATACATCAACGCCATATGGTTTTGGAGTTTACAAAACTAGCAGCGTCACGCCACAATGTGTGCCAAAAAATTGTCCAACAGAACTCTATAAGGTGACTTATTCTATGTACTCGTTTCTCTTCTCTGAGAGCGGGCCCTGCCAAAAACTTGCACCGAGCCGCTGAATAGCTTAAAAACGCGCCTGATTATACAAATATACAGAAGTCTAAGAATCACAGAGCGTTCTGTCTTTGAAATATGATAAATTGAAATACTAGATATATTTGCTACTACTAAATTAGACTAGACTTGAAAAAAACTAGGCAAGAATAGAGAAGACTATACAATTCTACATAAGATACCTCGACGAATATGGATTGCTATAATTAAACATTGAAGAAGAAATTAATTTTACAAAGAAGTCCTTGATGTTACTACTAAATATGCCATTTTCAAGAAGTCTTAACTAAGACATTCTGAAGAAAGTAATTTTTCCTTGCGAATCTTGAGATCTTGAAATGACATTTTTCTGATGTGATGATCTTCTGAATGACTTCTTAAGGATGTTCGGAAGGTTGACTAATATACTGAAATAGTTATAAAACAGATATTCTACAGATAGTTAAGGATGTTGTTAGGAAATAACAGAAACAAATTCAGGTCAATTTAAACGGTTTATTAATAGTTATTGCAATTCAAAGTTGAACAGTTTTTACACGGCGTCTTATGAGCACTCTATTTTCTCGGCATAAAAGGGTCCAAAAGTGTCATAAAACGAGATGGCAAAATTCCCAAAAAAATCATATGAGTAGCTTAATAAATTCGCAATAACTGTTAGAAAGATTCATCGTGATTCGCTACACCGTTTATGAGATATTGATTAAAGTTCGTTGAATTTCTGCCTAAAACGAACTAGTAACGTAAAAGTGTGGCAACTACGCTGCAAAGTACGATGGTTTGTTTCAAAGTACATTCGATGACAAAAATCGCGCTTTGAAATTATTAAAATTGGAAATTTTATTTTTTATTACTCATGCATTAAAAGTACTATCTTCTACATTTTTTGCACATTATTATCTAGCACATTTTTTAATACGAGAAATGCCACTTTAGCTTGTATTACCACATAACTTGGATAGCGCACGCATATATTCAATATCGCTAGGTTATTATCGCTCGTATTCAGGGCAAAAAGGGATTTCAAATGAGGTATCAATTAGCACACCAAGCCATTTAAAATTTTAGGGGTTGTGGTCCCAATGCGAAAGGTTTAAATGATTTGGCAACAAATTTTCTTGTGAAAGGTGTTTTCACTAACAAAGTTGACGTGTCCGAGCGTTTTTTGAGATTCATCTTTAACTGTCCGAAAATCACTCTGTTTCGTTTTCAATGATCCACCTGGTATTATAGTACTATAATGTTTTATAGTAAAAATATGGATAATCTCAACTTATCCTTTTCATTTGAAAAGGATGGAAAAGTTTGTTTTGTGAAATTTTTGTTTCAAAATTATAATGAAAAAATATATTCGTTCAAATTTGCGATATTGTAGATCATTTTCTATATAGTTTATTACGTACGTTCATTAATAATAATTAACATTTCGAATTACTTACAACTTGCTGAACAACCAGACATATTCGAATTTCTGTAAAATAATTCACAATTTCCTCGAAGAAAATGTCCCCATTCCTTCCTAATAACACACCAAACATTTTCAAGAATAAATTGAAACTGCCAAGATTTTTGCGTGACACTTTGACCAACACAATCCTCAAATCCCCCAATTAAAACTAGGCACTTTAACACCACCAAGTTGCCATCCTGAATTCTGACAGTACATTGTATATTATTGTACTTTGTTATTAATTTGTAAATATTTATGTAAGTAAACGCTAATTTTAAGACATTCAATCAAATCTAATCAGATTTTACAATTTAGTTTACCAACTAATAGACCAACAATTATCACTAATTCTTTATAAACAGAACATTATAAAAACACAAGAAAGAAGAGACAAAGAAATATTCAGATTCATCTATAAAGATGTCTTGAATATTGCTTGTTTGTCTTTTCTAGTCTTGTTGGTCCTTTCTTGCTTGTCTAGACTTGTCTCTCCAGTCTTGTATGTCTACTCTGTCTAGTCTTGTCTGTTTAGTCTTGTCTGTCTAGTCTTGTCTCTCTAGTTTTGTCTGTCTAGTTTTGTCTGTCTAGTCTTGTCTGTCTAGCCTTGTCCGTCTATTCTTGTCTTTCTAGTCTAGTCTTGTCTGTCTTGTCTTGTCTGTCTAACCTTATCTGTCTAGTCTTGTCTGTCTAGTCTTGTCTATCTAGTCTTTTCTGTCTAGTCTTGTCTGTCTAGACTTGTCTGTCTAGCCTTGTCTGTCTAGTCTGGTCTCTCTAGTCTTGTCTGTCTAGTCCTGTCTGTCTGGTCTTGTCTGTCTAGTTTTTTCTGTCTAGACTTGTCTGTTTAGTCTTGTCTGTCTAGTCTTGTCTGTCTAATCTTGTCTGTCTAGTCTTGTCTGTCTAGCCTTGTCTGTCTAGTTTTGTCTCTCTAGTCTTGTCTGTCTAGACTTGTCCGTCTAGTCCTGTCTGTCTAGCCTTGTCTGTCTAGTCTCGTCTCTCTTGTTTTGTCTATCTAGTTTTGTCAGTCTAGTCTTGTCTGTCTATTCTTGTCTGTCTAGTCATGTATCTCTAGTCTTGTCTGGCTAGTCTTGTCTGTCTAGTCTTGTCTGTCTAGTCTTGTCTATCTAGCCTTGCCTGTCTAGTTTTGTCTCTCTAGTCTTGTCTGTCTAGCCTTGTCCATCTAGTCTTGTCTGTCTAGCCTTGTTTGTCTAGTCTTATCTGTCTAGTTTTGTATGTTTAGTCTTGTCTGTCTATTCTTGTCTGTCTAGTCATGTCTATCTAGTCTTGTCTGTATAGTCTTGTCTGTCTAGTGTGGTCTGTATAGCCTTGTTTGTCTAGTCTTGTCTGTCCAGTATTTTCTTTCTAGCCTTGTCTGTCTAGCTTTGTGTCTCTTGTCTTATCTGTCTAGTTTTGTCTGTCTAGTCTTGTTTCTCTAGTCTTGTCTGTCTAATTTTGTTTGTCTAGTCTTGTCAGTCTGCCCTTGTCTGTCTACTGTTGTCTATCCAGCCTTGTCTGTCTAGTCTTGTCTGTCTAGTGTGGTCTGTATAGTCTTGTCTGTCTAGTCATGTCTGTTGAGTCTTCTCTTTCTAGTCTTGTCTGTCTAGCTTTGTCTCCCTTGTCTTGTCTGTCTAGTTTTCTCGGTCTATTCATGTCTGTTTAGTCTTGTCTGTCTACTCTTGTCTGTCTTGTCTTGTCTCTCTAGTTTTGTCTGTCTAGTCTTGTCTGTCTAGCCTTGTCTGACTTTTTTTTTTTTTTTTTTTTCGGGGGAAGCTCTCACTAAACCCCCTATTCCACCTTGGCTTTTAGTATGCGCCACCCCGGTATCGTATATTCTGCATTCATGGTGGGCAGCCCGGACGGTTAATGAAAACCGCACTAGTTGTTGTCTCCCCGACCAGGATTCGAACCCGGGTCTCCCGCATTGAAAGGCGGGTATGTTGTCAACTACACCACTGAGGAGAGAGCCTTGTCTGTCTAGTCTTATCTCTCTAGTCTTCTTTGTCTAGTCTTGTCTGTCTAGCCTTGTCTGCCTAGTCTTGTCCCTCTAGTCGTGTGTCTAGTATTTTTTATCTAGTCTTGCCTGTCTAGTCTTGTCTGTCTAGTGTGGTCTGTATAGTCTTGTCTGTCTAATTTTGACTGTCTAATTTTGTCCGTCTAGTCTTGTCTGTCTAGTTTTGTCTGTCTAGTCTTGTCTGTCTAGCCTTGTCTATCTAGTCTAAGCTCTCTAGACTTGTCTCTCTAGTCTTGCCTCTCTAGTCTTGTCTGTCTAGTCTTATCTGTGTAATGTTGTCTGCCTAGTTTTGTCTGCCTAGTCTTATCTCTCTAGTCTTGTTTCTCTAGTCTTGTCTCTCTAGTCTTGCCTGTCTATTCTTGTCCGTCTAGTTTTGTCCGTCTAGTTTTGTCTGCCTAGTCTTGTCTGCCTAGTCTTGTCTGCCTAGCCTTGTCTGTCTAGTCTTATCTCTCAAGTCTTGTTTCTCTAGTCTTGTCTGTCTAGTCTTGTCTGCCTAGCCTTGTCTGTCTAGTCTTATCTGTCTAGTCTTATCTGTGTAGCCTTGTCTGTCTAGTCTTGTTTGTGTAGCCTTGTCTGTCTAGTCTTGTCTGTCTAGTATTGTCTGTCTAGTCTTGTCTGTCTTGTTTTGCCTGTCTAGTCTTTTCTGTTTAGTCTTGCCTGTCTAGTCTTTTCTGTCTATTCTTGTCTGACTATTCTTTTGTATCTAGTCTTGTCTGGTTACTCATGTCTGTCTAGTCTTGACTCTCTAATCTTGTCTCTGTTGGTGTAGTTGTATATTGTATTTGTCTAATCTTGCCTGACTGTTTTCATTATTTAGTCTTGAATAATTAACCTAATCTATCTAATATTGTTTGATATGCTTATTAACATTTTGCTTTTTTTTAGGTTTTGAAGATATGGATGAAGGTTTCTCCGAGAAGTCTCAGGAAGTAACCGTGGATGTTTTCCCAGACACTGTGACAGAAATAATTTATTTGCCAGACAAGTCGGATTTAGCAGATTCGTCCGCGTATTACATGTCATCGGAGGACGAGTTGGATGAAGATTCTACGGAGTACGAGATCGGATCTGTGGACACGACGAAGCTGCGGAGCCCCAATCTGGTCTTGGACGAGTCGCAGGCGTTTGTGTTGTTGTCTACTCATTCTACATTCCATAATGTAAATGGTTTATTAAGGGAGAGTTTTCGATTTTTGTTTGGTAGTGGTTTAGCACAGGAGTCCTCAAACTTTTTTGATCGTGTACACCTAGCATGGAAGAAATGTAACCACACATGTATGCTTCTTTTACATGCACTAGATCAGGGGTGAGCAAATCTTTGGCTCTCGGGCCACATTCTTCTTCTGGGTAGCACTACAACCCTTGGTGGGTCTTGGCTGCGATAACGATTTGCCTCCATCGGTCCCGGTCTAATATGGCCTCATTCCAATCATATACCTACATAGTATGTAGATCTTTTAAAATGTTGTCCTTCCATCTGATTCTCGGCCGCCACAGCGGTCTCTTTCTTCCTGGGTTTCCTTCCCATACTATCTTGATCAGTCGGTCGTCAGGTGCTCTTTAGACATGTCCAGCCCATCCCATGCTGGGATTTTATTGATTTGACTATATCCGGCTTTTGGTATAGGTCATGGAAGCCACATTATGCATGAAAATTTGACCGCGGGCCGCATTAAAAAATTTATATTTTTAGTTATTAGATGCCATATTTACACATATTTACACGCCTAGACACATCAATATTGTAAGGTTTTCTCATAGTGGACAATATATACTGCTTGTAAAATGAAAAAAGTGTAGAGTCTATAAAATAGTGGCAGGTAGATAATAGAGTAAACATCAGGTAAACATAATAAACATATCATAGGTATGCTTTCGGGATTTTTTGTAGCTTTGTTTATGTTAGAATACGAATTAAGATCATTCATTATGGGTGCTATCCAGAGATAAATTTGTAATCGCCTTATCAGTGAGGTTATATGTTGGTATATTTCGTATTTTGGTGTATTGGTTGGTAACAGAACCAACATTTTTGTTGGCCAAAATCTTGCCAAAATCTCATTTTCTGTAATTTATGAAAATAAGTAGTTTATGAAATGCTTTTATGCGGGCCGCATAAAAGGTCGGAGCGGGCCGCCATTTGCCCAGGCCTGCACTAGACAGTACCTTTTTTATTTTTCGCCTATTAAATGTGTTTGATACTTTAATCAGTACTTGATTTGATATTGATTTGAACTTGATTTGATAATTTAGACAGTACCTTTTTTATTCCTCGCCTATTAAATGTTTTTGATAATTTAATCATGTATTTAATCAAGTATTTGTTCATCTTGTCGTATCCTAAAGATCAATTCACGTTTCCTATAGGACAGGGATCACCAATTAGTTTCTTCAAGGGTCCGGTTTTTAAGATAAAATTACCATCGCGGTCCATTTCTACTTGCATTTATTAAATAAGCAAATATAATGAACAGAAGTAACAAGGAATTTTTTTACATATCAATGTGGAAAATGACATTTTTTGCCTTGAACTGTGTGTCTGAAGTTTGGAGTAAAGTTGGTGCAAGCTATTGTCATTAAATCCTGAAGATGTAGGTCGAGATCGAAATTTATTTTTAATGAAGTTCATCTTCGAAAATGCTGCTTCACAAATATATGTTGACCCAAACATAGTAAGAAGTTTCAAGGATATTTTTTTAATTCTGGGTATTTATTACCACACACAAATATTATGCAGAACTCTTCACAAGGTACTTCTGTATGTTTGTGTTTTAATACTGTGTTTTCTTGGAAATCAATCATTTCCATCTGCAGAGTAGCTCGCTCCATTCATTGTCACTGCTGATGATTTTAATTAAATTAGGGAAGTGCAGGCATTCATTACCAAGGTCATTATAGAAAAGATGATCTGATCCCTGTTGAAAAGAAATGTCTTCAAATGTTCTAAAATTCTGAATATCTTTGTGAACACAGCGTTTGCTTAACCATCTCACATTATTATGCAACAATAGATCGTCATATTGCATCAAGTTCTTCAAGAAATTATTTCAATTCACGATGTTTCAGTGATGATTTTGCACCAAGAAAATGTACTATCTTAATCACTTCTTGCATAATGCTCTCAAAATTATTATTAAGTTTGCACCACAGTTTGGTGTATTATACAGTGGTAGGAAATCAAATTTACATTACAATTTGCATTGGTCCTCATTAGGTGAACTAGTCCTATTATTAGTCCCAACCATTGCTGGCTATGACTATGATCCTCGTAAATTCTTTCTGAACGGTGGATTGCAAACACCAAGAAATTAACGTATATTCTTTTTCGTAAAACTATTCCGTCTACAAACAAGTTGTTTCAAATCATATGACTTGGCATAATTTGTGCTGGAATATAAGCCTTACCAATTTCTACATCACTGATAACATTTTTCGAAAAATAGTGCTGGACTATACAGAGTAAGTCCTCCTTTGATGACCATATCCAAATATATCATATCATTCAGTTGTTTTAACGTGATCAAATCATTTTTGTCGTCCAAAATTAAGTCGACTTCTAGCAAAATTTTCTCTTGAATTTCGGGATGTTTCGACAACTCAAATAATAAACGGGAGCCACCGTTACTATATCACGCCCCTAAAACAAATTAAGGAAATAAAAATTGATAACAATTTTCTGAGAACTTACATCTTCTTCATGCTTGAACGCAGTTCAAAAAATTGTTACCAAGCTTTATTTCCTTAATTTCTTCACCTCGGGTTCTTCAAGGGTTCGGGAAGCGTACAAAAATAACCAGCCGTGCCTTATCAGTCACGTCGTATGATTTCTCCATAGCGAAGACATAACAGTTTACATTATTTAACTGCCTTTTCATGCCACAATTTTTTTTTCTGGCAAAACGTGTGTTAGTAGATGCAGATATCGGAATCTGTCGAATAGTATCCACAAAATCTTTTCTGTTCTCAAACAGAACATTGCCTGCCTCGACAAAGCATTCTTTAACTATGCCAGCATCAGTAAATGGTTTCATATGCTTAGCAAGAGTCCAAGAAACACGCATAGAATCCTCACCACATTTTTCCTGCTCACTCATTGAACGACTCGTGATCTGGGTCGAAAATGCGTAGCTCGGTAGTTGTAAACTTATTGTTATATTGTAATTTGCAATTTTAGATTTACGCAAGTTACTACCAAGTAGAAATTTTTCGACAAATCATCTATAATGTCGTTTAATATTCGAGCTTTTAATTAATACCACTATTTGTTGACAAATCAAGCACATTGGCACTGCTCAAGCACGATTTGGAAGCATAAAGCAATATAAAACTGTTTATTCTGATAAAAACTGTCTATTTTCTACTTCCACCTTTCGTTTTTCGGTTCCATTGAAAAAAAAAACTAATATTTAGCTAATTAAGTTCGTAAGGTAGGCCCCACGTTACTTCGCTCGTCCGTTCTCGAATTGACGGCAGTAAAGACAAAACGCGGAATACATTTTATTAAGTTACGTACTCAGTAATACAAGTTACTGTTAACTTAAGGTCCGCACAAAATAGGTCGGCGGTCCGGAACCGGACCGCGGTCCGCCATTTGGTGACCCCTGCTATAGGATACGGGTACCCTCGTCTATATTCCTCGCCTATTCAATGTTTTTGATTGCGTAATTTAATTATATAATATAAGTATTTGTTCATCTTGTCTTATCCTAAAGATCTATAGACGTTTCCTCTAGGATACGGTTACCAAACCACTTTGGAGCCCACTGGTTTAAGAAGTAAACAAGTTTCTGAATTTTGAAATTGCTCTAAAACGTAATAATCGATTATTTCCAAATTTCGATAACATATTATTAATACTTTTTTATTTATTTATGCAACAAAATCTTCGCATAGTTTAGGAATTCGGACTGAGATAAAACTAAAATTTCTTTTATTTTTACTAGGGTGAAATCATTTTAAAATCCATAGAGAATGCATCCTCGGACGAATTCTTCTGCAAATTCTGCGACTTTAAAACGAGATCGAGCAAAAGCTTGTCCACCCACAATCTCTCCCACACTTCAGAGAATATCTGCGCGATCTGCGACAAAGCCTTTCCACGCGCGAGTCTGCTGAACACCCACTTCAAACAGGAACACGCCGAATACACCTGCAAAATTTGCGATTCCGTCTGTGTTGGACAGCGGTATTACAATTTGCATATGAGCCAGCACGACATGAACAAGTTTACGTGCGAAACTTGTTCGGCGACGTTCACGAGCGGGATCAAACTGATGAATCACATGGAGATTCACGAGAATGTTTTGCTTTATGCGTGCAATATTTGCGACGAGGCGTTTTCTAGTACCCACGAGGTTAGTATACACTTGAAAGAGGTTCATTATCATTAAGGAAACTGTTTCGTCTCTCCCTTTTGTTGTTTATAGGAGATTATTTATTTTGATTGCCTGTATGTGTTCAAAGTTTTTTAAATATTAAGGATTAAAAGTGATTTGAGTTGGTGGAATTTGAATCAAACTTGAATGGTTTAACTAATTTTAAATTCAGGGAAATTTATTGAGCTTTTATTTTAGTTATTTTGGAATGGTTTATTCATTTTTATTTATTTATAAATAAAAGATTATTAAGTCGTCGTCGGGATTTCTTCGTTGCCGAAGATCCTTCCCTCATTGCCATCGTTGCCTCTGCTCATGGACCTTTGATGGTGAATGAGGGTGACTGTGCACAGAGTAACAGGGGGGCTTGTATGTAATACCCCGCCTGCTACTACAGGTACAGGCTCTGATCCTAGTGGGACAGATAGCTGAAACAACTAGTGAGAGTGAGTAACCTTAAGTAGAAAAGACAGTAGCCCCAATCTAACATGTCTCAAGCCTGTCTCATTCCGCCGCCGTCCATATCGTAGGTAACCTGTCCCTGTCCCTATTCAGTCTAGGAGGCCATTCCCCAGCTACGCCAGGTACTAGCCCTACCTAGACACTCTTCGCCCAATACTCTTCAGCTTGCTTAACTGGCTTCCCGCTGGGATTGGTTGCCCAAACCTTCCGCCAGGTTGCTCAGCGTAACAGGGGCACCAGGTGTAAGATGCCAGTAAAGCGTATAAGAACATATGTCTGAATATATTTTGGAAGATTAGATTGTTTCTTCTAGTTAGCCGAAATGTTTTAATTCAATGCCAGGTAAAGTCACTCGTAACTTCACGTGCGAATTTCACGACGTTTGAATGGCACTAAGGTCTAGGATACTTGTCTCCTAGATACTTGTCTCTGGGCCACACTACGGCTCACCCGCCGCGGTTTTTAGTCGTGTGATTTTGAGTTAAGTAAGGCCGAGGCCGCACTATTGTTTTTTCCCGCAAGAGGTAACCGCTATTACCGCGAAACCACTCGAGAAACACACAGTACGCTATGGGAAAAATCAGTCGCTGGAAAAAACCGCAAGTGAGACCGCTTGTATTAGCTTACTTGAGTCACAAAATTACGCAATTAAAAACCGCGGTGGTTTAGCTGTAGTGCGGCCTCGGCTTAAGCTAATACAAGCAGCCTCACTTGCGGTTTTTTCCGGCGAGTAATTTTAAGGCCAAGGCCGCACTACGGCTAAACCGCCACGATTTTCAACCGCCTGATTTTATGACTCAAGTAGATTAATACAAGCGGACTCACTTGCAGTTTTTTCCCGCGACTGATTTTTCCCATAGCGTGCTGTGTGTTTCTCGAGCGGTTGTAGCGGTTACCGCTCACGGGAAAAAAACCGTAGTGCGGCCTCGGCCAAATAGCGAAGTGTGTGCTTCTCGAGCGGTTTCGCGGTTATAGCGGCTAACTAAATATAAATCTTAATAATATTTATAAATTCACATATTCCCCGTAATGAAGATACTATAAATTTTATTAATCACTTTTTATAATTGTTTCAATTTTACAATTTTTTTGTAAAAAATGTTGTGATGATTTCAACATAACATTTTGAGAATTTAGATGAGTAATTTGCTGTTTCGCATATTTTTGACATTCAAATCCTAAAGAAACTATTAGTAGATCTTTATTCGTTTTTACAAAAAGCTAGGATAACAGACATATTACTATACATTGTCAAGGTTTTAAAATGACCAGATGATGGGATGTTGGAACGTTCGTCAACAGGAAATGTTCGTGACAATGTTCGGTTCATTCTTTCCCTGCAGGAGAGAATGTGATATTTTTCAGCGGGTGAGTTGCAGTGGCGGTTGGTTAAGATTATAATATTAAGATATTGTCGGTTGACGCATAGGAGGTGGTGAAAGCCGTGCCAGGTGGTGCGAGTTAATATGTGTCGGTGTTTTTGATTTGCACGCTTCCATCCGTATGTTTGGAACGCTGGGCCATCGGTATATCTCTCAACCGTGAACACCATATTTTTCTCTTCTATTTCCTTCCTGTATGCGTCCTTAGTTGAGAGTGGTACACCTTCGAAACCCAAATATACCCAAAATATAACCCAAATATATTAAATATTCTCCCCCATTGTCGCAGAACCTGATGGGCTAAACGTGAAGGTATTTGATGTGTTTTTAGAAAGGCCCATTGTATATTTAAGGTCTCTTGCTTAATTTTATCTAGCTCTAGCAGGTGGATCTTAGAATTGGGCTTATAGTTTTGAAGCAATAAGTTACCACCAGTCAGAGTGTAATGTTCAATAATTTTGCTGCTGTAGCTAGAATTAGGGCTCGTATATTCCAGAGGGATTCAATGGTTTGAGGTGCTTTTTTACTTTTTTCTTTAACCCCTTCAGGCCTGAATTTTTTTTCGTTAAAAAAAATTATTTTCATATTAAAATTAACGTAAATCCTGTAAAAGAATACAACAGTATACTTTTTATAAAAATATTTATTTATTTATACTTTTTATATGTACATTTTAATGGACATCTGGTCCTAAATTAAAGTTTTCCACTTTCATAAAATCCTACGAAATATTAGTAGAAAAATAAAAATATTATAAATATTTGGTAAAATTATATTATAAATATTTGGTTTCGTAGAGGTAGCTGTATGTATAATAATTATTATTTTCTGTGAAATCTTTCAAAACAATTTCTCTCTTTCAATAAACACAAGTGTACCTGACATTTATCACAATAAAAATGTGTCCTTCCTTAGCATGAAGGCAACTTTCATCGTGTTGCTTCTTATTTGTCATCAATTTGGGGCATATGATTTACATTATCGCACTGAATTTTTGTCATTGGTCTTCTCTCACAGCAACTAAATTTTCGTGATTTGGTGGGTGTATTTTCTATATTTTGCGATGGATGACCAGTTTTTTATATATTTACGGGTTTGTTCATATAATTTAGGATTTTGGCAACATGCATGCGAAATTCCAATAAATCCATAATATCTATTTTCGAATTTTGGTTTTGATGCAATCTTGTTGTATTCTACCCAACTATTAGATAGAGCAAAATCTACAAAATGCATAATTACTCTGAGCGTCCATTTTTGTGATCTAATATATATATGTGATATAAACTAATATACATATGGAGCAAATCAACTCCTCCCATGCTTTTGTTATATTCCTTGATCTCATCAGGTCTGTCAATTTTAATATAGGCTGATTGTTGCTTGTCCCACCGTTTAGCTTTATCTGTTCTTCCAGTTCCAAGAAAGTTAGAAGCCATATGGACTGGTTTATTGTCCAGCCATTTTACCATTATACTGCCAAGCTGCCTAACTAGGTCTTCGAAATAGCCCCTTTTCTTCTTTTTGAAATCTTTATCAGACATAAATGGTGGTTTATAAAACCTATTCATACGAACTGTACCAGCAGCACACATTTTCATTTCTAGTAATCGCAAAAGAAGAGCATATGAATTAAAATAATTGTCAAAATATACACTATGACCTTCTTTTTTCATAATTTCTACTAATTCTAAAACAATTGCCCTACTTTTTCCATAAAGACCATTCCGAGTACATAAAACAAAAATTTTCAATCCCCACTTACAGGGTTTATTTTGAAGAACTGTAAATGGAATCATTTGTTCGTCAATAGAAATAACTTGTCCAATTTCTAATTCCTTACAGCGCTATTATGGATGCAGTACTAAGCATCCATAATAGGCCTGACCTTGTAAAATTTATCTGCACAAGAGTTAGGTCATTCTAAATTATTGACCAAATGTAGCATCGTTCGTAGCTGGAAGAATCTATTTTTGTTGTCATGTTTTCCAAAGAAACATTTATACCGAGGACGGAACTCCAGTACATTCTTATACGTGGAAATTTATGTAGGCATCCAATTGTAATATGCAAGCCAAATAACGTCTCAATTTCATTAGTATTTGTTGGTTTGAATTGAGATTTTCCTTGTTGATGTGCGTATATGTTTGTATATTCGGCCATTTGTTCAAAAATTTCAGGTGTTGTCAGGTGTCATATATTTAGAAAAGTATTCTATAGGATTTGGTACTACTGAATTCTTGTCATTGTACGTTCTTGTCATTCTCTATCCATCCAAAATTTGGTGGATTAGTTTCTCTTAGTATTCTCTTATTTTGAAATTCTTCTTTAGTGGGTTCTGTATCTAGTACGCCTATATTCGCATTTATATTATCATTTTCTTCTTCAAAAGTTTCACTTTCTCTTCTGTCTATGGTGTCCTCACCTTCTTGTTCTTTTCTTAGTCTTTCAACTTCTTCTACTTCATCTTCACTTCCTTCCATGCCATCAAGATCTGATAATTCCCCATTTTCCAACATTTGTAATAATTTGTCTACATCTTTTTCATTATCCAGATAAAATTTGTAAAATTTTATTATCCAACGTAAAGGATAAATATACTCAATGTAACAAATATTTCCATAAATTGTCAACCTATTATAGAAAATTCAAACCAAAACTTGCTACATTTCTTTCTACCCTCTGGGACCGAATGTACATTATGATGTACATACTTCATATAGAGGGTATAAAACTAAACCAAATGTAAAATTTGTTTATAAAACTTACCTTCATTACTACCTAGATAGATACATTCTTTAGTGATTTATACATTTTTTCAAACTAACCTGAAGATATAAATTCAAAAAACTATAAAATATCCGAATTACCAATTTCAAGATTACCCAAAGGTCAAACTGCTCACAAGAGAATCATAGTAGTTCACAACAGAAAAGACAGATAACAATACAGACGTTATTTGTTGACATTAGTTGACTATTGGTATGTACATTAGGTCCCGCCACTAAGTTTAAACCGTTACCTAATAAAATACAGCATGATAAATGTTATGTACATTACAATGTACACAGGGTCTGAAGGGGTTAATATGTTTGGAGAAGGTTAGCTTATTCCTAGCTATTCATAAATATTGACATATTCCAGCTGGTTCTCTCCTATATTAAATTTGTCACACTTTCGGAGCCGACCGCCTTTTCTATATTTCATTGCTTTACTTTTCTCATAGTTTATAGTCAATTTGTTTAAGAGGCACTTTGTGTTAAGATGGTTTAAGCTTGCCTGGGTTGCTGTCATTGGAGTATATGACCAGGTCGTCGGCGTACATTAGGCAGAAAAACCCAGGTACTATGATGTGGGGTGGTAGATCATAGATGTAGATCAGAAACAGGTTGAGGCTCAGTGTATCACCCTGGAGTACCCCCTGGTTTTTGGGGAACCAAACACGCGGTTTGCTGACAAGTGCCCCCCTGAATAGATCGACCACACCGGAACCGCTTACGCCTTACTTACTTACGGTTTTTGGTTGTTTTATATTTCTCTTTATTTCCAATTTTTTCTCTAATTGATTCCTTACCAATTCGGTGCTGGGACATATAAAAACTGCGTGGTATGCATCATCGTTGGGATGTCCGCACAGCAAGCAAGTCTATGTTTCGCTTCTGTTAAATCTTTCCAAATACGCCATGAAACATCCATGTGCCGTGAGAGCTTGATTGAGTTCAAAACTCATTTGGCCATGTGTTATCTCGCACCCCATGCTCATATTTGGTATTAGACGGTGTGTCCAACGACCGGTTGTGGTCGAATCCCACCTCTCTTCCCACCGCCCTATTAGTTTTTGACGCGCCGTCTTCTTGGCTTCCGTCTTTTTTTGCTTGCTTTTGTCCATTGAGTACGCCTTGTATGTTTCCTGCCCCTCCTGGACAAGTAGATCGATTGGCGGGGTTCTGGCCTGCACCAATGCTGCCACCGCACCTACTGTTTGGAATCCCCTACATACTCTGAGAGCCATCTTCCTCCGTATTCTGTCAATCATTAGTTTGTATTTTTTTGTTTGAAGGGCGTTCCCCCATATTTGGCAAGCATACAATATTATAGAGCCCACTACTTTGCAGAAAATTGAGCGTTTCTGTTTTCCGGCCCCTCCATGATTAGGTTGGATCCTTCCTATTTTCTCACCTTCTAGGGTGAATTCAACACTTTTAAATTTTTTCCTGCACACTATCATGATGGCTTCTGTTGTTTGTTTTGCTAATCTTAGTTTCATTTCTTGCATCCATCTGTTAATCAATCGCAGTGATTCGTTAACGTTTTTCATTAGTTCTCGCTTTCTCCACGATTGCTACATCATATGCATAGGCTAACATCTCCACCTCCGCTGGTAGCTGCGTTCTAAATCGGCTATCAAACAGTATGTTATTTTTAATGTGTAATTTTTTTCTATTTCGATGTATCTCTCCGAAAAGTAACTGTGAACTATTTTCAAAAGATATGGCGATATTTCTCTTTTTTGCTGTTCCTCCAGTATTTTTTGCCATGACGCTGTTAAAGGCTTTCTCGACATCTAATGTGATTAGAACACATAATTTTCTTTTGATTTTGATTTTTTCTTTAACTCTTCGTTGGCTAGATCGTGTACCTTTCTAACTGCGTGTACTGTCGAGATTCCCTCTTGGAACCATATCGTTTGTTTGAGATTCTACCGTTTTTGTTTATTTCTTCAATTATCCTGCTTATTAGCATATGCTTACATAGTTTTCCCATGGTGTTAAGTAAACACATCTGTCTGTATTTAATCTCTTCGTTAATTTTGCTTGGCTTCTTTGCAAGTAAAAGTTTGGCGGTTTTCCATATAGGTGGGTACTTTCCTTCTTTTAGTGTATTGTTTATAACCTCCAATATATAGCCTGGTATCTGTTCTACGACAATTTTAATAATTTCTGGTGGTATGCCATCTATTCGAGGGGCTTTCCCATTTGCAATTTTTTGGTAGTTGTCGTTCTTCCATTCTGTATAGGTTGATATGAGCAACAAGGGGGGGGGGGGGTCCAAGTCACGTCCTGGTGCTGCGGGAATAGTTGTTTTGCTATTTTCATTTTTACTTCCGGTGTAAGTGGGTTGTCTTGTAGCCTCATCTTTTCGTTTCTTTTTGATGTCTTTATTTCGTTTCTGTATTCTTATTGTAAGGTTTCTATTTCCTCCTTGGAAGGAGGCGATAATCTGTTCATTTGTTATCTGCTGAAGCCCTGCTGCTTTCTCTGTTTTAAGTGTCATTAATTAATCTAGTACCTCTTCCTTATTTATATTTTCCATATAATTTTCCATATATTTCTTCCTATATTTTCAGGTTGTCCTCGGTTTCGTTGTTTGGAAGTGTGGTTTCGTGTTGTCCTCTATCCTAAAGAAATTGCAACATCAAATTTGGAGAAATTGTGAAAATGTTCACTTTTCACAATTTCTGCAATTTTGTCGTGAAACCATTTTTTTTTTTGTTAAATTCATTCTTACACACTTTTAACATTCCCTAAAATTCACTGAGAATACTAAAATTGAATCTTAAATTTACAAATAAGTAAAGCAACATTCAGGTTTGATTCAAATTTCTAATCTTTCTACATTATTATTTGTTTAATTTATTATGTAAATAGTATTTAGATTTACAATTAACTATAAATTGTTATTTAGTTTGTTAGTTCTTTCTGTGAAAGTGAAGTTTAAGTTAAATGTTTTCGTAAAAAAGCGTAAATAAATGTAAATAATAAAGTTTCAAAAAATATTTATTAACGTCATTCAAACTCGACAAACATCCCAACAAACTCAAGCTCTCATATAACTTCCTTGAACTCCAACTAATCACTTAAATTGACTAAGTAATTATTTTAAACCCAATTATTAGTAACACCTTAGTAGGTTTAGTTGGCCTCGTAGTCTACAGAGTTAGAGCGCTAACTAACAAAACTGGAGGTCCCGGGAGCGAGTGTCGGCCGCATTTGCCCCAGGAGACAAATGTGTAATTAATTGATGCGATTTATTATAATACCTTAGTGTCTTTGATTATAAAATGCAAAATGTGGGCAAAATACAACAGGCCACTTGGCCGCAGTATTAAAAGGGTTAATAACCCGCTATCCACATGGGACCAAATTTTAAAAACAACTTTAGTAAACCAAATTGTAAATTTCAAGTAAACTTAAATCGACAACATTAAAATTAGAGGTGATTTTTTGAGACAAGATTGAACTAGGCAGACTAGAGAGATAATACTGGATATACAAGACTCTTCAAACAAAACTCAACAGACAGATAAAACCATTAGACCAGACAGACAAGATTTAATAGACTAGACTAAAATAGGTTAGACTAAAGACTACAATCTTTGCATAGCTGCCATCAGCAGCTGCTCGTCTTCAAGACTGGACAGACAAAACTAGACAGACAAGACTTGACAGACAAGACTGGACAGACAAGACTTGACAGACAATACTAGTCAGGCAAGACTTGACAGACAACACTAGAAAGGCAATACGAGACAGGCAAGATTCCTTTTTGTAAAGGGGAATCTACTTCAACAGCTTCGGTAGATTTTCTTGACAAAATATGGCAGGAAGTAGATAAAGTAAAGTAGATAAACAATCCAATTGGAATATTTTGCGATCTACCAAAAGCCTTCGATTGTGTATTATTGCATAGGATTCTAATGAAAAAATTTTAGAGCTATGGGACCAGGAGACAAGCGGGCCGCTGGATACAATCCTACTTGGAAAACTGGAAGCAATTTGTATAGGTAAGGATTGGAAACAGAACTGGACAATCAAGGAAAATATGTACACACATAGGGGTACCACAAGGAAGCGTACTAGCTCCAACCCAATGTCTGCTATATACCGTTGATTTAGTTAAATACATAAGAGGGCGTCATTGCATTCTATATGCCGATGACACTAGCTTTGTAGTGTCTGGAAAAGAATTTCACAGTAATATTGAGGAAGCCTGTTGGAGAAGGTTTTCAAATAAGCTCCATTTTAATAAAATCAAAACAGAATATCTTATTTTTCAATCGACAAGAAGTATCTAAGTCGACAATATTACCCTAAAAATACAAACTCACCAGCTGAAAAGGACAAAATATACAAAATTCCTAGGGGTATAAACGCTATACTACACAAGAAGGCATTTCTAATCAAGTACGTATCCAAAATACTTTGGAAAGTATAGAAGTATAGAAAAAGGAAGATCTTCAGAACTGGTATTTTGCTGAGGTTCAGAGTATTCTGTCATATGCACTAATCTTATGGGGCGCTTCTTCGCAGATAGAAATAATACTTATTGCACAAAAAATAATTCTGAGAAACATAATAAGGTTAAAAATTACTGCTTCCTGTAATCAGCACTTTCAGAACCTAGGAATATTGACAGTAGTCACTTTGTATATTCTAGAAACAACAGCATATATTCATAGGAACGAAAGGAACTCGCCAGTAAAACGCGGACAATCACAATTATAACACGAGAGGAAAAGATATCCTATACGTCCCAAAAACAAATTTTTCCTTATGCAGCAAAGGACTGGAAAACCAAGGCATAAAACTATTTAATAAACTACCAAAGACTCTCCGAGATGAAATTTCTTATAAGAAATTCAGAAGAAAGGTCAAACAGTTGCTATTGCTTCAAACTCCTTTTTATAACATCAAAGATTTTTTTAATTGTGATTTTAAAAATCATTGATTTGTATTTATTTTCCTTGTCAATTTTTTTAAATTGTAATTTTAAAAACCATTGTCAATGTTAAATATCATTGTCAATGTCATAATCAATGTCAAATAGAGATATAACAATATACAACCCTTTCTTTTAATCACTAGTTTAGTAGTATTAGTCGTAATTAGATCTCTGTTGTAAGTATGTGACTAGTTTTTGGAGTTCCTTTTGAAAAAAATTGTGATAGATTCCAAAACATCAGGTAAAACCATGTTTGAGGACATGTCGTAAAATTATTAAGATTTTCTTATTACAAAGACATATTTCTAAACTGGCTAATGTTCGTTATCTTAAAATTCACATGAGTTTTTTTCGAAAATTTTCTAATGTAAAATATCAAAATTTTTACATCACCATTAAGACAATGAAAAGGTCTATCCAAATCGAGAATAAAAAAAGGGGGTTGCCATTTAAAAAAATGTCAATGACGTCACATCGAAAACACCAATGACGTCACGAAAAAAATTTTTACGTCATAACTTTGTATTTTGGAAAACAAAATCGACGGGTCCGAGCGATTATCCCAAAAACAATAAATAAAGAAGTTATGGGTTTGATTCCAAACTTAAACACTACACTGTATGTATTTATTGTCATTATCATTTTCTTTTACATTGTAAATTTTAAATTGTAATTTTAAAAACCATAATATTGTAAGTATTTATTATGACTGAACCTATAGATATAGTTATATCTCAAAAGGTCAATCAAGAATTTGACTAGACAGACAAGACTAGACTTGAAGACGTGACAAAGTTGATATACAAGACTAGATAGGCAAGACTGAACACACAAGACTGGATAGACAAGACTAGACAGAGAAGACTAGACAGACAAGAGATGATAGACAAGACTAGATAGGCAAGACTAGTCTTTTACAGTAATATTCCAAAGCGTAGGCCCCATTACTGAGCCATGTGGAACAAAACTGTAGATTTTGCGTTCTACGACTACACCTACTTCCATGAGGATCTTTCGGATTGAGAGATAGCTACTCACGAACTTAACAAAGTAAAGTGGAAAATCTCTGGCTATTAGTTCATTGTCCTCCTCGGTAGTGTAGTTTCGGAAGACCCGGGTTCGATTCCCGGTCGGGCAGGCAACAGCTAGGGCGGTTTTCACCAACCGTCCGGGCTCCCACCCTGAACGAATGCGAAATAAGGGATCCCGGGGTGGCGCATACTAAAAGCCAAAGTGGAATAGGCTATTAATTCGTCTACAATGTTTTCCCAGACAGCCGAGTTGAAGACGTTTTTGAAGGTCTTTAACATCTAGAGTTACAAGTGCGCATATCTTTTTTCCTCCGGCATCCAGCTGAAGCGGTTTCTACCACCTTGAGCACTCTTATAATGGCCTCAATTATCGAGAATTTCTCCCTAAAGCTAAATTGCTTCTCGCACAGTTCTTGGCCATTTTTCAACTCCCTTTTTGTTCTTTCAAAGATCATTTGCTCTAGTAGCTTGCCTGAGGCATCCAGTAGGCACATCCGTCTATAAGCAGATGGTTCCTGGATCGATTAGACAGACCAGAATCGACAGATCCCTAGACAGATAAGACTAGTCATGCAAGACTGATAAGTCTAGTCTTGTCTGTCCAGTATTGTCTGATCAATCTTGTCTGTCCAGTCTTGTGTGTCTAGTCTTGCCTGCCTAGTCTTGTCTGTCAAGTCCTGTCTGTCTAGTCTTTCTAGTCTGTCTGTCTGTCTAGCAAGGTTAGCAAATACATGTCCATGGCGTATCCGTAGCTACTGCGTGCTTGTAACCCTGGACGCGAAAAAGCCTTCAATTCGATCCCATGGGGCGGAATCATGGTGGCTTTGGAACTAAAGGGGTTAGCTCCCTACCTTCGAAAGATGGTGGGAAGCTACTTGAATAATAGGGAGATAGTGACTGTGGAAGGTAAAATCTTCAAAATGAGTGCGGGTGTTCCACAGGGTTCAGTTCTTGGGCCGATACTGTGGAACATATTTTATGATGAGGTTTTGAGATTGAGACTGCCAGACGGGGTTACACTCTTAGGGTACGTTGATGACAGCGGTGGTCGCTATCGCAAGGACGGAAGATAGTCTGATAGAGATAATGAATGAGGCAATTGGTAGGATTGATCGGTGTATGGGGGAAAAATGGCTTGCTCTGGCTCCCTACAAAACCGAGGCGGTTCTGCTAATTGGGAGAAGAAAGCTGTGTGAACTGACCTTGCGAATGGGGACAGTTGACGTACCGGCTCGGGAATCTGTAAGATACCTTGGGGTAGAGCTTCAACGAAATCTCAGGGTGTCCGATTAGGTCACCCGGGTGGTGAGCAAGGCTACAGCATGTGTGAAAGCCTTTGGACGGCTGATGCGCAACATAGGTGGGCCGTTAGCCTCCTAGAGGAGGGTTATGAATACGGTCGTGCACTCCATCCTCCTGTATGGGGTGCCGGCATGGATAAATGCGTTCAGGATTGAATGTTATAAGGCGAGACTGATGAGAGTGCAAAGGTGTATGCTGCTGCGTGTGTGCAGCACATACAGGACTGTTTCTGGCGACGCCGTGGCGGTAGTTGCTGGAGTTATCCCGTTAGACCTTCTGGCGCATGATAGGGTGAGAGTTTGGGGAGGTAATGACCCTAGAAATGAAAGGGAAAAAACAATGCGTGTATGGAAAGAGCTATGGCAGGGGTCGGAAAAGGGAGCCTGGACCAGGCAACTGATTCCGACTATCAATGAATGGGTCAACCGTGGGCACGGGGAGGTGAATTATCACCTCACCCAGGCACTTACGGGGCATGGATGCTTTGTGTCTTACCTGGTGCGCATCGGGAAACTGGTTGAGGCGCACTGTAGGTATTGTGGAGCGACTGCGGACACTGCGGAGCATATCTTCGAGTGTACGAAATGGGATAGAATGAGGAGCGCCGCAGAATGGAACGTGGGAGAGAATGAGAGTGTGGTGAGAATCATGCTCCGCAGTGAGTATGAATGGGGCGTGCTGACTGGAATGATAGGATATATAATGAAGAGAAAGGAGAAGGATGAAAGGGATGAGCGTAAGGCGGGACGAGGGGATGCTACGCGCGAGCCGAGCGTGCCAACGCCGGGCCCCCCTTAGTGCGAAGGGGGCGCACAAATTTATTGTAAACTCTGATGTGAGGGGGGCACGGCGCAACGAATGAATGCGGATGAATGCTTTGGATATGAAAGGGGGAAGAACGTGATGAAGTTATGCCTAATTTTGGATTCCATCACGTTCTCTCCGGTTTTGGCTGGGGGGGGGGGTCTTTTTACTTTTTATGGTGGGGGATTTTTAGTGGGTCGTCCCTTTTGGGGGACAGCCCCACACTACCACTCGGCACGGGTCGGGTAGTGTCTGTTTGCAGATTTTCACCTCCAGCACGTGCAAAAAAAAAGTCTTGTTTGTCTACTCTGGTCTGTTCAGTATTGTCTGTCCAGTCTTGCCTGTCCACTCTTGTATGCCTAGTCTTACCTGTCTAGTCTTATCTGTCAAGTCTTGTCTGTCCAGTTTTGTCTATGCAGTCTTGTCTGTCCAGTCTTGTCTGTCCAGACTTGTCTGTTCAGTCTTGTCTGTTCAGTCTTGTCTTTCCAGTCATGTCTGGTCATGTCTTTCCAAGATCATTCGCTCTAGTAATTTCTCTGAGGCGTCCAGTAGGCACATCGGTCTATATCATTGGTATCAGACAGACATGACTAGACAAACAAAACTAGATAGACAAGATTAGACAGATATGATTAGATAGACAAGACTTGGCAGAGAAGACTAGAAGATCTATAATTTGTACTTCTTTTTGATTTTCTTCATTCTCGTTTTATTTTAATCATGGTACTTTTATGTAGTTTGTCTACTCTTATCTGGATTTTGTAGGGTTTTCCAATTTATCTATGTGTATTTCTACATATGTTTAGAAATTAGGGTAGGAATAAAATAAACAAAAACCACATTTATTTCTTATTCATAATTTCTATTGCTTGTTCCTCGCCCCCATATTATCTTTTAAATTATTTTCAAATGTTATTATTGAAACATACATTTTTTTAAATATACTCTAATATTTTATTACTCTCTTTTATAAACTACAAATATATATATTTACGAGATAATTTAGCATCATCGGGATATTTCAGGCAAATCACAGTTCGACATACCGAATTTCACAATAAAATATTTTGATTAGAAAGGTTTGATAAAAAGGTTAGTAAAATTGAGTGTTAGTTCTAAGAGTGAGTTAACTGGGTTTAGATTTAATTAATAAATTAGATAGAATTGATAACGAATTGATATGCCTTAACCACACTTAGTGAGTGTGGTTAAAACATAGTGGATTTATCAATTCGGTGTAAGTATGGATTACTACGTAGTAACGGTGGCAACCATCCGATTCATTAATAAATTAGGATTAGTTTAGAAAACGAGGATTATCTACAAAATAACTGAATTAAGTTGCTTTTATTTTGCTAAATTTTTTTCGTTCTTGATTAGAAGGCAATAAGAGTTTAATGTTAGTCTTTTTAACCAGAGTTAAAATTAGTTTCTTTTTGCAAGTTTGTTGCTGCATTTACGACAGAAAAGTAAGTAGTTTTAGTGAGCCAATATAATCATCACAGTCTTCTAAAAATACCTATTTTAGACTTAACTTAATACAAAATAAGATTTGTGTTTTTTTTTTGTTGTTGCTTTTTTTGGAGATGGTTTGTTAGTTTTTACCCTGTGTTGAAATTAAAAGATTTTTTTTTTCCGGAAATTTCCAATTATTTTTTTTTTAGTAGAAAATTTACAATTTTTTTTTTACTTGAAAATATCCTAATATTCTTTTTTTACTTGAAAATTTCCAAATTTGTTTTTCTTTTTTTTGGAAATGTTTCAAATTTTTTTTAAATTAATTATCAATGTTTTCTTGTTCAAATTGTTCGTTACTTATAAACTGGTCTCGTTTAATACTGGTTTTAATATCTCTTGTTTTAGTAAACTAAGTAAATTAGTAAACTGAATTAATAATTAAAATTAATCTAGATGTCTAAAACTTGTCTTTTATCTATATAGATTCAATTTCCAAAATATTCATTTTGAAAGATTCCTTTTTGCTTAAAAAAAAATCGTGAAATTTATAAATAACTGATATATTTTTGTCTTTTTTTTAAGATTGATGTTTTGATAAAAAATATTGAAAAATTCATGAGCAATTTATAGTTTGTGACTTTTTTGCATTTTTATATTTTGATAAATTACTTGAATTTTGTAAATAAATCAACGTTTGTTTAACTAATAATAATAATCTTTATTGTCACCAAATGGCTATCGACCACAAGGTCATTAGGAGTTCAAAGCGTTTATGTCATACATAATTTGACAAAAAAATAGGATGATTTCCTAATCATCCTATTTTTTTTAGCACACTTTTTAGCACTTTCCGCACACTAGGCAGCCTGGATGCGCAGCCAGGCTGCCCAATTTTGATTATGTCCATCACTACTGGATGTACTGCCAAAGTGACCAAGTCAATAATTAACACAAATGGCGTAAACTATGTAAATAAATAGATAAATATATATGAAGTGATATGGGGTTATATGCGGTGTCTTTGTAGGATGTCTGTGTGTAAAGTCTGTCTGTATGTGAGAGTCCCGTTTTGAGCAATGTGTCGATTAACGCCCGATGAATGTTTCTGTCTTTAAATTTGCCATTTGCCAATTTATATAAAGTCCACACGTCCACACGTCCACACGTCCCGATTTTGGCGGGACAGTCCCGCTTTTTGGAGGACAGTCCCGCGTCCCGCCGATTTTAAAAAATGTCCCGATTTTTAGAAAATATCTGCATTACTTATTTTAAATACTGCAATATATATATTAAGATGTTTCAACATATTCCCTTAAAATCTCTTTTTTTAATGTCACCTAATGAATTTTTTTAATATCGCCGAATTGAAGAATGGAGTTTTCAAGATATTCCAAGCAGTTATTATAAAAATTTCTGACTGCTTTCAGAAAATTCGGTCGTTTAATGGCACCTTATTCTGAAATTTTCATTGGGTGATTAAAAAAGGAGATTGATGGGAGTATGTATAGAAATCTTCTTAATATATTAGTAACCATTTTCCGAAAAATAATATTTGCGAAAATAATCTTTTATCCACTCACACACAAAAATGAAAACAAATATATTATTGTATGTGAAGGATGCCATTATTATAATCGTGTGTAAAAGTATCCGAATCGTGTGTAAAAGTCCAATGTAAATCAAATGGAGTTCCATTATTAAACGATTTCTGTTTGTTGTTACTATGGCAACAACTTGCGTCAGTAACCAAAAAACACAGATCTGGTGAAAATAAATTTTCTGACGTATATTAAAATTGAATTATTTTTTCTTATTTTGCACCAAGAAGCCATTGGCCTCTCAGTCTGGATTTATCTGGCTCTAATATAACTTAACCTAACCATCTAGGTAAACCTAATCTAGGTTAACCTGGATTACATCGACAACCAACTCATTGCAATTACACCACTCGCCTTCGGCTCGTGCTTTATACTTCGCAACTCATGCACAAAAGCCCTTCTTTCCACACTTGTTTCATAAACTACTATTTTGATGAGGCGCTATTGGTAAAAAGATACGTTGTTGATGAAAAAATTAAATGTTGATTGTTTGCAAATGTGGAAGCAGACAAAAAATGGAAAAATGATAATAAAGTGTAAAAAAATAATGTGACCAATTCATTTGAGAAATTTCACGACATTTTAATAAATGATCCGAGTATTCACTCGGATCAAAAATTTGACCGTGAAAGAAAATTCTTATTTTTTTTTAATAAAAAATTTAAATTAATAAAAAATAATAATAAGTTTTTTTAACAAATATTTTTATAGTTTTTTCAATAAATAATAATAAATATTTTTTTGTATATTTATACACAAGTATATGAATCTATACAATAATAGTAGTTTATGATACAAGTGTGTAAAGAAGGGCTTTTGTGCATGTGTTGCGAAGTTTAAATCGCAATGAGTCGATTGTATATAGTTTAGGTTATGGTAAGGTTAAGTTATATTAGAGCTATATAAATCCAGACTGAGAGGCCGAGAGTTCTTGATTCAAAATAAGAAAAAATCGTTTAATAATGAAACTTCATTTGATTTACATTGGACTTTGACGCACGATTTGGATACTTGCACACACGATTATAATAATGGCATCCTTCACATACAACAATGTATTTATAGTTAATTTTGGTGTGTGAGTAGCTAAAATATATTTTTTGAATTATTGGTCTGCTTTCATAACTAAATTATAATTCTCATTTCACCCCGTTTGTCCCGCTTTGTCTTAACCCATTTTTGACTACTGTACACAAGCAGGTACACAAATATATTAACATTTTTACGCCATCTAATAATATGTAGCTAAAACTGGATTGCGTATATATGTTTTTTAATTGCTTCGAACTTTACCACACTCAACGAATCCAGATCTTCCCAGTGTACCCACTTGTGAGTACACCCCATTCTCGTTTATGTTATGGAAAAAAAAAATCAGTAGCATTTTACTATTACTGAATAGATTAATAGGTTTTTACAATAAAATCATTGTTATTTTTTTTCCTTCGTGATTGGGCAAAAATGGGTTAATGAAAATGTGGTCACTTTAAATTTATATGGAATTTTAGTCAGTCTGTTTGTATTGTTTCTCTGGTTGTTTGGGTAACTTAATTTCGTTATAACGCGGAAAGTTTGGTTAGGCTACTTTCAATATCGTTGTTGTCGAGTTACGTGTTACATATTTTACAGGCAGTAAAAAAACTAAGTAACTGGAAAGCTCCTGGATCAGATAAAATTCATAATTTCTGGTTGAAACAACTAAAATCCTGTCATGTGCGGTTAGCCCAATGCTACACAGTCGCTCTGAACAATCCAGAAACCATACCTAAACATCTAACTGAAGGAAACACTTACTTTCAGTTTAAAAAAGGGAGTGTTACAGAGCCAGAAAAACTACAAACCTATTACCTATCTGCTCTATACAAGTTATTTACTTCTCTGATAAATAACAAAATCTATGATTACTGTGAAGTGAATAATTTATTCGAAACAGAACAAAAGGGTTGTATCAGAGGAGCGTTAGGATGTAAGCAATAGCTTACTATAGATGCTATCATTTTGAAACATGCTGAAAGAAAGAAACGTAACTTGCACATAGGATATATAGATTATTCTAAAGAGTTTGACTCTGCACCTCACGACTGGTTGATTAAAATCTTGGAAATCTACAAAATCTCTCCTAATATTACAAATTGTTTGGTAACAATGATGAAGACTTGAAGAACCAATCTTAACGTAGATAAAAATAACATAGGGAATATCAATATCAAAAGAGGGATTTTTCAAGGAGACTCTCTTTCTCTCCTTTGGTTCTGCCTAGTCTTGAATCCCCTCTTGACTTTACTGAAGAGAGAAAATATAGGCTACAAGATCGGGAGAAATAACAGAAGAATATCACATTTATTATATATGGATGACCTTAAGGTCTATGCTGACTCGGTTACAAAGTTTAATATCCATTGTAAAGAACTTCAGTATGGATATTAGCATGGCTTTCGGCCTTGATAAGTGCTCCATCCTAAATATTAAAAGAGGCAAGACAGAATATCTGGGAGAGATTGTTGAAAATATCGTCGAACTTGGGCGTGATAATGTTTATAAATATCTTGGATTACCTCAAAATATGAAAATTAACCATCAAAATCTAAAGAATATGTTTACGGAAAAATACAAGAGAAGACTTACTAAGGTTTTGTACACCAAGCTCTCCGGAAAAAATTTAATATCAACTATAAACAGTTGGGCAATTCCTACACTGACATATTCCTTTTGATTAATAAAATGGACTGAAACTGATCTGAGCAATCTAGATAGGATCAGCAGAGGAACTCTTTCTAAATTCCGATGTCGACATCCAAGTTCCTCCGTCACAGGGTTATATCTACCTCGCAAAGAAGGAGGTAGAGGGTTAATTAACCTTTTTAACTTGTGTAGAACCCAAGAGGAGAACATGCGGAATAAACTATTACGCTCTAGTGATGACCTCATCCAATCCGTACTGAAGGCTGACGATGGGTATACTCCTCTAAATTTATCTTGTCACACTCAAACATTCCCCAAAAAAGATTTCAAACCCTGGAAAGACAATATTCTCCACGGGAAATACCCAAGCCTCCTTACCGAAGATCATATTGACGTAAATGCTTCCTTACAATGACTGAGGGATGGATTTATCTATCCGGAGACTGAGGGATTCATTATAACTATCCAAAACAGAATTATAAGAACCAAAAACTATGAAAAACACATTTTGAAATTAAACGTGATGGACAGGTGTATAAAGTGTGGTCGTGTTGGCGAATCGATAGAACACATAATGGCAGGTTGCCCAACCTTATCAGAGACTGCCTATTTAAGGAGGCACAATCAAGTGGGAAAGCTGATTCACCAACAAATCGGTATAAAATACGGTCTTCTGGGGCTGAAAACTCCTTCATATTATAGATATCTACCAGCACCAGTCGTCGAATCAAGTAAACAAATTCTCTACTGGGACAGGCCTATATTGACCTATAAGACGATTGCCTACAACCGACCTGATATTCTTCTAATTGATATTGACGCCAAAACAGCCATACTATTAGACATGGCAGTTCCGTTGACAAATAACATCCGAAGAACAGAGACAGAAAAAATAAATAAATACGAGGAACTAGCCTGGCAAATCAAAGATATCTGGAAACTGGACAGAGTATTTATTTACCAAATTGTTATATCTGTGGAAGGAGTTGTCTCGTCCAATTTTACAAAAAACATAGAGAAACTTGGCTTGCCGAAATCCATCTTGAGACATGCACAGAAGGCAACGATTTTGCAAACCTGTCACATTGTGCGCAAGTTTCTTAATTGAAAATTGGCTAAATGATCATGTGGGCCAGAGTGAACTCTCTTTCCGCATATCAAATTTTTCCAGCGTAAGCTGAGAAGGTGCAACATTGCAAAAAAAATATATATAATAGAGTTATTATGAGATCTAAGTGCGGTATCGTCGGCGTATTGAAGGATGTAAGAGTGGAGGTTGATTTGGGACTTGTCGTAAAGATGGGAGTTGTAAATGTCGTGGCAAAATATATTATAAAGTAGGGGAGATAGTGGAGAACCTTGTGGGAGCCCTCGAAGGGAGCAAATTCAGGGGAAAAGAGGTGGAAAAAAATCACTATTTTTGCAGTATTTCAAGTTTACTTTTTAAATATCTAGAAAACTACTAATTGTAAGTTTCAAAAAAGATTTTGGGATCGCTTTAAAGAAGATACTTGAGGCCACAGAAAAATTAAAAAATATATATTTTAAAAATAAAAAATTTCAAAAAAACCTCTGAAAATTACAGGATCTTTTATGAACAAGTAGAGGTATTATATAAAAAAATTGAAATAAATAATAGGTAAAATATATTATAAAGTAAGGGAGATAGAGGAGAACCTTGTGGGAGCCCTCAGGGGTGCAAATTCAGAGGAAAAAGAGGGTAAAAAATTCACAATTTTTCCAGTATTTCAAGTTTACGTTTTAAATATCTAGAAAACTTCTATGTTTCAAAAAATATTTTGGCTTCGCTTTAAAGAGGATACTTTGGGCCACAGAAAAATATAAAGAAAAATATTTAAAATTAAAAATTTCAAAAAAACCAAAAATTACAGGATCTTTTAAGGAGGTTTCTATATTTTCAATTATCCTAATAGTTTAGCATAACAAATTTTAAGATTGGTAATTATTATTTACTTAATAAAATAAAGTTATTAAATTTTTAAATATTAAATATTAGATAATTTATTAAATGTTATTTTTGACTTAAAAGGTGACATAAACTTAATGTAAAGAACAACAGGTGACAACATCAGTGTTATGAGTTGACTGGTTGTAAAGGGATCAGAATTTTATTAACCCAAGATGTTGACCGAAAACCTCGAATTATCAAAAGACAAAAAATTATAGATAATCTATGTAAAAAGCTGGAGTGTATTCTATTAAATAGTTCCACAGGTATTCAAAAGTTCAAAATGTTTCCATGTTTTTCTTTTATCTCACAATCAGCTGTTATCGTGACGTTGCCAAACCATCTGTCATGTGAATTATGTCGATAAACAAGATTAAAAAAAAAAAATTAACTTTAATTATTTAAATAATTACATCGGGAACATTACATTGCTTTAATGTTATCGTGTTTTAATATTAGCTAAGGCTATTGTATATAGTTTTTTATTCCATAAAGTTGAGAAATTAATATCGAAAAAAATAAATAAGGACGTGACGGAAGCTTGTCGCCCATAGGAACCTGTGTATAAGATTCGAAAAAACATCATTTTTGAATTATTTTTCCGGATAAACTAAACGGAGGATCACTTTCAAATTTTGAGAGGACATAAATAAAGCATTGATCTTCATGTATAAAAAGTTTCAAAGCTTAAACTTGAAAAAAAATTTAACATGGGATTCGCTCGAACCTCCTTAAGAAGATTCAATTTTGAAACTATATCTTTGAGACTGAAAAATATATATTTTTTGTAGCACTTTAGTTCTTTAAAGCGAACCCAAGGCCCTTTCTGTAACTAGAATAGTTTTGTAGAAATTTAGAAAATAAAGTTGAAATACTGTAAAAAGATTTTTTCATAATATTCAAAAAAAATTTTTTTTTCCTTTGGTAGAACTTCGTTTTATGATGAAAGAAAACTTTCCATCAAAATTTTATTGGTGGATTTGACATGGATTTGACATGGACATGGAAATGATCCATATATTATTATTATTCAATTATCTATACATATATATATAGAATATGCATGAAATTTAAATTTGGTTCAAATATTTTTTTCCGAATCTTTATTGACCGGACATTTGAACTAAACCATTATTTTTGTAATTAATATGTTTTGAAATACTTAAAATTAATAAATAGAAGTGCAAATTAAGCGAGGGAAATTTAAATTTGTAAAACGCAACACCATTGGCTAAAACGAAAGTGACGTAACATCCCATATAAACAAGTCCGTATTTTTTACATTTGTATGTCATTACAGTCTTTTGGTTAGAAAATAAACGTCAAAAACGTCAAGTTAAAAATGAAAACAGCTGTATTAAACAATGGATCTGTTGATCTCTGATCTTTGACGTCATCAACAGACCGCGCGAAAATGGCGGCGTTTAAACAGCTCAAAATTTTTCTCAATTTTAAATATTTTTTAACTTAATTACAGCATTTTTAAGCAGTATTTATATTTTTTACCATGTTATAACGGTGTAAACAGTGAATTAAATATATAAAAAAAACATGCATATTCCCCATTACACACATAACAGTTACATATGTAACATATCCCTTTATCTCCATATGTAAGTAATAACATACTTTTTATTATAATAACATTTTAAAATCAACATTACCAAAGAGAAAGATAGACCTCAGAGACGTAAGAATAATCTCAAGCCTCTACTATGGCCAAAAAGCAGCAGTACGAGTGGATGACATAACTACTATAAATACAAATACAGGGAGGGTACGTCAAGGGTGTATACTTTCACCAACTCTTTTCAATCTGTACTTAAAAGACATAGTAAATAAAGCACTTGATGGTCAAAACATAGGCATTAAAATTAACGGAATGGCAATAAATAATCTTAGGTATGAGAAGGTATGCCGGCGATGCGGTTCTTTTAGCAGTAACACTCGAAGACATGCTGACGCTAATTAATAAAATTGTCACAGTAAGTGAATATGGACTATCACTGAACGTGAGCAAAAAAAATTATATGCTAATAACAAAAACAATTCAGGACAGCAACCATACAGAGTGGCCCAAAAGTAGGTATACAGTAATACTTTTATTATTTAATTTTTTAATTACTTGTTCAATTACATATTTAATTCCGAAGGTGCTCAAAATGTTCAGTAGGGAAAGATAGTATGTTCTAAAACCGCCGCCGCCACAACAGGGAAAAACGTTTCGTTCTGGACCGTCCACCTCCACTTCCGGTCCCCCACCTTTTAATCAGCTTTAATCAGCTTTAATCAGCTTTAATCAGCCTTAATCAACTTTAATCAGTTTTCATTCAGCTTTAATCAGCTTTTAATCAGCTTTAATTAACTTTTAATCAGCTTTAATCAGTTTTTAATCAGCTTTCAATTAGCTTTAATCAGCTTTAAAACACTACGAGAGTGGTCAGCTTTAAAATGTAAACACACGCTAAACAGCGTGTGAGGTCTATGTAGCCCCACGCTACAGGTTTCATCAGCTTCAATCAAGTGGAGGTGGAGGGTCCAGAAGGAATCATATTTCGGTGTTGTGGCGGCGGCGGTTTTAGAACATACTATCTTTCCCTACTATGTCCACCTTCGGCATTGATATATTCCTGCATCCTATCTAACCTATTTCCAGCCATGGTTTACACTAGAAACAAAAGAAATACCTGTATAACCTGTATACTTAGTGTATACCTACTTTTGGGCCACTATATATGTAAAAGATCAACCCATTGAAAGAGGTAACAGAATACAAATATCTAGGAATAACCATCAGCGAAAACAATAACAGCTCCCCAGAACTACGAACCAGAATTGAAGAGGCAAGAAGCACATTTACAAAAGTGAAGAGGCTTTTCTGCTGCCGAAAATAAAAATACCGATTGTCAACCTTTTGAGCGGAGATCTAAATGTCGAGATCTAAATCTTGAATTAAAAATACAACTGGTGAGATGTATCGTCAATATTAGACTAGGGGATGGAAGCCTGTACGTTGAAAGGGATCGACGTTAAAAGACTGGAGGCATTCGTGCTATGGATATATCGGAGAAAAGTTATATTGCATGTAGAGGAAATTACCAACGTAGAAGTGATGAGACGTATGACTAAAGAAAAAGAAGTAATTGACAATTAAACGAAGAAAACTTTTATATATGGGACATGGGCGTAGTCAGGGTTTAGTTTCGGAGGGAGTTTAGAAAATATTTTCTAAGCTTTATTTTGATCTAACGAATGAAGGACATTTGAAGGTTTTCCCTTTTTCAAAAAAGGACAAAATTGCAGTTTAAAAACACATAATTATTATATATAGATTTGAAAATTTCGCTTTAGATTTGAATATTTTGCTTCTAAATTTTGGTTCAGATTTTAAAATTTAGCTCCTAAATAGAACATTTTGCTTGTAAATTTAAAATTTTGCTTGTAAATTTTAAATGTTGCTTATAAACTGAACATTTTTCTTCAAAATTTTCAAATTTAGAAGAAAAATTTTTGAACCCCCAAAAACTCATATATGCTATAAGTCAAAAAGTTCGGGCAATTTTGACGTATAGCATGGCGGGAATTGACGCATGCGCACAAAAATGTCAAACTATGAAAAGGTGTATTCAAACTAAGCTGAGCGTACCTCGGCGCGTCCCTCGCCCCTCATACCTCGGCGCAGTACAGCTGCATACTCTCGCCGGACCGAGTATAGACCAAAATACAGCGCGACAGCTGAGAGTTGAAGGTTATTAAAGAGGAAGTGCTATTCGAAAGAAGAGTGCGTTTTCATTTTTGAGCAATATTTTAAAAACAATGGCCGTTTGGAAGCCACAGTTGACAATTTTCGTATAAAATATGGTCGGAATAGTTTTTTTAACTTCACCAATTGAGAAGAGATTAATTACAAAATTCAGGGAAACTGCGCATCATCGATGGACATGATTGTGTTTGAAAACTCGGCATCCACTTGTTTTTGTTTCAAGCATTCATTTGTTGCTCCACAATCCATTCGACCAACTCTCTTTGCTGCGTTAACACAAAACATCGAAACAGATAGTGAGAGTGTTGCTGAGAGTCTAGCAACATTGGACATTTGGAAAAGAGCTCTCTACAGCGTATTCTCATGAAAGATTTACTCTCCATAGTTACAAAGTTCAATTGACTCAAAAACGGAAGCTTACTGACCAAGCGCAGCGAAGAGAGTTGCTTGAATCGAATATGATAAATGAATGCTTGAAACAACATTGTTGAAGAACAACAACAGTGGATGCTGAGTTTCGAACACAATCATCTCCATCGATGAGACTTATGGTGGCTTTTATCTTTATCTTGATGCCTTTGTTAATCGACGCATTAAAATTGTCACATTTGGGGTTCAGTAAATCAACGAGTGATTATTAGGAAACAAATGCATTCACAACTTGTTACATCCACCTTGATTTTCGGCTGGAGGCATCACGCGGTGGCGAGCGCGGTCGCGAAATATCAAACATATGGCGTAATATCGAAGTGTTCACGTACGAAACGCACGTGCGGGTATCGGGCAAGCTAACGACTGACGCGCGCGGCGCGCTCGCGACAATATCAAACGCATGAGATGTTTGTGTGCATTCACGTCGAACTAGCGACAGAACGCACGATTCACTCGCGACGTCAGTAAGTTCAACCAGTACGAACTTATCGTTAGAAAGGTTAGCATGTTTCCATCATGTCTTTCAATACTGAAGAGTATATTAGTGCTGTTCAGCTTAGTATACTAACCAAAACATAAACTCAGGTTAGTATACTAACCTAACCTGACAACAGGCCACACTCGCGCAAACGCCTGGCGGCCAATGTGAACGCGAACTCGCCACGTCTACCGCGCCCGCACCCGCCACCGCGCCCGTGCGTTCCTACGTGAACAAACACTTAATGGTGCTATTGCGACCCTAAATTGGTACCATGCCATACAGCCATATATACAGCAATCATTTCCTGGTCGTACAATTTCGTGCCTAAATTGCGAGGTATGGATGTAGTGCAGCCACTGAAATATATACTAACTGGAACGAGCGCTGCCTCTTGGCTTGTGCGGGCCGAGAGAGAGCATCACAAGGTGTCTCTCGTATCGCTCTGTCTTCGTCTAGTATCAAAAAATGATCTGTCTGTGTCCGACGTCCATTTTTCCTTGCAAATACAACAGTATTTTACCATTGGCTTTTTGAAAACAACTTTCATTAAAATATATAAACTTCGGTTTATAATATGTTCACCGATTGAACGATCTCACTCTCTTTCTTGATACAACTCAATACAACTAGCTTTTCGCTCTGAGTGTATCACATCCTCCTCATTCTCGACTACACTGTTGGCCGAGAGAGAGGTCCTTGGGATCTCTCTCTCGGTGCGCACAAGCCAAGAGGCCAGCGCTCGTTCCAGTCAGTATATATTTCAGTGGAATACTCATCCAATTTTTACAAAATGGCGTATATAGGGGTTTTTTCCGCTGATATTGATTTTAAAATTTGTTATCAAAATTTATCGAAACACGTTCTTCGCGTAACCGCTGGCAATTTTTCGTTGAAGTGTGTGATATCAACTCTGCGTATTGAAGGGGAAAAAAATTGAAGGGAAATGTTTTGACATTACTGAATAACAGTTTATGCTTATTCAAGAAAAGGCCTGGCAACTGCGAGGGAAAACTTTTTTCTTAATCCTGTATTGACACAAAACTGTAAAAATAATGAATCGCCCAATACATCCCGGGCTAGTTTCATGTTTATTGCGTTGGTAATAATGTATGAATTCAGAATTCAAACGAATCGCCTGCCGAAACCTGCTTATACGTATTTGGTACAGAATGAATGTGCAAGTTTTTCAAAAAATTGTCCGCCATATTGGACCCTCCATTTTGTTTTTTGGAATCCTGATAATTGATACCTGATCGACATGAAAAACTTCTAAATACGCAATTTTAATCTGATAAGATTTCGAAAAATTATTCGCCATATTTGGTCCGCCATTGTGTTTTATAAAATTTTGATAACTCTTTCGTAATCAGCGAGATTGTAAACCCATAGGTACGAAATTTTGTAAAAATTTTATGAGTTTTTCAAAAAATTGGCCGCCATATTAAATCTGCCATTATGTTTTTGAATATTTTACTAACAGATCCGTAATCTGCGACGTAAACAACACCTGCAACCAAAATTTCAAATATATATGTAAATGCATTCTATTTTTATCCACCTTTTCGACAATCTAGCTCACTGTGCGCCGGTTGCCTGCGCAGGTTCAAAACTGCACAGGTCTACTCCCACACACGCTCCGGTCTACCTGCGCAGGCATACCTGCACATGTAGACCTCTCCGATGGACCGTAGTATTTATGGCCTGCATTACTAACAACTAACTATTTAGATCTGCGGTCTTAAAATAAAAACGACCTTAATGATTCAACCAACCTTCGGAGCGAAGACGGCGCCTAAAGAAGAAGAATTAACGTTGTTTGATGTTTTTTTAAATATAAGTTACGGGCGATTGGGCGATTCATTATGACTTGCAAAATATAAATTTAATTGACAAAAGGATGAATTTCATTGGCAATAGGGTAAATTTAAATTGCAAAACGTTGAATTTCATTTGCATTTGGGTGAATTTTATTCGCAAAAATATTATTTTAATTTTCAAAATGTGGAATTTAATTTGAAAAACCTGTATTAGGAAAATGTTTAAAAATTCCAATATTCTAGACCAGGCCAGGGCAAATGGCGGCCCGCGGGCCACATTCGGCCAGTGTCGACCTTATATGTGGCCCGCGAAGCATTTTATAAACTACTTTATGCAATTAAGAAACCTATGACATGCTTATTATGTTTACCAGGCCTGAGTTTGATTATGCTTACCAGGCTTGAGAGAAATTGAAAGGACATTTGAAGAGAATGGGTAGGGCTTCACACAAGAACGATATTTGTCTCGTCTCGTCTCCTCTCGTAAGAGCGAGACGAGACAGTTTTGAAAATTATTTAGGCGAGAGCGAGACCGTATGTGGTCTCGCTCTTGCGCATGTGGTCTCGCTTTTGCGAGACATGAGAGTCTCGTTTCTGATCTCGTTCATACTTCTTCTTCAATCTTTGACTCTGACACGGGCAGCGGTAATATATTCTTGCATAAATTTGAACTGCTCGTTCTGGCCTTGGGCAAGTTATATTATATATTTGACGATATTTGATATTTGACCATATGAGACGAGACGAGACAAACGGTTACGAGAGCGAGACGAGACAAACGGTTCCTAGAGCAAGAGCGAGACTGAGACGAGAGTATTTTTTTCTCAGCTAACGAGAGCGAGATGAGATTTTTCAACTCTCGCCCTATCTCGTCTCGTGTGAAGCCCTAAGAATGGGTGAGAACCGAATACCAAAGATAGTATATAATGGGCGGATGGAGGGTACAAGGGGTAGAGGACGACCAAGACAGAGATGGATAAGCAACATGCCATGAAGAGGATGCCAAACAAATATTAAAAGTTTGTAATTGGAAAACAACAGCAAGGCAACGAGACGACTGGCGGCAGAAAACACGGGAGGTCCAGATCCAAATGGGACTGTAGCGCCCAAGAAGAAGAAGAAGGCCTGAGTTTACTTTATTATCTAACTTCCACTATTTTATATACACTGCTCATTTACGGGTGTTTTCTGAAAATATTTCGTTTTACAAGAAGTACATATTGTGTAGAAACTATGAAGAAACCTAACAACATTGTTCTGTCCAGGCAAGTTTATATGCAATGGTCGTGATACACAAATAAGTAAATAACTATTAAGGCCTAGGCCGCACTACGGCTAAACCGCCGCGGTTTTTAATCGCGTGATTTTGTGACTCAACTAAGCTAATAGAAGCGACCTCACTTGCGGTTTTTTCCGCGACTGATTTTTTCCATAGCGTACTGCGTGTTTCTCGAACGGTTTCGCGGTTATAGCGGCTACCGCTCGCGTAAAAAAAACCCTAGTCCGGCCTCGGCCTAAAATAGAAAAAAATTAATGCGGCCCGCCGTCAAATTTTATACGTAATGTGGCCCGACAACCAAAAGATTTGTCCACCCCTGTTCTAGACAAATATTTGTTGATTTTACAAAATTCGAATTTCATTTTCACTGTTGATGTTTCAACAAATATATTAATAAAAAAAAAGATCTGAAAGAACTCTTTTATCAATAAATTGTGTTATTAATTTTATCATTAAAATTAATGCAAATAGCTTTAACAAAACGCAAACCGCAATTTGTATTCAAATTTGAAAAAACATCCTAGATGAAATTTTTAAATAAATAAATTTATTAACAATTTTCGGCCACAAATTTACCAAAAACCCAATTAACAATTTCGTGCGTATTTAAGAAAATTTGATATTTATTTTTGTACTTTTAGTTTCCTACGCAGAAAAATAAAATAAAAAACCTACAAAAACCTGATAAAAAAATATATTCTACATAGAACCAAAACAAATTAAAATACGTCAGTTTTTATAAATCACGATTTTCTTACACCTATTCTAGATCTATTTTTCCTTTAATTAACAACATTCTATAATAAATCTATGGATATTCTAAAATTTATTGTTCTTAATCACTAGATTTGCTTGAGTTAGAAACAATTCTAGTTAATCTATAATATTTTCCTCACAAATTTTGTAACTTATCACCTAGTTTCTTTTAGTTTGGACACTTAGACTAAATCTAATCTAAATTATTTAAAAAAAAACTGATCGAATTTCGAGATTATCAACAATTTCAACTAACTATTAATTAATAAAATCTAATTTTTCTAAAGTTATTAAGTAGGACCTACTTGAAAGTTTTTTTCTTGTTCTATAAATTCTCTTTGTTTAAACAACGTGCAAAGGAAAAACTTTTAAAGAGAAACTGAAGAAGAAAACTTGTATTATCCAGGAAGTGGGGCCTCTGCGTAAAAGTCGGGCTCGTCGTCGTCCTCATCCGGTTGGTCTCCATCAAGCTACAACAGAAAACCAATCTAATTAGAACTAACTAGTCCACTTAACACACATAATAGAAAAAAAAACATAACAATTGCATTTAATTGCATCAAATTCCAAAAGATTTAATTCCATCTAGTTTAGGGGTCAAACAAAACGTCAACCATCACAAAAGGTTGACGTTTTAGTTTGACCCGACCCCTGAAAACCCAAAGCGATACCAGAAAAGGAAACTTATAAATACTATCAACTTATAAAACTTCATAAAGTTGCGTGCATAGAAATCGGCCCACAGTAAACTCTTGAGTTTAACTATTTTTTTAGAAACTATTTATGAAATGAGATGAAATTTGAAAGACAATTTAATGTGTACAATGCTTTAATGTGCGTTTAAATTTATCAAGAAATGTGCGTTTAAATTTATCGTTTATAGTCGTAGCAACCGGTAAGCAAAAACGAACGTATTTATGTGGTTATAAGGAGAATAACAAAGTTGTGAAAGATTCTAATTATTGCATTTGCAATTGAAATTTGAACATGATGGGTTTTTCATAATTTGCTTAGTTTTCAAAATTGTTAGTTTAATGCATATTACACCGCAAATAGCCGCCCAAGTTTTTGCTCTAATCGAAAATGAACTTAGCCAGCGAGTTGTTGCTCGACAACTGGATCCCATCAAAAACATAAAATGTAAAAAATGCCAAGTCTCGTGTAAGGATCTCATGTAAGACCAAGTCAGTTATTTTAGTTAGTGTGTATGTAGAAGCACCTATTCAACTACATTGTCATTATAATTATAATAAGTCATTATAAATATAATAGAAATCAGCCCCAGATCTTCAATTTTTTCGAGGCGGCATTTTTTTCCGTCCGCCTATATTTTTAGCCTTAATCATCATCATCATTTCAGCCATCAGACACCCACTGATGGACATAGGCCTTCCGGAAAGAACGCCACAAGAACCTACCTAACATTACTCTTTCTGTGTTTAGCGTATTTATTAACAAATATACGTACCTACATGGACATGTAGGACATACCTATATATTAGAATTGGTGAAACCATCCTACATTTCAGTCCACCTTCGTGGCACTCAACAAAAACCATAAATATAACATTGTTTTTAAGCTCATGTCTTGCCGATACCTTAAGTGGATAGCCATCTGTGAACGCGAATCGAGATTTATCTCTCATCAGCACAGCTTTGCTTCCATGAACAATAATTTGTAAACCTTTGTAAAATTTGTTTTAAGTTTGTATGATTTTCTATAACGTAGGATGGTTTCACCAATTCTATCTTATCAGGTTAATCAATAACCTGCTAAGGCCACTTCTCTCACAAAATGTCAAAATTATAAACATCTAACCCTTAACATCACATGGGTTTTCAAGTGAGTGGTTTACAAATTATTGTTTATGGAAGCAAAGCTGTGCTGATGAGAGATAAATCTCGAAAAGCGTCCACAGATGGCTATCCACTTAAGGTATCGGAAAGACATGAGCTTAAAAACAATGTTATTTTTATGGTTTTTGTTGAGTTTCACGAATGTAGACTGAAAACTATAAAATAACTTACAAATTTCATGTGAGATTTGTTTTAATTGTCCTAAAAAGACTCAATAATTGTTATAGATCTCCGGAAAGACTGAATATATTTATATATTTAGGCTGTGTTCCGGTTGTTTTAAGTTTTTACATATATATTATTTAGGATAGCACAGGATAGGGTCTGAAATAAAACGTAAGAATAAAAATAAAAATCAATGAAGAATGTTATTGTATTGAAATTGAAAATACAATTTTACTCTTCGAGCCTTTTGTTCTGCAAACAAATCTATGGCCATGACATAATTAATCTCATGTGCAATTCGATTTTCTATCGCTAAGATTGCGAGACTCGTTAAACGTTCCTGGTTCATATAGGATCGCAAATGATTTTTAATAAGATTTTAGTTTGCAAGAACTTCGCCCACAGCTTGCGGATGTAGTAGGAAGCGTGGAGTAAATCCGCAGAGCAATACAAATATTAGGAAAGGCATCCTGCAAATCATGCATAGATCTGTTGCAAGATATAGCAACCGTTAGCCTCTTCTATACCACTAAATAAATGTGGAAGCTCTTTAAAAACGAGTTCTTGGCAGAATTCAACGGCGTTTAAATCTCGCTCGTATTTTCGAGCCAGATCTGCATGCTTTTGCATGCTTCTGCATGCTTCCATGCTTTTGCAGTTATGCAGTTGACATATTCAACATTTCCGTATCATTGAGAAATGTAAAATTCAAATTCAGCATGGTAGCACAATCAAACCTCTTTTTAATTTGTAATATGATTCGATCAAATACCATCATTATTTCTTTAGGAAAGAGCTGATCAGGTTGAAGTGTTCTTCTTCTTGTTTCGAATAGGCCTACTTTGGACCACGCTTGTTCAACTGTTGGCTTTGATCTTTGCCCAGTATTGTCGCATCTTCTGTCGGTGTAACTCCTTTCTCTCTTTTGTCCAGGGGGTACCTTTCCTTCGAGATACCTTTCCTGAAATCCACGGACTTCCTTCAGGGTGCGTCTCACAGACTGTCTGTTTTGGAGATCTGTTATTCCCAATTCTTTAATATTCTTATCCTAGCACTGGTTGAAGTGTTCGTAATTCGTCATCACACATCTCATCAAACTGTTTTTTGCATTTCGGAATTCGTTTATTTGACTGAATAGGCTCAACGCCAATTTTTTTCAGCAACTTCTCTAGCATCTTTTATCCAATATTCAATTGAATTTTGTCTCATTTTTTTTTGCAAAGTTTTGAGCAGGCCATCCATTAAAACGACAGATCGAGCAAGAATTCTTCTTTTCTTCTTTTGAAATCTCCTTTTTGAATTTCGATATTTACTCGATTGATTTCGCGGAGAATATTTGCCAAAACCGTCAAATTCAGAATAAGATAAAAATTCTTTATAGTACTTAGTTTCCGGAGCATGTAAGTTTGCTTAACTTCTTCCAAGGCTTCCACTACTTTTGGTAAATTGTTTAACAGGGCATTCACAGCAACATGTTTCACCATCTCGTCTGGCTGCTTCCTTTTTAATTGGGAATCATATTTTTTCATAGTATCCCACCGTGCGTGCAATGGAGCTGACAAAAAGGCAATATACTTATTGAATTAGTTATATAATATAAATATACAAATAGGTTGTATAGCTTCCTGGCATGTGAGGCAGAATGAACACCTACAAAATTTAAGAAGTGAGCCAAGCACGATACGCACTCGGCCAGCTCATTCCTTTTGCAATCCTGACTGGTACTCCTTTATAGATGCTAGCCATATTGGACCCAATATCATAAGATTGGCCACGACCTTGTCCAATATTAAAAGTATCAACTGTCAATTTTTCTATAATCTGTTGACAAATGCATTCTCCTGTATTTCCAGCAACTTCTATGAAATCAATGAAACTTTCTTGCTTCTTTGATGTCATTTAAAATGCTATTTCTAACTGTTTTTGCCACTATGTCAATAATTTCATTCTGTATTGTCTTTGATAAATATGATACTTATCCCTTTTTTAAGTGTCAGTATTCTATGTTCGGTTGATCGATAAGAACTAAACAGTAAACACAAATTGAATATTTGAAACAAACGCTAACCGCCCGCTGCAGTTACCAACCGGCGCAAGCGGCTGATAGTCCATTCGGTCGGGAAAGAAATTTGCCCCCTAGTTTACACTATCGGCGCAAATGGAAAACTTTATATATTTTTTTATATCTAAGTTCAAAAAAATAAAAATAAATTTAAAAAAAGATAATTAAAATATTTCGAAAACTATTGAGAATTCAAGACAAATTATGCGTGGGGAAAACATTCTATTTGTCTGCCATGTTTGAATTTGCCGCCCGGGGTATGGACCCCGGGCGGCGAATTTTGATGATAGGTAACAAAATTTAGAAATTTTTAATAATTAGTAATATTATTTTTCAATTAATGGATAATGAAATTTCGGGATTTTTCATTTTTTCCTTCCTTTATAGGCTAAAGGCTAACTAAAATTCAAAATTCGGTGTTTATAAGATTGCTAGAAGAACCTTATAATTTTGATGATCGGTGACAAAATTAAAACATTTTTAAATAATCATTATTTTTCATTCAATCCATAATGAATCAATCCATCGGGATATTTGATTTTTTTAATGAAATTTCGGGATTTATGATTTTTTCCTTCCTTTATCCTACAGATTAAAGACTAACTAAAATTCAAAATTTGAAATTTATAAGATTGCTAGAAGTACCTAGAATTTTGATCGTAGGGGAGTGTGTCACTTACAAAATTAAGAAATTTGATTGGCGATAATTCGTAAAGTATAAGGTATAATTATTAGGCATATTGACAATATAGCTCGATATAGTATGTCACTTGATAACTAAAAATTCAAACTTCCTGCTTTATGCACAACGAAGTAACAGGGGGCAAAAGTGCCGTCTATCGCTTCGAGAAAAGATAGTACGGTTGTGCTTAGCGGGGGCACTGCCGTGCCCCCAGATATGGCAAGGGCCGCGGTTCGAAGAGTGTTCCAACGTTATGGGGAGACTGAATCCTTTAATAAACGACCTTCTACAGACATGTGGTCGGGATGACCACTTTATTGTTTCAACATAATTAAGAAATTGTCACTTTAAAGCTGTTCAACTGCAACAACAGCTCTGTGACGTGCTAAGAGTGGCTACGACTGCTGGAAAATAACTTGACCACTAAGACACCTGCAGTTTGTCAATCAAGACCTGTTTGTGTGCTTCATCGATTTCCAAAAGGCTTTCGATAAAGTTCAGCATGACAAATTACAACAACTAATACTTAGAAAGAATTTAGACCGGAAAGACGTCAGGATAATTACCAACCTATATTGGGGACAAAGTGCAGTTGTAAAAATCGAAAATGAACTGACAGACGAAATAGAAATACGCCGCGGAGTTAGACAAGGCTGCATCCTATCCCCGCTATTATTCAACATATACAGTGAAGCTATATTTGAAGAAGCTTTGTTAGGAGAACCAATAGGTATAAACATAAACGGAGATGTAATAAATAACATCAGATATGCCGACGATACGGTATTATTGGCAGGTAGCGAAGCAGAACTACAACACATACTCGAAAGAGTAAACCACCAATGTGAAGCTTATGGACTTCAAATGAATCTTTCAAAAACTAAGTGTATGGTAGTTTCTAAGGCACATAACCAACAAGTGCAACTAAATATCTACAATACCATAATTGAAAGAGTAGATTCCTACAAATATCTTGGAACCGTGCTAGACAAAACAAGCGACCAGGCAGGTGAGATACGAAGAAGGGTGGAGATAGCAAGATCAGCGTTTATGAAAATGAAAAAGTTTATTTGTAACAGAGACATTAATATAGAATTACGAATTAGAATACTACGCTGTTATGTGTTCTCTACCCTGCTATACGGAGTTGAAGCCTGGACCCTAAAGAAACCTGAAGTAAAACGGTTGGAAGCGTTCGAGATGTGGTGTTATCGCAGAATGTTTAGAATATCCTGGAAAGATAAAGTCACCAACAAACAGGTACTTGAAAAGGTAAAAAAGGAATGCGAAGTCGTGCTGACCATTAAGAAAAGAAAACTAGAGTATCAAGGCCATGTCATGAGAGGCCCCAAATATAGTCTTCTAAGACTTATTATGCAGGGAAAAATTAAAGGAACCAGGAGTATTGGTAGGCGTAGAGTATCCTGGCTGAAGAACCTGCGCAAGTGGTTCAGCTGTAGCAGCACGGAACTGTTCAGAGCAGCGGTGAACAGGATAAGAATAGTCATGATGGTGTCCAACCTCCGGTAGGAGAAGGACTGCAAGAAGAAGTTTGTCAAAAAAATTATCCCAGCTTATCGTCAAGCACGTCTGCTTTTTGCAAGGGATCATTTAAATTGGAAGTAGGAACAATGGGTGTTTGTTCTGATCTCAGATGAGACTAGAATATTCCTCTATGGAAGCGACCGAAGAAGAAAAGTGTTCCGGAGGCCAAGAGAGCGATTTGCAGAATGCCGCATTGAAGAGCGGACTGCTTATGGAGGTGGTTTCTGCATGATCTGGGATGTAATTTCTATGGGAACACGAACCGACCTTGCTTTCATCATTAAGGGCGCCCATGGTCACGGGAGAAGAGTTTTAACGGGTGCTAAGTACATCGAGGAGATTTTAGCAGTTCATGTGATACCTTTCGTCGACTACATTGGAGAAGAATTTATCTTTACGCATGACAATGCGAATACGCACACTACAAGAATCAAGTGCAACATTACATTACAGAAATCGGTTTTTGGGTTATGGAGTGGCCAGCATGCAGTCCCGACTTATATCCGATAGAACATTTATGGTATGAGCTTAAAGGAAGAATTTGAGCTCGGCTTCGTGCCTAGGGTTCCCAACCCTTCGGAATGCCCGGGAGACTCCGGGAAACTGTTCAACCTTCCGAGCTCCCGGTCCGTAATAATTTCTCCGTTTTATTTTTATAAAATTAATATTCATTAACAAAATAAATAAATTGCGCCCAAAAATAAACAGTCCCTTTGCGCTGCGTCCTGTGCCAGGTACATACAAGTTCGTAGGTTTAAACCCTTATCCTCTCGCTCGCTCCCCCGCGATGCTCGCTTTGTCTCTTGCTTTGTCTCTTGCTCAACGACAATGTCAATCAATTTTATGGTAAATCTGCCATGCATTTATTAAAGCATTTTGATGAACCTCAAAAGACAAACTTCAAAAATGATTCCAGTAAGTTTTTTCGTCTTGTTTAAACTATTTTCAAAGGTGGTATAACTTTGCAGATCTGGAACATAAAGCAATGAACATTTTGTCTCTTAAAGAACCAAACACATGGGCAGGCATTACTACTTTACAAAAAATTTAAAAAATGGACATGGATTGACATTGACATATTCTACGATGAGTTAGGAATTTTACGTGAAATACAATCACATCTCATTAAAGAGAATTGAGTCGATTTGCGCTGGGTTTACTTCCTTGCGAAATCGAAAGACTGAAATCCCTGCCCTCAATCGAAAAAGCTTGTCACATTTGTTCTCTCCATTCCTGTCTCTAATTCTTCTTGTGAGCGCTTATTTAGCATGATGGAACAAGTGTGGAGCAAGGAAATGAACAGGATGAACATATCGTTAGTAAAAGCAGAGTTACAAGTACTGCAAAACTTCAATTTTTCATGTAAAGCTTTTTATGATTACGTGATAAAAAACCGTGATATATTAAATGCTTTTCGAAAACAATTTAAATATAAATACGATATATTAAAATCTCCCGGGTTGGATCTATCGAGAGTTGGTAACCCTATTCGTGACCCAACCTCGATCCCAGAGCTTATTGTTGCAGTAGAAGAAGAATGGCTTAACATTCCACAAGAAACAATAGCGAGCTTAATTAGATCTATGCCTAATCGTATGATAGATGTTATTAGGGCAAGAGGGGCTCATACCCATTATTAAAAATTAAGTGTTAATTTAGTTAATTGTCAATAACCACATTTCTTTTAGTAATAAAAAAAAGTTAATTTGTTTCATGAGATAATTTCACTATGCTAAACATAAGAAAGCATAACATAAGAAAGAAATAAATTTTAATAAACGTAAATTCATATTAAAGTTTCTTTCAAACGGCATATTTCTTTATTTCATGCCATAAATAGTTTCCTTAAAAAATAGTTTATTATTTGCAAAATTTAAACATTCTACACAAATATTTGTAGATTTTAGAAACTTTGTATTTTGCTAACTAACGAAAACCGTTTATTTTTTTTCGAGTCAAATTGATCTAAATAATAAACTGCTTACGAACCGAATTGCATTTAATTGTGCGTAGTCAGACCGAAGTTAAAAATATTCCAAACCATAATTCGTCCTACAACACTAAATATTAAACTGCAGTTATAAACACCTCCACATTATGACACAATGAAGTCCATTCAATAAACGACTCCTTAAAAAACATGTCCATACTTATTTTTAATGCTAATTGTTGTGACTTAATTAACCACATTGGATGTAATATTGCTCTCCTACATGTAATAATAACACAACTCATAAAAAATATTCCTTATACCTGGGTTCATTTTAACATTTTTATATCATGCACCAAAATGTTGTTTTTATATTTATTTATTCAGCAATCAGAATTTAAATATTTTTTATTCTAGAAGTTAACGTTATGTCCATCGAATTGACGGGATGAGGTTTCCATCGATAGGACCTCTTTGAATCTTTATGGGTCGGTTGGCTAGTGTCTCATGAGACTTCTGAGGGGTCAGAAGGGTTGTGGTAGCATATTTAGCATATTTAGTAGAATTTTCATGAGATTCTTGTTTTTGAGCCATTCTTGAATTTCTCTTCTTATTGGAGTTATTCTTAAATCTTCTTGGATCATTTGATTTACATATTTGTTACCACGAAGCGTTGGCAATTTATCTTAAAATTTTTGTTCGACATCTTTCCATTTTCGACTTACTTACATATCCTCAGAGTTCGATGCCAAGGTCCAAATGGGTTTAATGATAGCTTTATATTTAAGTATTTTGTTGCTTATTGTTAAAGTGAGCACACGTCCCGATTTTGGCGGGACAGTCCCGCTTTTTGGAGGATAGTCCCGCGTCCCGCCGATTTTTTAAAAATATCTGCTTTTTAGAAAATATCTGCACTTTTTATTTTAAGTGTACTGTAATATATAAAATAAGATTTTTCCACATATTCCCACAAAATCTCCTTTTTTAGTGTCACCCAATGAAATCTTTTAATATCCTCGAAATGAACTGTGATTCTTCAAGATATTCCAAGCAGTTATTATAAAAATTTATGACTTCTTTCAGAAAAACCGGTCGTTTAATGGAACCTTGTTCTGAAATTTTCATTGGGTGACATTAAAAGGGAGATTTTATGGAAATATGTGGAAAAATCTTTTGAATATATTAGTAACCATTTTCCGAAAGATAATATTTGCGAAAATGATCTTTTTTGATGAGGCGTTATTGGTAAAAGATACGTTACGTACTACTTTACGAGTGCACGTCAGAAAATTTATTTTCACTTCGTCTATGTTTTTTGATTAATGACGCAAGTTGTTGCCATAGTAACAACAAACAGAAATCGTTTAAATAAAACTCCATTTTATTTACATTGGTCTTTTACGCACGATTTGGATACTTTTAGACACTAATATAGTAAATGGCATCCTTCACATACAATAATTTAATAATGTGTTCATTTTGGTGTGCGAGTAGATAAAATATATTTTTTTGAATTGTTGTTCTGCTTTCATAACTAAATTAAAATTCTCATTTCATCCCATTTGTCCCGCTTTGTCACAATGAAAATGTGGTCACTTTATTATTGTTGCTTATATTTTTGTTGCTGCGTGTTAAACTTGACTTTTTAAACAATTGAGTTCTCTCTATCCGAGATCAATCTAGTTTCTCTTTTTGGTAATGTGATCCAATTGCGCTGTCTAGATGCATTCCTAGGTACTTAACTGTCGAGTATTGGGAGAAGGATCTTCCAAAAGGGAGTTCCGAACGTTGACAGTTGGTAGCGGCCATAATGTTGAAGCTACACATGTCGAATTGTCATTTATTCAGTCTGTTTTGCCAAATCACCTTGGACGGAGCATTAATAGCGTTCAACAACACGTGCAAATGATACATTTTTTTATCAAAATGGGTGTTCTGTTCGGGCAATGTTTCGGGCTGCGTCCATTTTACGATCGCCTTAATCGTCCTACCGAGAGGACTATTCGCAATGTGGTGGATAAATTTAAGTCCACTGGTTCAGTAAACAATAGACCAACACCAGTACGACGACGATACGCTATCTGCCGAAAACATCGCCGCTGTCCGTGAGGATGTGCAAGAGAATCCGAGACAGTCGATTTCGCGTCGCTCACAATAACACAATAACTCGCAGACCACAACTTGGCGAGTTTTGCGTCGTACCTTGGGCCTGCACCCGCACAAAACTGACCCAGGAGCTGAAGGTAAACGACCATATTCAACGACTTGTGTGCGCTGAATGAGCCTTGGAGCAGTTGGAAACCGACCCTAATTTTCATCAAAAATCATCTTCAGGGATGAGGCCCATTTCTGGATGAATGGGTACGTTAATAAACAAAATTATCGAATTTGTGACGATACCAATTCACATGAGATCCAAGAGCGTCCAATGCATCAAAAAATCACTGTTTGGTGTGGATGTTGGGCTGGCCAACATGTTGTCCATATTTCTTTTGAGAACGACATTGGTCAGGCCATCACCGTCAAGGGCGAGCGCTATAGGTCGATGATTATCAACTTATTTTGGCCTGAATTGAATAATATGGACCAATGATATGTGGTTTCAACAGGACGGCGCTACGTACCACACAGCTCTTGCCACATTGGATATTCTGCACGAGCGATTTGAGGGCATGGGCGATTTGAGGCAAGATATATGCGTCCGTACGGGTCAACCGTTCGACGCATACTCGTAAGTATGCGTCGAACGGTTGACCCGTACGGACGCATATATCTCTTGAGAATGGCGAATGTTAGTTCGCCGAAACGTCGAGAATCCGGTTCTTTTCAGAGCCAACCCTCAGCATCAACGCGGAATCCCCGAGAAAACAATACAACACAGGTATCTATCCGCGAAAACCTCAAATACAACATATATATATATATATATATATATATATATATATATATATATATATATATATATATATATATATATATATATAAATACATACAGGGTATCCCAACGAAAATTTGACCCCCCCCCCCTATAATTGGAAAACCGAATAATATTTCAAAATTCGCCGAGACCCGTCGATTTTTGTTCTTGGGGGGAGCTTTTTTGACAGTCAAGCCAACTCGATATGTTCATCCCCCTAATGCCTAGCAACCCCAACTTAAAAATTTCAAATGCAACTACCCTACTTGTGGCACATCATTTTAAAGCCCTTTTCATTGCGAATACAGTGACGTACCGTTTTTAGAAATCGGTTGAGATTTGACAGAATTCTTGGTTTCAAACGAAAAGATGACAAACCAACTTACGCGTAGTAATTTCTACACAAATGCCCACCACTAATAAGTTTTTCATCTACTACACATGACCGCATTACCTAATTGTTATTGATGTGTCTATCAGTTTACAAAAAAGTCAGAAATGAAATAAAAAAGCTGAAGCAAATAAAACTAGATACTAAAATAGTTCTTAGTAGAAGATACTTAAGTTTATAGGAATTCAGACCTTTTCAAAATAACAAAAAATCAGTACTACAAAAAAAGTCGGTGTTTTTTTCTTGTAACCAAGAAATCGTTAGTTTCAGCCGTTATTGAAAGTATTAACGTGTGTTCGAAATGGTTTATTCTATCGCGGAAAGAGTAGAAATTGTTGCAATTTATTATCGAAATCACGATTACGCTAAAGCTACAGCACGAATTTTTAATGCCAATCATCCTGAAAAAAATGTAAACCACCAGTACGTTAAACACCTGATTGACAAATTTGTTGCAAGAGGTTCGCTTTTAAACAAGAAACGTGAAGTAATTGGGCCAGTTTGAAATGAAGCAGTTGAAGTGGCAGTTTTGGGTCATGTACAGATGGATAATAAGGAATCGATTACAACTGTGTCTCAAGCTTCTGGCGTATCCCGTTCCAGTGTTCATCGAATTTTGAAAAAACACAAGTTTCATCCATTTAAGATGACGCTGGTTCAAGAGTTACATGAAGATGACTTTGATCGCCGTAACCAATTTTGCGAATACTTTAGTGAACAACTTCTACTGAATCCATATCTTCGCTACAATACATGTTTCTCCGACGAATGCACATTTATGTTGAATGGCGAAGTGAATAGACACAATTGATAGTGAACAGGAGTGATACTAATCCGCATTTAATCAGGGAATTTCAAACTCAGACACCTCAAAAATTGAATGTTTGGGCAGGCATTTTGGGCGACCATCTTGTTGGACCATTTTTCATCCAAGGTAATCTCGATGGAAACACCTATCTAGAATTATTGGAAAGTACAATTGATCCTAGGATAACAGAGATTTTAGAAAGTGACGACAATTTACTAGAAAATGAAATAACCTTCCAACAAGATGGTGCGCCCCCGCACTATGCTGCTGCTGTGCGACAATTTTTGGATGACCATTTCCCGGGGCATTGGATTGGCAGAAGAGGTCGAATGGCCACCAAGATCTCCGGATCTGTCCCCTTTGGACTTTTTTCTGTGGGGTCATTTAAAATCACGAGTGTACGCCACTCAGCCGGAAACATTGCAAGTGCTACGTCAGAGAATTGTAGAAGAATGCCGATTAATAACTGCGGATGTCTTTAATAATGTTCGAACAGAATTTGAAAACAGACTGTATTATTGTTTGGAAGTTTGGAAGTTAACGGGGGTCATTTTGAGCAATTCATCTAATAAATCTGATTTATTATTTGCTTCAGCTTTTTTATTTCATTTCTGACTTTTTTGTAAACTGATTTGATCAATAACAATTAGGTAATGCGGTCATGTGTAGTAGATGAAAAACTTATTAGTGGTGGGCATTTGTGTAGAAATTACTACGCGTAAGTTGGTTTGTCATCTTTTCGTTTGAAACCAAGAATTCTGTCAAATCTCAACCGATTTCTAAAAACGGTACGTCACTGTATTCGCAATGAAAAAAAAGGGCTTTCAAATGATGTGCCACAAGTGGGGTAGTTGCATTTGAAATTTTTAAGTTGGGGTTGCTAGGCATTAGGGGGATGAACATATCGAGTTGGCTTGACTGTCAAAAAAGCTTCCCCCAAGAACAAAAATCGATGGGTCTCGGCAAATTTTGAAATATTATTCGGTTTTCCAATTATAGGGGGGGTCAAATTTTCGTTGGGATACCCTGTATATATATATATATATATATATATATATATATATATATATATATATATATATATATATATATATTATGCAAAATAGATAGGAAAAGTTTTAAGAAGTAAACTTTTGAAGTATTACATTTTTTGTCTCAAAAATTAGAAAATAACTCGAAAACTAAAAAAGCAAAATTTTGTAAAATGTTTCCAATAAAACTTGAAGAAAATAAAATTTTCTATAAGAAACCTTGTTATGTGATTTTTACTCTGTTAAGTTGGTAGTTATCAACTGTGAACCAACGCCAATTTTTGTTGTTTTACATTTTTCTTGTCTCGAAGATTCGGAAATAACATGAAAAACTAAACGAAATTTTGAAAAATATTGCAAATAAAACTTGTAGAATATTAAATTTCCTATAAGAAAATAATTTTGTCTAATGATTTTAGTCTGTCAATTTCGAAATAATCACCTTTAAACCAAGTCAAAACCTGGATTTTGTTTTATATCTTCTTTTTATCTCAAAAAATACGAAAATAACTCGGAAATTATGAAAAATGTTTTAAATAAAACTTTTAGAGAATTAAATTTCCCATGAGAATTCTTGTTATCGATTGATTTTTTGTCTGTCAAGTTGGCAGCAATTAATCTTGAAGCGAAAAGCGTAATTTTATGAAAATATTACTAGAATTAAAAATAATTAAAATAGCTAACTAAATTAATAGGTCTATGCTTAATAATTATTTTAATAGTTTACTAAATTTAATTTATCAGAGAAAAAAATATATATTTTAAGTATAGAGCAAATTTAATTTATGGATTTATTAAGAATGTAATGGATATAAAAATCATACTTTTGGGTATTTAAATACCCAAAAGAAAAAGCATTGTAATTTACAACTCTAGTAACAATTAACAACTGTAACAACTCAATTTACAATTTACAACTCCACTAACATTAATTTTCTTTGCACCTGGGTTTATTTAATGATTTTTTAATTCTTCATGTACCAAGTTATCCATAAAATATCTATATCCGCCTTAAAGTTCCCTTTTGTAGTGTTTAAAGCAAGAATACAGATTTTGTTTTACATTTGTTTGTTTCAGAAAATGTGAAAATAACCCGGAAACTAGGCGAAATTCTGAATGTTTCAAATGAAAATAAAAATAACACTTGTAGAGAATTAAATTTCATACAAGAAACCTTGTTTATATGTGATTTTTATTCTGTCAGTTTTTAGTCTGTCAGGTAATAATCAACCTGAAACAAAGTAAAAAAAAATTACATATTTATTTTTATTTTATATTTATCTTGTTCCAAAAATTCGTAAATAACCCGGAAAGTGAGAGAAATTTTGAAAAATGTTTCAAATAAAGTTGCGACTGTTACTACGTGTAATTATGTGTAATATGTGTAATTCATACTTACATTGAATTGAAAAATTCACTATGTTTTAACCACACTTATAATCAGTGGTGTATTGGGGGGGGAACATGGCGGAACCTTTTTTCACAAACGGAACGCGTTCCGGTACTTTTTTTAGTAGTATTAATTTTTTTAATTTTAAATGAAAAATATATTTTACATTGGCGAATTTGCAAAAATATTTAAAAAAATATGTTAATTAATGGAGGATTTATCTTTATCTTTTTGTGTCTTTTTTGTCTTTTGAGTCTCTTTATCTTTTTGTGTCTTGTTTCTTTTTCCCTTTTAAATAAAAAAATGCATATTAATAAAATGCATATTAATATTTATTATTGCGTAATATTTCGAAAAATCTGCAACCAAAATAAATTTTATATTAAAAATTTATAATGAGCAAAAAACATAAACAACCCGCTTTGAACAGTTTCTTTGGAAAAATACTTAAAACGCAACAAGAAGAAAATGTGCAAGTGCTGGAAACTAAGGAAAAACAAATGGATATTCCATTAACATCAATAAAAAATGTTCAAAAAGAAGCAGAATCCCCATTAATAAACTGGCCTAGTATTTGGACTGCAGATATGTGGTTCGAAAAGAAAGAAAAATATGCTTGGCTAAAATGCGATTCCGGAAAATTAGGATGTCTGAGTTGTTCGGCTATTCAAAATTTAGGACCTTTAAAGATGCAGATAGTAAGCATCTCAAAAGAATGGAGAGGCACTCAGGTATCAGCTTATGGGAAAGATAAAACCGCACAACTAACTTCTTTGCGAAAAAAAATTTACATACATTGTAAAAGTTTTTCACATACAACAGCTGAGCGAATCTTAAAAGAATCAGACAAGCAAACGCTTGAAATTATAGTAGATAAGTTGAAAGATTCTGAAATTTGTAGCACCAGTAAGGTTTTTAGAACTGCTTATTATATTGCTAAACATGATCGTCCATATTCTGATCATTTTCATTTATTAAAACAAGAAATGAATGAATCTACTATAACTCACGGATTACGATCTAGATTCAGTGCTACAGAAATAATTGATCATATTGGAATTCAAATGAAATCCAAAATTTGTTAACAAATAGTAAAAGTTCAGGGAAACTTATCTATTATCATAGATGAATCTACCACTTTAAGTAAAAAGTCTGGTCTTATTATTTATTTAAAATGCGAAACCAATAAAATGAAAGATCCTCATTTCTTGTTTCTTGGTTTAATTGAATTGCAGGATCAAACAGCTAACACCATAACAGAGGTTCTCTTAAAATGTTTGGAAAAAAATGGTTTTGATGATAATTATTTAAAACACCATTTAATTTCATTTACAAGCGATGGGGCCAGTGTTATGTTAGGAAGAAAATCTGGAATTGGAACTTACAAAGAAATATCCGAATCTAATTACATGGCATTGTCTAAACCATAGACTCGAATTGGCGGTAGGAGATTCTATTTCTGAGGTTAATGGGGTTAATCATTTTCAAATATTTATAGACAAGTTATACTCTTTATATAGCCAATCTCCGAAAAATCAAAGAGAAATTGAAACATGCGCAACTGCCCTGGGTGTAGAAATTAAACGTATTGGACGTATATTTAACGCCAGATGGATGGCCAGCTCCTTTAGGACTGTATCAGCAGTTTGACAGAATTGGTCACCTTTATGTCATCATTTCGAAAATGCGAGTAAAGACAACAACCGCTCTAAAACGGAACAATCCATGTTCAATGGATTATATAAAAGAATATCATCGAAACGATTTATTCAAGTTTTGGCCTTAATGTATGATGTTCTATTCGAGTAAACTATTCTTTCAGAAGCATTGCAAAAAAGAGAAACTTCAATAGTATATGCACATAAAATTGATTCGCGCACAATCACTTATTTTAGAATATTTAAAAGATCCTCAGAAAGGAAAGAAGTCGTTGGAAGCAGTTTCTGCTTGTGAAATAATGCAATTATCTTCAATTTCGTTAACGGATAATAAAATGGCAAAATTGATTCCCAGAAATCAATTCTTAGTTTAATAAAATAAAATAATTAGTATTATTAATAGTATGAGGAATAGGCTAAACACTACATCTACAAATTGTTTAGGTACAGACGGAATTTTGTCTTCCGACAGTTCCGACATTGTTAAACAATTGCGAATTCTTGAACCAACCGAATGGCCATCTGAAATTAATATGGAATTTGGAGTAAAAGAAGTAGAATCTCTCTGCCAACGTTTAAATTTACCTTTAGGGAAAATTTTAAATGGCTTTAGAGATTACTTGGCTTGTGGTGGTCGTAACATTCTCGACGATTTGGAAACGTTAAAAAAATATTCTAAAATTATAGCTTGCAGTTCTTCAGAATGCGAGCGTGGTTTCAGCAGCATGAATTTAATTGTAACGGAGAAAAGATCACGCATTTTAATTGATCATGTGCAAATTTATTGTTTATAAAACTTCATGGACCACCCTTGGAATTTTGGAATCCAATTTTATACGTAAAAACCTGGTTGCGATCTCATCGATCCGCTACGGACCAGCAAACTAAAACAGCAGGGGAAAATGAAATTGTGTGTGATCGTATTTGAGTTTTTGTAGTAGAGAATTTTGTTTTTAGTAGAGTTTTTGGTGCACTATAAGTGTACTACATAAAAATAATATATTTAAGATTTTTATTTTTATCTTTTTTCAAATTTCTTATTGTTTTGTTTTGTTTGTTAATATTTTGTGTAGTATGAATAACAAAAAATAAAAAACTTACAAGGAAAACAATAGTTTGCTTAAAATAAGACAATCTCTGAAAAACTTTCAGGAAGCTGCATGTAGAAAGTCGCGGACTGTTTTTGTGCTCTCACCATGCGTTCCCTTCTTATTTTACCAATACACCACTGCTTATAATATGTAAAAATGTTATATAACACAGTTATATTTCACTTATTTTTCACAGTTACTTTTCATATTTATCTTGTACCAAAAATTAGAGAGATAACTAAACAAAAACAAAACGAAATTTTGAAAAATGTTTCAAATAAAACTTGTAGAGAATTAAATTTCATACAACAAACCTTTTTAACATGCCAATTTGGTAATAATTAACCTGCAACAAAGTCAAAACCTATTCATATTTATGTTGTTCCAAAAATTCGGAGATGATCCGAAAACTAAACGAAATTTTGAAAAATGTTTCATGATTCTTCAAGATGTTTCTGAAACAAGAACTTGGCTACAAAACCAAAAACTTTTTATTTTGTTTGTTATGATTATTAAAGATAAACCTATCGTAATTACATACCCTAAACCTCGCGCACAATTTCTTGACCTGTATAATATAAAAATAAGAACGTTGGTACTTAATTTGAAAATTTCCAATTACAACAAATTTGATTACAATTCGATTCAGGAAAGTATTAGTAATTGGTGTACAACGAATTCAATAGAAGGTTTTTCAATAAAATGAAAATGTGAAATTGCAATGTTTGATATGAAAGACCATTTGAGGATTCCAGTCTTCGCAAATGTTTTTGTATTTTGAAAACTAGAGATTGAATTTTGTTATAAATTAGCAAGAATGTACCTCAAACTACCGATTATATATATATATATATATATATATATATATATATATATATATATATATACCGATATATATTGAAATCGAAAATAATCGATGGATGTGTTTTCAAGAAAATTGATTTCGTAATGTTAGTTGATTAACATTTAGATATGGTCGCTACCCAACAAGTCACCACCAATCTACAATCTACAACAATTAAATTTCAAAATAATTGATTGATGTATTTTCAAGAAAATTGATTTCATAATGTATGTTGATTAACATTTAGATGTGATCGTTGTACATCAAGTCACCACCAATCTACAACATTTTAATTTGAAAATTATCGATTGATGTGTTTGCAAGAAAATTGATTTCATAAGGTTTGTTGATCTACAACATTTAAATATTGTTGTTAACATATTTGTCTTTTGACTCACTAAATTACGTATAATAATTGTGCAATGTTCAAAATGAATTCCACTACAACTTTCAAGAACAGTTTGTGGAAATTGGATAATTTCGAGTCAAGTGTAAATATTACGCAGAAATCTAATTTTAACAGGTCTCTGATCTCTCTTGAGTTTTCCAAAAATAAATCCGGAACATAAGTAATAAAAATATAAAACCTTCCTATCCCAAGCAGATTTCAAGTGTCTTAGTTCCCTGACCTTTCTGCTAATTTCAAACTAGTTTAGCATAAAAACAAAGACGCATTTCGTTAGTTAATTATTTACTATCATGTGTCTAATTATTTGATATCTTGATATCTATGAAGTCAAGTCTTAATAAATCTTAATTATCTCACACTTTCCAGGTGTGTCTTTGGCTAGAAGATTGTCAACGAACATTTCCTTAAAAAAAATCTAGAAATTTAAGTTAATCTTTATATTGTCCTTTCCTGATGGTCCTTTGGCCCAAAAAATTGTCGACGATTTCTTTCAAAAAAATCCAGAAACCTAAATTAATCTTTATCTTGTCCTTTATTGGCGGTTCTTTGACCAGAAAAGATTGTCGACGAAGATTTTCTTCAAAGAAATCAGAAATCTAAGTTAATCTTTATCTTATCCTCCACTGGTGATCCTTTGGCCAGAAAAGATTATTAACGAAGATTTCCTTAAAAAAAATCTAGAAATCTAAGCTAATCTTTATCTTGTCCTTTCTTGCCAGTTCTTGGGCCAGAAAAGATTGTCGTCAAAGATTTCCTTAAAAAAAATCCAGAAATCCAACAATAAGCTAATCTTCATCTTGTCCTTTTTTGGTGATTATCGACGAAGATTTCCTTCAACAAAAATCAGAAATCTTTATTCTATCCTCTTCTGGTGGTCCTTCGTCCAGAAAAGATTATCGACGAAGATTTACTTCAAAAAAATCTCCAAATATAAGTTAACCTTTATCTTATCATTTCTTGACAGTTCTTTGGCCAGAAAAGATTTTCTTAAAAAAAATCCTGAAATCCAACAATAAGCTAATCTTCATCATCTCCTTTAGTCAATCTTTATCTTGTCCTTTCTTGACAGTTCTTTAGCTAGAAAGGATTGTCGACAAAGATTTCCTTATAAAAAAATCAGAAATCTAAACTAATCTTCAACTTGTCCTTTTTTGGTGATTATCGACAAGATTCCCTTCAAATAAATCCAGAAATCTGAGTTAATCTTTATCATGACCTCACCTGGTGGTCCTTTGGTCAGAAAAGATTATCGACGAAGATTTCCTTAAAAAAAATCTAGAAATCTAAGTTAATCTTTATCTTGTCCTTTCTTGACAGTTCTTTGGCCAGAAAAGATTGCCGACAAAGATTTCCTTAAAAAGATCCAGAAATCTAACAATAAGCTAATCTTCATCTTGTCCTTTTTTGGTGATTATCGACGAAGATTTCCGTCAAATAAATCCAGAAATCTGAGTAAATCTTTATCTTGTCCTCTCCTGGTGGTCCTTTGGCCAGAAAAGATTATCGACGAAGATTTACTTCAAAAAAATCTCCAAATCTAAGTTAATCTTTATCTTATCATTTCTTGAGTTCTTTGGCCAGAAAAGATTTTCTTAAAAAAAATCCTGAAATCCAACAATAAGCTAATCTTCATCATCTCCTTTTCTGTTGGTTATCGACAAAGATTTCCTTCAAAAAAATTCAGAAATCTAAGTTAATCTTTATCTTATCCTCTACTGTTGCTCCCCTGGCCAGAAAAGATTATCGATAAAGATTTCCTTAAAAAAAATCTAGAAATCTAAGTTAATTTTTATCTTGTTCTCTTTGGACAGTTCTTTGGCCAGAAAAGATTGTCAGCAAAGATTTCTTTAAAAAAAATCCAGAAATCTAAGGTAATCTTCATCTTGTCCTTTTCTGGTGATTATGGACAAAGATTTTCTTCAAAAAAATCCAGAAATCTAAGTTAATCTTTATCTGGTCCTTTCTTGACAGTCCTTTGGCCCGAAAAAATTATCGACAAAGATTTCCTTAAAAAAAATCGAAAATTGTAAGCTAATCTTTATCTTGTCCTTTTCTGGTGATTATAAACGAAGATTTCCTTAAAAAAAAAATCAAAAATCGTTAGACAAGATGAAGTTAATCTTCATCTTGTCCTTTCTTAACAATTGTTTGGCCAGAAAAGATTGTCGACAAAGATTTCCTTAAAAAAATCCAGAAATCTAAGCTAATCTTCATCTTGTCCTTTTCTGGTGATTATTGGTGATTATAGACAATGATTTCCTTCAAAAAATCCAGAAATTTAAGTTAATCTTTATCTGGTCCTTTCTTGACAGTTCTTTGGCCCGAAAAACTTATCGACAAAGTTTGCTTAAAAAAAATCGAGAAATTTAAGCTAATCTTTATCTTGTGCTTTTCTGGTTATTATAAACGAAGATTTCCTTAAAAAAATCAAAAATCGTAAGTTAATCTTCATCTTGTCCTTTCTTAACAATTGTTTGGCCAAAAAAATTATCGGCAGAGTTTTCCTTTATAAAAATCCAGAAATGTAAGCTAATCTTTATCTTGTCCTTTCCTGGTGATTATAGACGAAGATTTCCTTAAAAAAAATCCGTAAATCTAAGTTAATATTCATCATGCCCTTTCTTAACAGTTCTTTGGCCAGAAAAGGTTGTCGACAAAGATTTCCTTAAAAAAATCCAGAAATCTATGCTAATCTTCATCTTGTCCTTTTCTGGTCATTATCGACGAAGATTTCCTTCAAATAAATCCAGAAATCTGAGTTAATCTTTATCTTGTTCTCTCCTTGTGGTCCTTTGGTCAGAAAAGATTATCGACGAAGATTTTCATAAAAAAATCCAGAAACCTAAGTTAATCTTTATATTGTCCATTCCTGGTGGTCCGTTGGCCAGAAAAGATTATCGACGAAGATTTACATAAATAAAATCCAGAAATCTAAATCAATCTTTAACATGTCCTTCTCTGGTGATACTTTTGGCCAGAAAAGATTATCGACGTAGATTTCCTTAAAAAAAAATCAAAAATCTAAGTTAGTCTTTATCTTGTCCTCTTCTAGTGGTCCTTTGGCTACAAAAAAATTATCGACGAAGATATCCTTGAAAAAGAAAGCAGAAATCTAAGTTAATCTTTATCTTGTTCTTTTCAGGTGGTCCTTTGGCCAGAAAAGATTATCGACGAAGATTTCCTTAAAAAGATCAAGAAATCTAAGCTAATCTTGGTCTTTTCTGGTAGTTCTTTGGCTAGAAAAGATTGTCGAAGAAGATTTGCTTAAAAAAATCTACAAATGAAAGTTAATCTTTATTTTGACCTTTCTAGGCGGTTCTTTGGCAACCAAAGATTGTCGACGAAAATTTCCTTAAAAAAAATCCAGAAATCTAATCTAATCTTTATCTTGTCCTACTTTTGTTGGTTCTTTGACCAGAAAATATTATCTACGTAGAATTCCTTAAACAAAGTCCAATCCAATTCAGGCAAAAATAATTTAGTAATCCTCGACCTATAGGCCACCGTTGACGGCGATGGCCTGGCCAAATAAATATGGAACAATGACGCCGCCATCCCAAATTCCACACCAAACAATGACTTTTTCGGGATGCATTGGACGCTCTTAGATCTCATGTGGATTGGTATCATCTCAAATTCGACAATATTGTTTATTGACGTACCCATTTATCCAGAAATGGGCCTCATCGCTGGATGATTTTTTGCTGAAAATTAGGGTCAGTTTCCAACTGCTTCAGAGAACACACGTCGTTGTCTATGGTCGTTTACCTTCAGTTCCTGGGTCAGTTGAATTTTGTACGGGTGCAGGCCCAAGTTACGACGAAAAATTCGCCAAGTTGTGGTCTGCGAAAAGCCGAGTTCTTGTGAGCGACGCGAAATCGAGTGCCTCGGATTCTCCTGCACACTCTGCTGGTTTATTGTTTACTGAACCAGTAGAACTGAACTCCATCGTGTCTTGCCATCGCTGCTTCGGTCTTCCTCTGGGACGTTGGCCTTCAATCGTAAAATGGAGGGCAGAGTCGACCACAGTACCAGGAGCTGCTCGTAGGGCATGGCCATTCCATAGGAGTCGTTTCTCTCTCATTTTGTGCAAAATTTGAGCGACACCCATTTGCTCTCGAATTGTGTCGTTTCTAACATGGTCAATAAGGGAGATGCCCATTCCCCAAAGAAAGCATTCTCATTTTCATGGCATGTAGATGACGTTCAGAAATCTTGTCAGATGGTCGACATTCGACTCCATATAGCGCAACTGGCCGTATCACTGTCCGATGTATCTTGGATTTTAGGAGAAGTGGCATTTTCTTATAGAAAAGTACACCCGTGACCTCCTTCCACCGCATCCATTCTTCGGCCAGAAAAGATTGTCGTCAAAGATTTCCTTAAAAAAAATCCAGAAATCCAACAATAAGCTAATCTTCATCTTGTCCTTTTCTGGTGATTATCGACGAAGATTTCCTTCAAAAAAATTCAGAAATCTTTATCCTATCCTCTTCTGGTGGTCCTTTGTCCAGAAAAGATTATCGACGAAGATTTACTTAAAAAAAATTTCCAAATCTAAGTTAATCTTTATCTTATCATTTCTTGACAGTACTTTGGCCAGAAAAGATTTTCTTAAAAAAAATCCTGAAATCCAACAATAAGCTAATCTTCATCATCTCCTTTAGACAATCTTTATCTTGTCCTTTCTTGGCAGTTCTTTAGCTAGAAAGGATTGTCGACAAAGATTTCCTTATAAAAAAATCAGAAATCTAAGCTAATCTTCAACTTGTCCTTTTTTGGTGATTATCAACAAGATTCCCTTCAAATAAATCCAGAAATCTGAGTTAATCTTTATCTTGACCTCACCTGGTGGTCCTTTGGTCAGAAAAGATTATCGACGAAGATTTCCTTAAAAAAAATCTAGAAATCTAAGTTAATCTTTATCTTGTCCTTTCTTGACAGTTCTTTGGCCAGAAAAGATTGTCGACAAAGATTTCCTTAAAAAGATCCAGAAATCTAACAATAAGATAATCTTCATCTTGTCCTTTTCTGGTGATTATCGACGAAGATTTCCTTCAAATAAATCAAGAAATCTGAGTAAATCTTTATCTTGTCCTCTCCTGGTGGTCCTTTGGCCAGAAAAGATTATCGACGAAGATTTACTTCAAAAAAATCTCCAAATCTAAGTTAATCTTTATCTTATCATTTCTTGACAGTTCTTTGGCCAGAAAAGATTTAAATTTAAAAGGCTTAAAAAAAATCCCCAAATCCAACAATAAGCTAATCTTCATCATCTCCTTTTCTGTTGGTTATCGACAAAGATTTCCTTCAAAAAAATTCAGAAATCTAAGTTACTCTATATCTTATCCTCTACTGTTGGTCCCTTGGCTAGAAAAGATTATCGACAAAGATTTCCTTAAAAAAAATCTAGAAATCTAAGTTAATCTTTATCTTGTTCTCTTTTGACAGTTCTTTGGCCAGAAAAGATTGTCAGCAAAGATTTCTTTAAAAAAAATCCAGAAATCTAAGGTAAACTTCATCTTGTCCTTTTCTGGTGATTATGGACAAAGATTTCCTTAAAAAAAATCCAGAAATCTAAGTTAATCTTGTCTCTAAGTCCTTTCTTGACAGTTCTTTGGCCAGAAAAAATTATCGACAAAGATTTCCTTAAAAAAAATCGAGAATTGTAAGCTAATCTTTATCTTGTCCATTTCTGGTGATTATAAACGAAGATTTCCTTAAAAAAAAAATCAAAAATCGTAAGTTAATCTTCATCTTGTCCTTTCTTAACAATTGTTTGGCCAGAAAAGATTGTCGACAAAGATTTCCTTAAAAAAATCCAGAAATCTAAGCTAATCTTCATCTTGTCCTTTTCTGGTGATTATTGGTGATTATAGACAAACATTTCCTTCAAAAAAATCCAGAAATCTAAGCTAATCTTTATCTGGTCCTTTCTTGACAGTTATTTGGCCCGAAAAACTTATCGACGAAGATTTCCTTAAAAAAAATCGAGAAATGTAAACTAATCTTTATCTTGTACTTTTCTGGTGATTATAAACGAAGATTTCCTTAAAAAAAATCAAAAATCGTAAGTTAATCTTCATCTTGCCCTTTGTTAACAATTGTTTGGCCAAAAAAATTATCGGCAAAGATTTCCTTTAAAAAAATCCAGAAATGTAAGCTAATCTTTCTTGTCCTTTTCTGGTCATTATCGACGAAGATTTCCTTCAAATAAATCCAGAAATCTGAGTTAATCTTTATCTTGTTCTCTCCTTGTGGTCCTTTGGTCAGAAAAGATTATCGAGGAAGATTTTCATAAAAAAATCCAGAAACCTAAGTTAATCTTTATATTGTCCATTCCTGGTGGTCCGTTGGCCAGAAAAGATTATCGACGAAGATTTCCATAAATAAAATACAGAAATCTAAATCCATCTTTAACATGTCCTTCTCTGGTGATCCTTTGGCCAGAAAAGATTATCGACGAAGATTTCCTTAAAAAAAAAATCCAAAATCTAAGTTAGTCTTTATCTTGTCCTCTCCTAGTGGTCCTTTGGCTACAAAAATCCTTGAAAAAGAAAGCAGAAATCTAAGTTAATCTTTATCTTGTTCTTTTCAGGTGGTCCTTTGGCCAGAAAAGATTGTCGACGAAGATTTCCTTAAAAAAAATCTACAAATGAAAGTTAATCTTTATTTTGACCTTTCTAGGCGGTTCTTTGGCAACAAAAGATTGTCGACGAAGATTTCCTTAAAAAAAATCCAGAAATCTAAGCTAATCTTTATCTTGTGCAACTTTTGTTGGTCCTTTGACCAGAAAATTTTATCGATGTAGAATTCCTTCAAAAAAATTCAATCCAATTCAGGCAAAAAGAATTTGGTAATCTTCGACCTATAGCGCTCACAGTTGACGGTGATGGCCTGGCCAAAGTCGTTCTCAAATAAATATGGAACAATGACGCCGCCAGCCCAAATTCCACACCAAACAATGTCTTTTTCGGGATGCATTTGACGCTCTTAGATCTCATGTGGATTGGTATCATCTCAAATTCGACAATATTGTTTATTGACGTACCCATTTATCCAGAAATGGGCCTCAACGCTGAAGATTATTCTTTGCTGAAAATTAGGGTCAGTTTCCAACTGCTTCAGCGAACACACGTCGTTGTCTAAGGTCCTCCTGTCTACCTTCAGTTCCTGGGTCAATTGAATTTTGTACGGGTGCAAGCCCAAGTTACGACGCAAAATTCGCCAAGTTGTGGTCTGCGAAAGGCCGAGTTCTTGTGCCTCCGATTCTCCTGCACACTCTGTTGGTTTATTGTTTACTGAACCAGTGGAACTGAACTCTATCGTGTTCTGCCATCGCTGCTTCGGTCTTCCTCTGGGACGTTGGCCTTCAATCTCAAAATGGAGGGCAGAGTTGACAACAGGAGCTGCTCGTAGGGCATGGCCATACCATAGGAGTCGTTTCTCTCTCATTTTGTGCAAAATTTGAGCGACACCCATTTGCTCTCGAATTGTGTCGTTTCTAACATGGTCAATAAGGGAGATGCCCATTCCCCAAAGAAAGCATTCTCATTTTCATGGCATGTAGATGACGTTCAGAAATCTTGTCAGATGGTCGACATTCGACTCCATATAGCGCAACTGGCCGTATCACTGTCCGATATATCTTGGATTTTAGGAGAAGTGGCATTTTCTTATAGAAAAGTACACCCGTGACCTCCTTCCACCGCATCCAGGTTACATTTACTCTGGCTCTTACTGCATCACTGAAGCTGCCATCACTCTGTAGACGAGACCCAAGGTACCTAGAGGAGTTGGTCTTGACTAGATTTTCTCCACCGACTTGAATGATACCATCACTTGGATTTCTCCAGATATTCCGTCTATTTTCACGTTTAGACGTAGACCATACTGGGAGATCCAGCGGTTAGTCCAGTCTTCAACTTGACGTTGGCGTTTCTCGCGGGAGACATCTGTAACCATTACAGCATGCGGCTACAGAAGGGTCCAAGTGACATTCCGTTGTAGATCACGAGTGATGGGGTCCATGACAAGAACAAAGAGGATGGTGTGAACCTTGGTGGACCCCGACATTTACAGGAAAGTTATCTGAGGTGCCAACAGCACAAAGTACTCTGCTACTGGTGTTTGTGTATAGCATCTTGACCACATTAACAAATGATTCGGGCACTCCATAGTCTCGGAGCGCATACCAAATTAACTTATGTTAGGAACACGATCAAAGGCCGTTTCGAGATCTAGGAAGGAAATATGCAGTGGTTTACTTTTCTCTCGGTAGGACGATAATGGCGACCGTAAAATGGGCGCAGCGCGCGGAACGTTGCCCGGACGGAACACCCATTTTGATTAAACAATTTTATCATTTGCACGTGTTGTTGAACGGTATATCCGTATGTTCGGTATATCCATGGTGATATGGCAAAACATGCTGAATAAATGACAGCCAATTTGATAGGTGTAGCTTCAACATTATAGCCGCTACCAACTGTCAAAGTTCGAAATTTTCTATTGCAAGACCCCTTATAAAATCGATTATGCAAGTCTCGTTTGTTAAACCTAGTGGTTATTTAACTTGTAAAGAATTCGCTAGCTACTATTGTTAAAGTGGATTTACGAAACAAGTGTTGTTTTTGTTCAAAAATATATTTGCTTTATTATCCAAAGAAAGAAGAAGCTTTGTTGCTAAATTTATGGTAAATTTAAAGATTTAATTTTTAAGTAATTAAAATTCAAATGTTCAATATTTTTTAATACTAAACAAACTAACAGTTAATGGTTTAACAATAAACATAGCAAAGTTATTCTATTTGGAAAGGTTGCGTCGTCGTTTTACACCGAGTAAATGTTTATTTGTATCTATTGTTCAATGAACCGCAATCGGTATCGATAGATTTTTATTCTAACTGCACGTGCAAAGAAGTAAATATAAGGAATAGAACTCGATATGGACAGCAACGTATCGGATGTCAAGGAAGTACGTGTCGAATATTTAGATCCATCTAACCGCAATTTACTATAAGCCCTCAATAAATTCTCGCTTGCTTTAGGGTCATTGATTTTTACTTCTTGGTAGGATGAATTCCGTTCGTTTCATATCCCCCTTAAGGATCAGCGTGCATATAAGGGGTAGCTTATTAATATTAGAACTAGAAGGGTATTGAACTGGTTCGACCCAGTTTTGTGATATACGGGCAAATTGATGGAAGTTTGTTGGTTTAGTGAAAATGTTTTTTAAGGGAAAAATTGTATTATTGGCTTAAATCTTACTACGTTAATTGATTTTATGAAGTTGAAGAAAGTTTAAGAAATTGAAGCAATCGAATTTGCAAAAATATAATATTTCATCCGAGTACCTGGTAGATATTAGATAGTTTTAGAGTACTTTGTGCTAAATTTCAATAGTTCTGTAAAAATTCGCGAAAAAAACTGCAAAATACCAATAATGAGCATAGCAACCACTTTTGAGAAAAACGATCTTTAGAACAAGCGGATTGAAGCTTAAAAAAAGGTGAACGATAAAAGAATGTTAAGTTGAAATTCAAAAAGCGCGACTAAAGCTGAAGTTAAGATATACTTGAAAAAATCGGGGGGGGAAACATCGCGGGAAGTGGGACAATTTTTTAAAAATTGGGACTTTACCGCCAAAATCCCGACGTCTGGTCACCTTAAATAATCAATTGGTCATTTGAAAACAATCGACGAATAAACTCTGTAGAAATTTCAACATCTCCACAAAACCAAATTAGTTTACGACTGCAATAAAATTATTATTATTTCTGTGTACTTACCGCTCGCAGTTCTATCGGACTGAACAAATATTTGAGCTGCGCCCTCAGGGGGACCATAAGCAGCAAGAAAAACGGAAACGCCAACGAGGCTTCCGTCGACTTAACCACCCACAACACCGCCAAACACATAAACTGGATGGTCGTAAAGAGATGCATCTTCGCCGTTTTCACCTAAACAAAAGAAATTAACAAAATATTAATAGATAGCCTTAATGTTATTATGTATATTAATTATTGGATTTAGTTGATAAATCTATTATAATTAGTTGTATAATAGGCAAGATTAGACCGGCACGATTACACAAGATTTGACAAGTCTACAAAGATAAGTCTATTAGGATATATAGGCCTGCAAAGACAGGACTGGATACACAATACTGAAAAGACAAGACTGGACTGGACAAACAAAACAGGACAGACAAGACTGGACAGATAAGATTGTATAGACAAGACAGACAGACAAGACTAACAGACAAGACTAGACAGCCAAGACTAGAGAGACAAGACTAGACAGACAAGACTAGACAGAAAAGATTAGACAGACAGGACTATACAGACAAGACTAGGCAGACAAGACTAGACAGACAAGACTAGACAGACAAGACTAGACAGACAAGACTAGACAGACAAGACTCACCAAATCCCCTATTCCACCTTGGCTTTTAGTATGCGCCACCCCGGTATCGCATATATTGCATTCATTCAGGGTGGGCAGCCCGGACGGTTAATGAAAGACAGACAAGACTAGACAGACAAGACTAGACAGACAAGACTAGACAGACAAGACTAGACAGACAAGACTAGACAGACAAGACTAGACAGACAAGACTAGACAGACAAGACTAGACAGACAAGACTAGACAGACAAGACTAGACAGACAAGACTAGACAGACAAGACTAGACAGACAAGACTAGACAGACAAGACTAGACAGACAAGACTAGACAGACAAGACTAGACAGACAAGACTAGACAGACAAGACTAGACAGACAAGACTAGACAGACAAGACTAGACAGACAAGACTAGACAGACAAGACTAGACAGACAAGACTAGACAGACAAGATTAGACAGACAAGACTAGACAGACAAGACTAGACAGACAAGACTAGACAGACAAGACTAGACAGACAAGACTAGACAGACAAGACTAGACAGACAAGACTAGACAGACAAGACTAGACAGACAAGACTAGACAGACAAGACTAGACAGACAAGACTAGACAGACAAGACTAGACAGACAAGACTAGACAGACAAGACTAGACAGACAAGACTAGACAGACAAGACTAGACAGACAAGACTAGACAGACAAGACTAGACAGACAAGACTAGACAGACAAGACTAGACAGACAAGACTAGACAGACAAGACTAGACAGACAAGACTAGGCAGACAAGACTAGACAGACAAGACTAGAGAGACAAGACTAGACAGACAAGACTAGACAAACAAGACTAGACAGACAAGACTAGACAGACAAGACTAGAAGACAGGACTAGACAAACAAGACTAGAAGACAGGACTAGACAGACAAGATTAGAAGACAGGACTAGACAAACAAGAATATAAGGCTAGAAAGTCTTATGTTTCCTTCGTCTTGAGATGTACAATCCTTGACCCAACGAGACGAATTCTACTTGACTAAATATGGTAACTGTGTAATACAAAAAGCTTATATGGAGATACAAAGTTGACTAAACTTTTGGCCGATTCCGCACCAATTACTCATTCGTCATCGTTACGCTCGACGGACTCCATCAAAACAAGAAAGTCCATCAAATATTTCTCCCACATACCATTTATATTCTTCAAATATTTAATCTCACGGAGTCTAGTTTTCTATAATTATTATTATATTATTATATTATTTATTTATACATATTAAATTATTATATTATTCTCAGGCCTTAACTTATATTGTCCAGTCTTTTACAATCTTGTCTAGTCCTCTACAATCTTGTCTAGTCTTCTACAATCTTGTCTAGTCTAATACAATCTTACTTAGTCTTGTCTAGACTTGTCTAATATCGTCTGGTCTTGTCTAGTCTATTTTGAACTTATGTCGTCTTGTCTGGTCTAATCTGGTCCTGAGTGGTCCTGCCTGGTCCTGTCCAGTTCTGTCTGGCCCTGTCTGGTCTTGTCTGGTCTTGTCTGGCCTTGTCTAATATTGTTTGATCTCGTCTGGTCTTGTCTGGTCTTGTCTGATCTCGTCGGGTCTTGTCTGATCTTATTTGGTCTTATCTGCTCTAAACTGATCTTGTCTGGACTTGTCTGGTCTTGTTTAGTCCTATCTCGTCCTGTCTGTTCCTGTCTGGTCTTGTCTGGTCTTGTCTGACATTTACTGGTCTTGATTTGGGCAGATTTGATTTGAATATTGTCTAATCTTGTCTATTCTCATCCAATCTTATATTTTATCAAAAATTGACTATATTTCCTGTTTTGCAAATATTTAGTAAAAATTCGTGATTATAAATCGGTATGGTGGATAAATATGTATATGTAGTACGTGACAAATAGCCACCCTTAAAATAAACAGGCTCGACATTGGACATGTGTAGTGTGTGTCGACTGAGTTGGGTAAAGTTTGTAGTGGCCTTGAGAGCACGCAATTAATAGCAAGAGGCGACCTAGAACCGAAAAAAACAAACAGTTCCACTTACGATACGTTAAGCGGCAACAATAGTCTCAAATTTCCCGCCGCAATAAATAAGAAACTTTATCGCGAAGCGTTATCTCCGCTTTGTTTTTCACAACATTTTCACCAAAACAATCTCGAATTGATATCATATCAACTAATTTTATTAGAAGCTTCAAAAGAGTATAAGACAAAACTAGAAAGATCAGACTATACCAGAAAAGACCAGACAATACTAGACAAGACTCGACAAAACCAGACAAGACAAGACTCGGCAAGACCACAGAAGGGAAGACCAGACAAGACAAGACCAGACCAGACAAGACCAGACCAGACAAGGCAAGACCAGACAACACCAGACAACACCACGCATCACCAGGCAAGACCAGACAAGACCAGACAAGACCAGACAAGACCAGACAAGACCAGACATGACCAGACAAGACCAGACAAGACCAGACAAGACCAGACAAGACCAGACAAGACCAGACAAGACCAGACAAGACCAGACAAGACCAGACAAGACCAGACAAGACCAGACAAGACCAGACAAGACCAGACAAGACCAGACAAGACCAGACAGGACCAGACAAGACCAAGCAACACCAGGCAAGACCAGACAATATCTGACAAAACCAGAAGGTCTTGTCGCCGACCAGTTCGAGGAGAGCAACTGTTCAAAACAAAGACTCATATTGTCTCCACCACCATATCTAGATCTTGGCAAGAATCACCATATCCAGATCTTGGCCTGAGCTCGGCCCCCTGATTTGGGAGGAGGGGATGCCTAAAACCCCGACCGAGCGCGTCCCCGGTTGGCGGATAGGGGAAGCTCTCCGGCTATGCATCCAGCAGGGTTGGAGGGTTTGAGCTAAATAAAATAGCTCTCCTGGACCAACAGGCTTGCACAGAGCAAAACAAACAACCTTTTCAACAACAAAAATTCATACACCCAGTGGAGCGGGTGTAGGATGGTCAGCCGCAATATATAAATGAGATCTTGGCCAGAGATGTTTTCTCGAAAGGTTACCACTTCGGCTTGTTAAAGTTGGACGTCAAGACCAAAACCGCGTCCGGCGTCGAATTCAACACCGGCGGCACGTAAAACGACGAGAAAGTCTTAGGCTCCTTAGAGACCAAGTACAAGGTCAAGGAGTACGAACTCTCCTTCTCCGAGAAATGGAACACCGACAACTCCTTGGGCACAGAAGTCTCCGTACAGGACCAACTTCTCAAAGGGTTGAAACCCACAGGAAGCTTCAACTTCTCACCACAATCCGTCACCAAGAACAACTTCCCTGCTGGTTTCTTCACCGGAGACTTCATCCTTCATACCAATGCCGATTTAATGACGGACAAGAATTCGCCGCATTCATCTTCCAAAGGGTGTCTCCAAGATTGGAAACTGATATCCAGTTGGCATGGTCTTCATCAGGTAACAACACCAGATTCGGAATCGGTGCCAAATGCGACCTTGACAAGGACGCGGCCATCAGGACCAAGATCAACAACTCCAACTTGGTCTTAGAAACCAACAACGTCTTCGTGATGGTTTTAACTTAACATCGTCTTCAATTATTGATGGAAAGCATTTCAATAGTGGGTTTGGGCTTGATTGGTTTGGGCTTAGAATTAGGGAGGCCTAAATTTTCTAGACATTTTAGAAGATGACATTTTCTAGACAATATTAAACATGTAACTCATTAATAGAAAGTATTGTCTAGATTAAAGTGACCACATTTTCATTAAGACAAAGCGGGACAAATGGAATGAAATAAGAATTATAATTTAGTTATGAAAGCAGACCAATAATTAATATATATATATATATATATATATATATATATATATATATATATATATTTATCATATCATACCCCAAAATGAAGACATTAATACAATATTGTATGTGAAGGATGCCATTATTTATAATCGTGTGTAAAAGTAACCAAATCGTGAGTAAAAGTCAAATGTAAATCAAATAGTTTCATTATTAAACGATTTCTGTTTGTTGTTACTATGGCAACAATTTGCGTCACTAAACAAAAAACATAGACGTAATGATAAAAATTTTCTGACGTGCATTACGATTAAACCACTCGCCTTCGGCTCGTGCTTTATACTTCGCAACTCATGCAGAAAAGCCCTTCTTCACACACTTGTATCATAAACTACTATTATTGTATACATTCATATACTTGTCTATAAATATAGAAAAATGTATTTATGATTAATTATTGATAACTATAAAAATATTTGTAAAAAACAAAATTTGAACATTCTAATATTTACATTGAATTGGTTACAATTTTCACTAACTACAACAATTTCACTAAATAAAGGAGATTTTTTAGGAATATGTGGAGAAATCTTATTTTAAATATTACAGTAGGTAGATTTAAAAAAGAAATGCAGATGTTTTCTAAAAAGCGGGACATCTTTAAAAATCGGCGGGACGCGGAACAGTCCTGCAAAAAGCGTGACTGTCCCGCCAAAATCGGGACGTGTGGTCACCTTAGTCTAGATGTATGTAACTTGAACTGCTGGTCTGTAGATATTTCAATTGTTTCTAAAAGCATTTTTAGCATTTTTTTAGAAGATAAGACCAGACAAGACCAGACAAGACCAGGCAAGATCAAACAAGATCAGACAATTCCAGGGAAGACGAGACAAGACAAGAGCAGGCAAGACCAGACAAGATCAGACAATACCAGGCAAGACAAGACAAGACCAGACAAGACCAAGCAAGACCAGACAAGACCAGACAAAACCAGACAAGACCAGCCAAGACAAGACCACACCAGAGACCAGACAAGACCAGACAAGACCCGACATGACCAGACAAGACCAGACAAGACCAGACAAGACCAGACAAGACCAGACAAGACCAAGCAAGACCAGACAAGACCAGACAAAACCAGACAAGACCAGCCAAGACAAGACCACACCAGAGACCAGACAAGACCAGACAAGACCCGACATGACCAGACAAGACCAGACAAGACCAGACAAGACCAAGCAAGACCAGACAAGACCAGACAAAACCAGACAAGACCAGCCAAGACAAGACCACACCAGAGACCAGACAAGACCAGACAAGACCCGACAAGACCAGACAAGACCCGACAACACCAGACAAGACCAGAAAAGACCAGACAAGACCAGACAAGACCAAGCAAGACCAGACAAGACCAGACAAAACCAGACAAGACCAGCCAAGACAAGACCACACCAGAGACCAGACAAGACCAGACAAGACCCGACATGACCAGACAAGACCAGACAAGACCAGACAAGACCAGACAAGACCAGACAAGACCAGACAAGACCAGACGAGAGATGAGACAAAATCAGACGAGAGACGGGACAAGACCAGACAAGACCATACAAGATCAGACAAGACCAAGCAAGACCAGACAAGACAAGACAAAACCAGACAAGACCAGCCAAGACAATACCACACCAGAGACCAGACAAGACCAGACAAGACCCGACATGACCAGACAAGACCAGACAAGACCAGTCAAGACCAGACAAGACCAGACAAGACCAGACAAGACCAGACAAGACCAGACAAGACCAGACAAGACCAGACAAGACCAGACGAGAGATGAGACAAAATCAGACGAGAGACGGGACAAGACCAGACAAGACCATACAAGATCAGACAAGACCAGACATGACCAGACAAGATCAGAGAACGCCAGACATGAACAGATTTGACCAGACAAAACCAAACAAGAGCAAACAAGGTCAGATAAAATAATATCATAAAGTGCAATTAATTGTAAATTCCATTCCATTGTAAATTCTGAAAATTAACGGAAAATTTATCAAACATTTTATTTCCATTTTCCCGATTTAGTTTCAAGTTGTAGTAAAAACAACTTAAGGGTCTATAGACTACAAGATTCAGTGACTTTAATTGTAAGATCAAAACCTGGAAGATTTGACATAAATGCTTCAAGATTAAAAGACTTATTGAAGAAGACATCAAGAACTCAAGATTTGTTTATTTGAAGGCATAATTAAATTAAACTTTGTAGATTTGCAATAAATGCTTTAAGCTTTAAACACTTATCGAAGTAGACTTCCAGAACTCAAGATTAGTTTATTTGAAGGCTTGATTAAATGAAACTTTGAAGATTTGACATAAATACTTCAAGCTTTAAAGACTTATTAAAGAAGACTTCACGAACTTCGGATTTGTTTATTTGAAGGCTTGATTAAATGAAACCTTGAAAATTTTACATAAATAAAGGCTTTAAGTTTTAGAGACTTATTGAAGAAGACTTAAAGAACTCAAGATGGGTTTATATGAAGGCTTGCTTAGAGTTTTTCCATGAACTATAATAAATAAGGTAAGTTTATAGTTTTATTCATTTTATCTCGAATTCATTATTAATCAGTAATTTGAACACCTAATTTATGGAATTGTAACGTGAATTCGTTGCAAAAAAAGTTGTTACAAGGTGAAGTTGTTGCAAGGTTAAGTTATTGCAGGGTGAAGTTGTTGCGACATGAAGTTATTGCAAGTATTTACTCAAAATGTAAAGGGTCTTTCAATAAGAGGTTTCATTTTCAATAGCCCGCCATTTTAACAGTTGTCATGAATCAACCTGTAACTACGTGACAGATGATAAGTAAAAATTAGGCCATTAATAAAAATGGAACAATATACGCTTCAACAACGCATTGAAATTATTAAAATTAACTACAAAAGTGGTGACAATTTCGGTCACAGTTCGCAAAACTAAAGCATTTTTGGGTCGTCGCGAAGCACCTCAACACTATGGGCTTTTCCTCAACACTATGGGCTTTTCCTCAACACTATGGGCTACAACAGCAATATTCTCAGTTGTTTTTGAGAGACGTGCACGACTTCGGTTCTTCACATCACAAACTTGTTCCAACAGTTTTCCCTATTTTCCGCCAGGTTCACAATTGCTGGCCGTAAATAACAATTGTGAAACTGCTCATTGGGTAGTTATAGCTCGTGAAACGATAAACCGAAAATTTCCCTGATGCTGGATTGGGAGAGGTGCAGTAATCCCTTGGCCTGCTCGTTCGTCGGATTTAACGCCATTTGATTTTTTGCTTCTTCTTCTTCTGTCGGCACTACGGTCCATGTAGAACCTTGGCCTGCTCAATTACTTCCTTCCATTCCTCTCTATCTAGAGCTTTTCTCCTCCAACTTTTTAATTTCATTTCTCTTAAGTCATTTTCCACATCTTAGCTCCATCTTTTTTTGGGTCGGCCTAGCTTCCACGGCCCCTCTGTTTTTTTGTCAAATGCCATTTGTTGACCGTGATTATTTTCATTCTTATCACGTGTCCCAACCATTTCAATCGTTGGGACTTTACAGTGGCAACTATATCTAGGTCTTCATATAGGTTTCTTAACTCGTGATTCATTCGTATCCTCCATTCCCCTCCTTCTTGCACTGGTCCGTATACTCGTCTTAATATTTTTCTCTCAAAGATACACAGGTTTTCTTCGTCTTTTTGTTTTAGAACCCACGTTTCGCATGCATATGTTACTACTGGTTTTATTATTGTTTTATATATTCTCTTTTTGACATTTCTTGATATATTGAGTGCATACTAGCTTCTATTTCCTGCTGAGATTCTTGTTTTTATATCTTCGCTTGTTTCAATGTCTCTTATGATTGTGCTTCCTAGGTATTTAAATTTTTGTGCTTCTTCGAAAATGTGGTTATTTATTCTTATATTCGTCTGTTCTCTTCTCGTGTCTCTCGTCATCGGCATGTACTTGGTTTTTTCTACATTTACCTTTAATCCAGCCTTTCTTGCTTCTTTTTCTAATTCACAATATGCAGTCTTTACGGCTTGTTTTGTTCTTGTTAGTAACACTACGTCGTCTGCGTATGCTAGATATTGGCAGGTTCTATTATAAATATTCCCTCCTGGATTTGTATCTATTTTTCTTATACATCTTTCGAGTACTAGGTTAAATAACGTAGTAGACAGAGGGTTGCCTTGCCTTAGACCCCTTTTCAGTTCGAACTACTGTGATAGGTTCCCTCGGTTTCTTACTCTATTTTTTGTGTGTTGAATTGTCATTTTCGTTTGGTTAACTTGCTTTTCTGGGATTCCAAATTGTTTCATTGTCTGTTCTACATATTCTCTCTTGGCGCTGTCGTATGCCTGCTTAAAATCTATGTACAGTTGGTGGACATCGATATTGTATTCGTAGCACTTTTCCAGGCTTGTTCTTATTGTGAATATGTGGTCTGTCGTCAATCTTCCGCTTCTAAAGCCTGATTGGTATTTGCCCAATGTTTCTTCTGCATATGGATTTATTCTTCCCGCTATTATAGAGGCCATAATTTTGTACACAACTCCTAATAAAGATATTCCTCTGTAACTATTGCACTCCAGCTTATCTCCTTTCTTCTTATAGATGGGACATATTATTGCATTTGACCAGCCGTCTGGCATTTTCTCTTGTACCCATATCTCTTGTATTAGCTCGTGTATTTTGTCTCCTAGTTTTTGCCCTCCATTCTTCATTAGTTCCGCTGTTACCTCATCTTCTCCGGACGATTTTTGGATTTTTAATTTATTCACTTGTTGTTTAACTTTTTTCCTCGTTGGTGGCTATACGTTTATGTGTGGGCCGTAGTACTGGGTATCTTTATTATCGTCATCGTCCTCTTCTTCTTCACTATCATTTGCCTCTAGTAATTCCTCAAAATATTCCTTCCATCTTGCACTTATACTTTCCTCGTCTGCTACTAATTCACCTGCTTTGTTTTTACATATCGTCGGTCCAGATGAACAGGGTATTAACTCATAAAAACCTGAAGAGCGATTTGAAGTTTTCAAATCAATATATTTCCATTTCTATAAATAATTGGTTAACCTCTCTTATAATATCTTTTAAACTATTGATTAACGTTTATTGATAACGTTTTTGTTCACTTCCTAACTTTGTCAATTTTGCTATTACTGAGAAAAAAAAATAAATTCTGCAGGCAAGAACATTATGAGTTAATACCCTGTTCATCCAAACGAACGATATGTTTGTTCTTGCTTGATATTGTTCTTTTTCTTCTTTCAGTTTTTGTTAAAATGCTCGCACTTCGCACACATTTCTGTATTCTTGTTCTAGTTCTTCTACTTTCTTATTATCGTAGGCTCTTTTCTTTGCACTGCACAGGTTTTGGGAATGCCTTCTCTTATTTTGATATTCTTCCATATTTGCTCTTGTTTTTCTGTGTATTGTTTTCTTCCGGACTTCGTTTCTTTTCTTGTGCTTTCCGTGTTTTCGTTCAGAAGTGCTGTGACTCTTTGTTGGTATCTGATTTGGGTCTACTCGTCTTTTAGTTTTTCATTATCATAAACTCTTCGCTTATTGCAGTTATTGCCCTTTTCCAGTGTTGTTAGTCGCTGTCTATATTTCCCTTTCACCATAAAATGATCTAGATAGACTAGAGTCGCAGTTTGCCCCGCGGCAACTTCAAACATCGATGATGTTTGATGCGTGTCTTTTATCTATGAGAATATGTTCTATTTGATTGCGGGTGTTTCCATCGGGTGTTGTCCAAGTCTCTTTATGTATCTGTTTGTGAGGGAAGCAGGTGCTGGAGATTATCATATTTTTCCCCATCGCAAAGTCTAATAATCTTCTTCCGTTTTCGTTGCTTATATCGTGTTTGCTATGTCTGCCTACGGTTGGTCTGTAGCCTCTTTCTTTACCGATTTTGGCATTTAAATCTCCTAGGATTACTTTAATGTCATGCCTAGGGGCTATCTCGTATGTCCTTTCCAGGGTTTCATAGAAAGTATCTTTAGTTATTGCTTCTTTCTCTTCCGTAGGTGCGTTTCAGTTTATGAATGTCATGTTGAAAAATTTTCATTGTATTCTTTTGCGCAGATTCTCTCATTTATCGCTTTGAAATCATTTACCATGTGCTTTATCTTTGTGTTGACTAGGAACCCTGTGCCGAGCGTATTATTTCTATTACCGCTGTTAAATAGTGTAAATTCCTTCAGATCCATTATCTCCTTTCCTTTACATCGTATCTCTTGAAGCGCTGCTACCTGTACTTTGTATTTTAGAAGTTAATTTTTTACTTTTCTTGAATAGTTCCGACCCTATAGAAGCTTCGTACATTCCATGTGGATATATCAAATCATTCTTCCTTTTCCATTGCCGAGGTTGTCTCCGTTGATCAGTTTGGTTTTCATAATGTTAAGTTTCAGTATTGATTTTTTGCTATGGAGAGTTATAAAGGAACCTGTTTACCATGATGTTCCGACGACGCCGGGAACATGCGAGAACTAATTAGAACGAAAATATTCAAGTTTAAGAGAATCATTTATCCGACGTCTTTCATAATGTGTCGAGTTTAATGGTCATCACTTCGAACGTAAAAGTTTGTTATAATAAATTTTCTGCAGAAAAAAACTAAGTACATAATTCGGATATTATTATTATCAATAAAATCAAGATATCCCGATTTTACACGTGTATTTTGGTGAAAAACCATGTCAAGGTCATGATATCATGGGTCGCTGCATTCGTCTGAATAGTGCCTACCATGTCTTGATAAAAACATAATATGTTCCCATTTGAAAAACCATTAATGACCTTAAGGACGCATAAGCTGACAAATGATGGCCTTGACAAAAAAGAATTTTTTATTACTCATGCATAAAAGTACTATCATGGCGCACGTTTTTTAGTACGAGAAATGCCACTTTTGGGGGTTATTGTCAAGTGCCTTCTCGAGGGAATGTGCGCATTCACTACGTTCGTGCGCCCAATTTTGCTCTCGTCTCCAATTTACAACCTACTGCCCCAATTACAAAATATACTATTTAACCACTGTGTCAACCCTTCGAAATGAACAAAATTCCCTTTTGACATTTTTTCGTCACTCTAAAGGTAACGGAGATATTTGGAGTGGTCACGTTAAATGGCCAACCCTGTATACAAAATAATTCAAAATCCATCAACTTCTTGTAATTATTCTTATTAAATTAAAATAAATTGGAAATCGTTCAAAATAAATATTATCATCAATATTGACAATATTGATATGGATTATTTAAAAAAAATCTGACGTTATATCATGATATAACTCCTTTAATATGTCAGAATTGTTTTAAATTGGTTTCAATCAGCAAACAAACATGACGAATTCCATCAAATACTTTTCACAATAACAAAATTCACGTATTTCAAAGTCATAACGAGACCAAATAGACAACATTAAACAGACAAGACTAGACAGACAAGACTAGACAGACAATAATAGACAGACAAGACTAGACAGACAAGACTAGACAGACAAGACTAGACAGACAAGACTAGACAGTCAAGACTAGACAGACAAGACTAGACAGACAAGACTAGACAGACAAGACTAGACAGACAAGACTAGACAGACAAGACTAGACAGACAAGACTAGACAGACAAGACTAGACAGACAAGACTAGACAGACAAGACTAGACAGACAAGACTAGACAGACAAGACTAGACAGACAAGACTAGACAGACAAGACTAGACAGACAAGACTAGACAGACAAGACTAGACAGACAAGACTAGACAGACAAGACTAGACAGACAAGACTAGACAGACAAGACTAGACAGACAAGACTAGACAGACAAGACTAGACAGACAAGACTAGACAGACAAGACTAGACAGACAAGACTAGACAGACAAGACTAGACAGACAAGACTAGACAGACAAGACTAGACAGACAAGACTAGACAGACAAGACTAGACAGACAAGACTAGACAGACAAGACTAGACAGACAAGACTAGACAGACAAGACTAGACAGACAAGACTAGACAGACAAGACTAGACAGACAAGACTAGACAGACAAGACTAGACAGACAAGACTAGACAGACAAGACTAGACAGACAAGACTAGACAGACAAGACTAGACAGACAAGACTAGACAGACAAGACTAGACAGACAAGACTAGACAGACAAGACTAGACAGACAAGACTAGACAGACAAGACTAGACAGACAAGACTAGACAGACAAGACTAGACAGACAAGACTAGACAGACAAGACTAGACAGACAAGACTAGACAGACAAGACTAGACAGACAAGACTAGACAGACAAGACTAGACAGACAAGACTAGACAGACAAGACTAGACAGACAAGACTAGACAGACAAGACTAGACAGACAAGACTAGACAGACAAGACTAGACAGACAAGACTAGACAGACAAGACTAGACAGACAAGACTAGACAGACAAGACTAGACAGACAAGACTAGACAGACAAGACTAGACAGACAAGACTAGACAGACAAGACTAGACAGACAAGACTAGACAGACAAGACTAGACAGACAAGACTAGACAGACAAGACTAGACAGACAAGACTAGACAGACAAGACTAGACAGACAAGACTAGACAGACAAGACTAGACAGACAAGACTAGACAGACAAGACTAGACAGACAAGACTAGACAGACAAGACTAGACAGACAAGACTAGACAGACAAGACTAGACAGACAAGACTAGACAGACAAGACTAGACAGACAAGACTAGACAGACAAGACTAGACAGACAAGACTAGACAGACAAGACTAGACAGACAAGACTAGACAGACAAGACTAGACAGACAAGACTAGACAGACAAGACTAGACAGACAAGACTAGACAGACAAGACTAGACAGACAAGACTAGACAGACAAGACTAGACAGACAAGACTAGACAGACAAGACTAGACAGACAAGACTAGACAGACAAGACTAGACAGACAAGACTAGACAGACAAGACTAGACAGACAAGACTAGACAGACAAGACTAGACAGACAAGACTAGACAGACAAGACTAGACAGACAAGACTAGACAGACAAGACTAGACAGACAAGACTAGACAGACAAGACTAGACAGACAAGACTAGACAGACAAGACTAGACAGACAAGACTAGACAGACAAGACTAGACAGACAAGACTAGACAGACAAGACTAGACAGACAAGACTAGACAGACAAGACTAGACAGACAAGACTAGACAGACAAGACTAGACAGACAAGACTAGACAGACAAGACTAGACAGACAAGACTAGACAGACAAGACTAGACAGACAAGACTAGACAGACAAGACTAGACAGACAAGACTAGACAGACAAGACTAGACAGACAAGACTAGACAGACAAGACTAGACAGACAAGACTAGACAGACAAGACTAGACAGACAAGACTAGACAGACAAGACTAGACAGACAAGACTAGACAGACAAGACTAGACAGACAAGACTAGACAGACAAGACTAGACAGACAAGACTAGACAAAAAAGACTAGACAGACAAGACTAGACAGACAAGACTAGACAGACAAGACTAGACAGACAAGACTAGACAGACAAGACTAGACAGACAAGACTAGACAGACAAGACTAGACAGACAAGACTAGACAGACAAGACTAGACAGACAAGACTAGACAGATAAGACTAGACAGACAAGACTAGACAGACAAGACTAGACAGACAAGACTAGACAGACAAGACTAGACAGACAAGACTAGACAGACAAGACTAGACAGACAAGACTAGACGGACAAGACTAGACAGACAAGACAAGACAGACAAGACTAGACAGACAAGACTAGACAGACAAGACTAGACAGACAAGACTAGACAGACAAGACTAGACAGACAAGACTAGACAGACAAGACTAGACAGACAAGACTAGATAGACAAGACTAGACAGACAAGACTAGACAGACAAGACTAGACAGACAAGACTAGACAGACAAGACTAGACAGACAAGACTAGACAGACAAGACTAGACAGACAAGACTAGACAGACAAGACTAGACAGACAAGACTAGACAGACAAGACTAGACAGACAAGACTAGACAGACAAGACTAGACAGACAAGACTAAACAAACAAGACTAGACAGACAAGACTAGACAGACAAGACTAGACAGACAAGACTAGACAGACAAGACTAGACAGACAAGACTAGACAGACAAGACTAGACAGACAAGACTAGACAGACAAGACTAGACCGACAAGACTAGACAGACAAGACTAGACAGACAAGACTAGACAGACAAGACTAGACAGACAAGACTAGACAGACAAGACTAGACAGACAAGACTAGACAGACAAGACTAGACAGACAAGACTAGACAGACAAGACTAGACAGACAAGACTAGACAGACAAGACTAGACAGACAAGACTAGACAGACAAGACTAGACAGACAAGACTAGACAGACAAGACTAGACAGACAAGACTAGACAGACAAGACTAGACAGACAAGACTAGACAGACAAGACTAGACAGACAAGACTAGACAGACAAGACTAGACAGACAAGACTAGACAGACAAGACTAGACAGACAAGACTAGACAGACAAGACTAGACAGACAAGACTAGACAGACAAGACTAGACAGACAAGACTAGACAGACAAGACTAGACAGACAAGACTAGACAGACAAGACTAGACAGACAAGACTAGACAGACAAGACTAGACAGACAAGACTAGACAGACAAGACTAGACAGACAAGACTAGACAGACAAGACTAGACAGACAAGACTAGACAGACAAGACTAGACAGACAAGACTAGACAGACAAGACTAGACAGACAAGACTAGACAGACAAGACTAGACAGACAAGACTAGACAGACAAGACTAGACAGACAAGACTAGACAGACAAGACTAGACAGACAAGACTAGACAGACAAGACTAGACAGACAAGACTAGACAGACAAGACTAGACAGACAAGACTAAACAGACAAGACTAGACAGACAAGACTAGACAGACAAGACTAGACAGACAAGACTAGACAGACTAGACAAGACTAGACAGACAAGACTAAACAAGACAGCGTATTTATTTATTACATATAAACAATAAAATATACAAGTATATCCGATGTTCATATGTATCCAGCACTCCGTCGCAACGACACTATGCTGACTAAACAAGACAGACAAGACTGGACAGACAAGACTGGACAGACAAGACTGGACAGACAAGACTGAAAACACAAGACTGGACAGACAAGACTGGACAGACAAGATATGGACAGACAAGACTGGACAGACAAGACTGGACAGAAAAGACTGGACAGACAAGACTGGACAGTCAAAACTGGACAGATAAGGCTGGACAGACAAAACTGGATGGACAAAACTGCACAGACAAGACTGGACAGACAATACTGGACAGACAAGACTGGAAGGACAAAACTGGACAGACAAGATTGGACAGAGAAGACTGGGCAGATAAGACTGGACAGACAAGACTGGACAGACAAGACTGGGCAGACAAGACTGGACAGACAAGACTGGACAAACAAGACTGGGCAGACAAGACTGGACAGACAAGACTGGTCAGACAGGACTAGACAGACAAGACCAGGCAGACACGACTACACAGACAAGAGACGAGACTGGACAGACAACACTAGATAGACTAGACAGACAAGACTAGACAGAAAAGACTAATATACAAGACTAGGCAGACAAAACTAGACAGTTTAGACTATACAGACTAGGACTAGCGACTCGACAGACTGGACTAGCTAGGCTAGACTAGACATAGAAAACTTGACGGACAAGACTAGACGGACAAGAGAAGAGAGATAAGAATAGACAAACAAGTCTAAAGACAAAATTAGACAAATGCTTGTTTATAATGTTACTGTCAAAAATGTCTGAAATTCAAAAGAAATGCTGAATAATTAATTAGAAACTTTGGGTTTTGAAGAAAACATTTTGAGCCAAAGGTCTGATAAAATCTTATCAAAAGAACAACAAGAAGAACTGTTATTTAATTGCTTTTCCCTTTTACACAAAACAAACAGAAGAATCTTCTATGCCGAGTAGAAAAATCGGACGCTCTTATCGCTCGCTCAAGAATGAACGGAAATTTATCTCCAACTGCCGACCAAAACCTCTTATCAGCAGCGAAAATAAATAAATAAACGATAACTGAAGAAGGAAACGCTATTAATTATGGAAGAGGAATGCGATAAACATTTAAAAGTTTAAAAAACGGACTGGAAAGCGGAGATTTTGCGTGATTTCATTATTGATTCCCAACGCAAACGGCAAAATGCCGGAATTGGTAATCTCGCAACGTTGTCAAATCAGATTCAGAAACTAAGTTCAAATAGAACTAAAATGTTTTCAATATTCTAAATTGGAATAAAAAACAGGCGATATAGAATTAGTGATAGTTAACAGTAAAAAGTAAAAATAGAAACTAATTTAGTAGATAAGATCGTTGATAGTTCGTTTGGTATTTCCTTTTGTTAACGAAATCGTGTTTTTAAGTGACAAACAGTAAGAGGAAAACCGGTTAAATTTCGTTTAAAAAATTGAATTTTAGTGTTTTTTTTTAATTTGAGTTAAAAAATGTGTTTTAGTGTTTTAAATATGGTTTTGGCAACGTTGTAACACCGGTTGTATTTTGCAAAAATGCCGTCGATTATACGTTTGGTCGATTGTGTCCGCCCCTCCCGTGTTACCAACTTCCCCTTTCCCCTGGCCACCCGAAGACATCTAAGTTTGTGGTGGTGGGGGATACAAAGCAGCCGTCGCCATCTGGGATCAAATCCAAAGTGAACATGAGATTTGCTGCATTAGAATCGGCGGAGCGCGTCTAGTAAAACGAGTTAAAAGAACTAGCAATTTGTGTTGGAGTTTTTGGCGAGTTTTAAATGAAAGTTGTGAAAAGTTGAGGGTTTTTCGTGTGAAAAAGAGCAGAAAAACAACGGAAGAAAGGACGCGGTGTACGGGCGTGGCTGACCAGTTCATTACTCATCAATTCGCGGGGCAGCAGAGTATTAAAAAAAATAGTGTGTTGATTGTAAACAAAGTTGACGGTTTAGTTATAAACAATCTGTCAAAACGAAAGTAAAAATTATGTTTCTAAGTTTAATTTATTAATTGAAAACGTTTTCCCAAATGTGAGAAAGTAATTAAGTTTAAAAACCAGACGCCACCCTCGATAAGGTTCCAACCCCAATTCCACCCCACACAAAAAAACAACAAACACCAAATGCAAGACAATTAAAATAAAACAACTCTTCTTCAAATCAAACATTTAAAAATCATTCCACCATTCCTAGAATATCACTGATAATGAGCGGAACAAATGTGAATGTCACCGTTCCAACCACCCAGACCACAGCCACGATAAAGTCCCGACCAAACATAATGCCCAGCAGTTACAACTACACCTCCAGCGCCGGCCTCCTCAACAGACACCCAGAAAACAAACCAGCCCCACCACCTACCCTCCCCAAATACACATCAAGTTTTAACGCAGGGGGTGGCTTAAACAGAGATAGGGATAAGGAAAGCATCGGTGGTTCATACAGATTATCCAGTTTAGACCGGTTAGCTATGAGGCAGAAGTTCATGGATCAGAATAACACGCAGAATGGTAGTGTGAGTAATGGGAATGGAGCCACAGAAACTACAACTAGTTCTGTCCAAAGTAAAAGGGAAATGTTTTTCTCAGAAAGTGGGCAAAAGGATTCTAATAGAGTAAAACCGGTTCCAGTTGAGAAACCAGTAGAAGTTGTTCGAGCCACTCCTCCAGAAAACGTTACCAAAGATGAAAAAGAGACTGTTCCAGAAGTTGTTAAAGAAAGACCAAAACCCAGGGAATTAGACGGTTATGTTGGTTTCGCTAACCTACCCAATCAAGTCTATAGAAAAGCCGTTAAGAAAGGTTTTGAATTCACTTTAATGGTAGTTGGGGAATCTGGACTAGGAAAATCAACCTTGATTAATTCCATGTTTTTGACTGATATTTATAATTCCACTGATTATCCCGGTCCAACGCAACGACTCAAAAAAACAGTAGCCGTTGAAACAACAAGAATCTTATTAAAAGAAAACGGAGTTAATTTACAACTAACCATGGTTGACACCCCTGGTTTTGGAGATGCTGTCGACAACAGCAACTGTTGGGTTCCAATCATCGAATACATTGAAAGCAAGTATGAAGATTTTCTAAATTCCGAAGCCAGGGTCACCAGAAAACAAACTCCCGATCAAAGGGTCCACTGTTGCCTCTACTTCATCCAACCCTCTGGACATGGCCTCAAATCCCTCGACATAGAATTCATGAAACGGCTTTGTGACAAAGTCAACATCATCCCAATCATAGCCAAAGCCGACACACTTACCGCTGACGAATGCAACCTCTTCAAAAAACAAATCTTAAATGAAATCGCTCAACACAAAATCAAAATCTATGAGTTCCCAGATGCTCCTGAAGACGATGAAGAACATAAACTTAATAAATCTTTAAGAGAACGAGTTCCTTTCGCTGTAGTTGGTTCTAATGTTGTAATAGAAGTCGAAGGAAAGAAAATTAGGGGAAGGAAATATCCATGGGGAATAGCCGAAGTTGAGAATTTAGAACATTGTGATTTTATAGCTTTGAGAAATATGGTTATAAGAACTCACTTGCAAGATTTAAAGGATGTTACTAATAACGTGCATTATGAGAACTATCGTTGTCGGAAGTTGGCAGGGCTTGGGGTTGATGGTAAGCCTACAAGGATTTCTAATAAGAATCCTTTGGCGCAAATGGATGAGGAGAAGAGGGAGCATGATCTTAAAATGAAGAAGATGGAAGCAGAGATGGAGCAAGTTTTCGAGATGAAGGTTAAAGAGAAGAAACAGAAGTTGAAAGAGAGTGAGGCAGAGCTGACTAGGAGGCATGAGAGTACGAAGAAGCAATTGGAGCAACAGGCTAAGGAGTTGGAGGAAAAGAGGAGGCAGTTTGAGGCGGAGAAGGAGCAGTGGGAGAAGGAGAATCAAGTTACTATGGAGGAGCTGCGACGGCGGTCGTTGGAAGGTAGCAGGGAGGCTGTCGATGGGAAGAAGGAAAAGAAGAAGAAAGGCTTGTTTTAGTAATTACAGAAAGATTCGCAAGTAAGGCTAAATTAAAAAAATTGCTTTAATTACAGGAAAAGAGTGATTCACACTCTTTTCCTTGTTCGAGATTATTTTTTAAGGGAAAAATAATTGCTTTATTTATAAAACTTTTCGTCAATTTTTTTAACGTTTAGCCTTAATTAGGTTCATGTTAGTGAGACCAGATTAAGTTTTTGATTTTGGATGGAAACAGTTTAGCCTAAATAAAAGAAAAAATCCGAACTGCCAACTAAACTAAAAAATAATAATTCAATTCATTTGTTACATTACACGATTCATTCCCCACGATTTAGCCCTCCCGCAGATGAAAGAAACTTTATATTAATAACTTCTTATTATTATTATTAAGTTATAGCAGAAGAAAAAAATTGTAAGGAAACTGAGAACGAAAAATGTGTTTTTCTTGTTCTCAGTTTCCTTAATTTTTTTAAATTAATTTTATTTTATAAATAGTATATATATTTTGTAAGTCTAATTAATTATATTTAAAACGGAAATGTTTTTAAAGAGAGAAAGAGTAAAAACTAAGATTTAAAAGAGAGTAAATGTATATGCAAATTATTTATATTGTCGGGGGAAAAGTTTATTTTTGCCCTGAAAGAAATTATATTATGTTTTAGTCAAGTCTGTGAACGAGAAAAGACTTTTGTCCCACTTGTCTGCCCTCCTCAAACGATTATTTTTTTATATTTCTTTTCTGTGACATTATGCATGAAGCATTGTGCCATCAATATTATTTTTTTTTTTACGATAATTTTAACGATTTTATATGATTATTTGTATTTTAAATTTGTGCAAATAAAAAATTATTTCAACTAGCACGTTGGATAAGAATTTTACTTGTTTGTTTTATTTTTCATTCCAAGAACATTTTTTCAATTATTCTCTACTATTGTTGCGATTGCATGTCACACGAAGCTTCACGTTGTTATGCAATCACGTTTCGTATAAATCGCGAAATTAATTAGAAAACGAGCAAACAAAATATTTATCTACTCACACACCAAAATGAACACATTAATAAATTCATTATTGCATGTGAAGGATTCCAGTATTATAATCGTGTATAAAAGTATCCAAATCGTGCGCAAAAGTCCAATAACCTAATGGAGTTTCATTAATAAACGATTTCTGTTTTTTGTTACTATGGCAACAACTTGCGCCACTAAACAAAAAACATAGACGTTGTGAATAGTATATTGTGCAACTAGGGCGGTAAGTTGTCAAGTGCCCAAGAGAGCGAAATTGGGCGCACGAACGAAGTGCGCACATTTGCTAAAGACGGCAATTGACAATACCGCACGAGTTGCAGATAATATTTTTTATTACTCATGCGAGGGGGCGTATCTTTGGGGGCTTAGGGGGCGTATGAGGGGGTGAGTTTGGGATTCAGTTGCCATCCGAAAAAAATAGAATTCAAAATGAAGAATTTGCGTTTTCAATTGTCTCCGGTGGTGTGGATTCGTCATACGAACTCTCCCCAGTCCTTGGTAATTCTATGATGACATTCTATGGTGATACCGGATATCACCATAGAATGTACACTCATTTTTAAACGTTTTTATTTTTTATTTTGTAATGAAAAAAAATCACTTTCACTTCACTTTTTTAATATTGAGGTCTTGATTGTGTTTATTCTATTTATTTCATTGTTTTTTTTAATGTAACCTAGCGATATTGAATATTTTATATATTTTGAATATTTTTCCGATCAGGGTTTTCGGAAAAACAATGCGAGAGACTTCTATCGGATGTTCAATTCTAATTTGAAAGGACACCAAGCCCCAAGTCTTTCTGTTTTAGAGACGAAAATGGAAACTGTCTCGTCATGTCTCGTTATTTTGAAAACCCACTTAATTGTGATGAACTGAAAGAAAGATTTCCTGCATGTGCCCCGATCTACAAACTGCCAAACTCATCTCCACCTGGTAAAGAGGAGATCAAAAAGATCATCAACAACCTTAAGAATAATAAGGCAGCTGGAGAGGATTCAATAGTGGCGGAACTACCGAAGCTGGCAAATAATGAAACTCTAGATATACTAGTCCAGATTTTTGAGGAGATCTGGAGAACTGGGATGATACCAACTGAATGGCAGTCAGCTTTAATCCGTCCTCTACACAAACAAGGTGATAAAAATAATGTCAATAACTATAGGGGCATCTCATTAGTATCTGTTCCATATTAGACTTTTTCAAAAGCAATACAGAACAAAATAGAACGTCATCTTGACCAACTGATTATAGAATATCAAGCTGGTTTCCGAAAGGGCCGTTCTTGCCAAGAACAGATCATTAACCTAAAGAACATCATCAGGTATAAAAAATTGGAGGAAATAACTACGTGGTCGTGTTTGTTGATTTTCACAAGGCATATGACTCCATCGACCGAGAGTCGTTAATTAATGTATATTTTGGAAGAGTTTGTGGTGGACGATACACCAAAACAGCTAATCAAACAAACTAATACAGTATCAAAAATTAAATTTATTGGTGAGATAAAATTATTGGTAATTTATTGGTGAGTCAGAACCCTTTACAATCAGAACGGGCGTAAGACGAGGAGATGGATTGTCCCCAATCCTTTTCAACTGTGTTTTGGAAAAGGTCATTCGGGGGTGGAGAAAGCTGTTAGCTCAAGAAAAAACAAATGAAGAGCAATTCAGGCTTGGTCTTAAGAACAATTGACGTCCAGGCTTTTGCAGATGACCTGGCCATTTTTGCTAACAACAGTCAGAAGACAACAAGATTAATAGGCTGTCAGAAATGGCTGAAAAGGTTGGACTCCAGATTTCTATTAAAAAGACAACATATATGACAACATCTACGATGGACCTGAATGGATGATAATCAATCCAGGAAAAATTGCACGAGTCAAGAATTTCAGGTATCTCGGTGAAATCATCCAGCAGAATTAATTAGAAGATGAAGCAATTAATGTCAGGATAAGGAGGTTCGACCAGGCATACCAAAAGTCTATGAGTATAGGAGCTAAGTTCAGACATTATAATACAGTTTTAAAGCCTGAGGGCTTATATGCGTCCGAAACTTTGACCATGAATAGGCAAGGTCAAGCTGAGCGGCTGGAAAAAGGAGAACGTAGGATATTCAGGAAAATCCTAGGTAACAGATGGGTTGATAGACAATGGCGAATGAGAGCAAATGAGGACTTGTACAGCAAGACAGAACCTATTACAATATCTATTAAGAAGAAACGATTGTTATTTTACGGTCATCTCATGAGGATGGACGGTGACTGACTAACAAAAAGAATATGGAGTTTTATCCAATCTAAGAAAACAAGGCCGAGATAGTTCGAAGAATGTGAAAATGATCTTAGGCAGATTGGTATCTCAGAGAGAAACGTTCATGATAGGAACAAATTTAGAAGATTGGTGAACAACTACCAAGGTTGTAAAATGGCGTCAACGTGCAAAATACGGAGAGGACCTTTGTCCGAAGAGCACAAACAGGCACTTCTTGGTGGGGTTCTCAGAAGATACTTGCAGGAAGTCAAAGCTGGAACAAGAACAAGACCTAGACCACGCTGTCCATAAAAGCTCTATTCGATGTAAAAAAAAATATTTGCTTGCGTTACCCAAGTTACGGGGAAATACAACCGAAACCACGTTTCTCGTACTAAAAAACGTGCGCCAGATAATACTTTTAACGCATGAGTAATAAAAATTAAATTTTCAGGCGAATTTTCAGAATTAATTTTTCTTGTTTTGAATCAAGAAGTCTCGACCTGTTAGTCTGGATTTATCTGGCTAATATAACTTAACCTAACCAAAACTAAATCTAGATTAAATCTAGGTTAACCTAGATTACATCGACAACGACCAAATAGTATTCTCTTCACTATACGTTTTTACTAGGTAGCATTTTTTTCCACGGAGCGAGACATTGTGTCAGTGATTTGTATGTTAAAGTATGTTTTGTATGTATAAGTATGTTGTCTGTCAAAATTGCAATTTTTACAATATGACCAGTAAGAAACAGATATTTTTTTGCAGATTCAACAGTATTAGTATTATACATGATTCGTAGATAAAATATCGTGCTTTAAACTTCGCAACTTATGCACAAAAGCCCTTCTACACACACTTGTATCATTGATGGATTCAAATATTTATATAAATATAAACTTGCGTCCATAGAAATGGGCCTTCTGTAAACTTTTGACTTTACCTATATTTTTTTTTAACTATTTATGAGATGAAATAAATACAGGCAGCACTAAATAACACTATACAGGCAGCGGATTACAAAGAAGAACATAGCTTCCCTTTTTGGAGTTTTAATAAAAGTTAAAAAATAAAAAATTGTAATAATTTGTAATTTTGCAAGTTTTCCGGTTCAAAATACTGCTAAGGACTACTTTTTCGAAGGCAACGAACAACTGGCAAATTTTTCAAGGGTCTTTTCGAGGAATTTTTGTTCCTATGGTCAGGATCTAAATCTAAAATTCGACCATCAACATTTCCCAAATACTAATTTCCTTCCTAGTTTCGCGATTCGCCGTCCAAAATGTCTGAAAAAAATCCATTTTTTTCGGAAATTTTTTTAGGCTCGTTCCAAGATCAAAGCTGTAGTTTTACAAAAAGAAAATTAAGAACTTTCTGACAATTTCTTCAGTTTCCCATGGTTCAATGCAGTAGCTCTAGTTTTACAAAAAAGGAATTAAGAGTTTTCCACAATTTCTTTCTCCACAGTTTCCCATCGTCCAATCATTTTTTCCGAAAATCGAGGGAAAACTGTTCCAACATTTTCAATTTCCCGAGGTGTGATGCATAATCCATATAACGATATTTCTGAAAATTTAGTAAAATCTCTCTTTCCTTAGTTTAGTCCAAAATTAAGGCAAAACTTCTAATTTTCCAATAACCTGTTCCAATGTTATCATGTGCCTCATGGTCTGATCCAAACTGGAAGTAGACCCTTTTCCGAAAATCTCCAAACATCTTCAGTTCCTCATGGTCAATATCGATGCAAAGTATGGATGCATCGACACGCACTTTTGCCGATACGATACCGATTCCGATATTTATAAAAAAAAAATAGATTGCCTTTGCCGATGGCATGGCACTGTTTGCTGATTCTCTTGAGATGGCAACAATGCAGGTTCATTGCCTCCGAAAACAGGCTGCCAAAGTGGCTCTTCAAGTGTCGCTGGAGAAAACAGAATTCTTCAACAACATCAGAGAAGCAAACAGAGAGATGTTACTAAATCAGGGAAACATCAAGAGCACTGAGAAATTTAAGTATCTCGGCGAATGGATTGATCCCAACTTATCAGAAAGAGCATAATTTGTCCAAGAGAGTCAACAAGTTAGAATTAGCCTATCGTCTGACTAAGAACACTTTCAATAAGAAATGCCTGTTACGTAACCTGAAACTTAAGCACTACACATCAGTCTTATGACCAGAAGTCCTATATGCCATGGAGTGTCTTTCCTTGAACCAAAGAGATCTGGTAGAGAAATTGGAAATCAGAGAGAGGAGAATCCTCAGGAAGATCCTAGGCCCAGTAAAGGAAGAGGGGAAATTCCGAAGGCGGCATAACTCTGAGTTCTACGAACATATTGAGATGCTCTCTGACTGTGCAAGGAAAAGAAGGGTAGCTTTCTAAGGCCACATTGCAAGATTGCTCCCAAACCGACTAACCAACCGTCTGTTCACCTTCTGGCAAAACAAGAAGGTTCGTACCACTTGGTTGACAGAAAGCGAGAAGGATATTAAAAGATCTGGGAATAACAGATCTCCAAAACAGACAGTCTGTGAGACGCACCTGAAGGAAGTCCGTGGATTTCAAGAAAAACCCCGAAGGAAAGGTACCCCCTGGACAGAAGAGAGAAAGGAGTTACACCGGCATAGGATGCGACAATACAGGACAAAGATCAAAGCCCAACAGTTGAACAAGCGTGGTCCAAAGCAGACCTATTCGAAAGAAGAAGATGAAGAAAGTTCAGATAAGAAATTATTAATTAAAATTCAGGAAACACAATATCTTTAAATTATTAGCTGAAAGTCGATTTCGCAGACTTACGAATTATTTTATTATTTCGTGCGACAGACGACGGAATCCGATGAAACTGTCGTGTTCCTAGTCGGGTTTTACTGTGATGGGTAGTGAACCAGTTCCCGATTTATGGTCTGTAGGTCTGATCTATCTGAGCCTGAGCTATCTAAGCGGTTTTAGAAGGAGATCAGTGAGGGTGCGTCGACAGTATCCTGGTGAAGTTGTTAAGGAAGTTTCTACGACACAGCTTGGAACATCTTTCTTTGGAAAGTTCCCTACTGTGCCCCCTGAGATAATTTTGGTTTCTGATTTGTACAAAGTTGAGTAGAACGTTGCAGTGGCCATCTAGAATTTTGTGAACCAGGATAAGATCTTCCCTCTGGTAGAGCGCCACCAGAGGGAAGATCTTATCCTCAAAGATAGTAGACCCAGTTTGATGCAACGAACCTTGGAAAATCTCTCAGTTCGGCAGGGATTCTGGTGCTAAACCGCTAGCTAACCGCGAACTCCAGCACCGGCATTATGAAGGCTTTATATAGACGAAGTATAGTACCCGCAGAATGGTCTTTAAAAGCCCTTTGAATAAAGTAAATCAAGCAATTTGCCCTTTTTACAAATTTGGCGATGTGGCATTCCCATTTAAGGTCCTGGGTCATTGTAACACCCAGGACTTTTTGATGCTTTGGAGCAGTGATTGGGCTACCATTTAGGGTGTAGATAATGTTGGGGTTATTGGGTCCGATTTGCAGTACGGTGCACTTAGCCACATTCAGAGACATGAGCCATATGTCATTCCACTTCTCAATTGACGCAAAGTCCTCCTGAAGAGATACAGCACTTGCCAGTGTGTTGCAGTATAATTTTGTGTAGTCTGCAAAAAAACAATTATTTGACTTGATGTTGACTGCCATGTCGCTGATGTAGACTAGGAATAGCAGGGTCCGATGACGGAACCCTGTGGTACTTCGTTCTTAACTGTTCTGATATCTGACAACGATCCACCGACTCTGACTTTAAATCTGCGAAGAGAAAGCCAGATATCCGGCGCAGTAAGGAACCCCTCACTCCAAAATGATCCAACTTGAGCAGGGACTTTATCGAATGCCTTCTCGAAGTCCAAGTAGATAGATCTAGATTCAAGTCGACAGGAAGACCTTGATCGCGAAGATGAGTCCAATCTGTTTGGGATCTGTTTGGATGAGACCTGCCATTGAAAATAGCCTTTCAGTTGTGACAGAACTCATTTGGAATTTGAGAGAGTCTTCAGCCTTTTGAATTATATTTTCACAAACGCTTCATATCCCACATCTTGTAGATGGCTCAGAACATGTACTTGGTTTTAGCAATGCCGATTCTGAAATAATTTGTGAATTTAGTAGTCTCCAAGCCGTTCTTTTGCCATACTACTAGTAGATGAAATATTCCAAGTTTATAACGCGGATCTATTGCGGTGGTTAAATAATACGATTCTTCATTTTCCAAATATTCAAAGCTTTTATTAAGAGCCAATATCATAGCAGCCGCTATAACTTTCGATACATACAATCTGCGTCTGTGTATTTTATACTCTGTAACACTCTTCAGAGACTGTTATTTAACAGAATAGCGTCGGGTAATACAGTTGTGGCTTTGCTGATTGATTTTGTAACCTCTTCAAAATAACGTAAAATGTTCACCATCTCATCTATCATTTATACATTCTTCCGTTCTTCCTCACTTCCGTGAGTTCTACGTTGCACTTTATACTAGGCAAAGAGGCTTGCACTGGAACTCGTAAATCGCGGGGATTCCCCGTGCGTAGATAAATTATTCCTCGTTTACACGAACGAACTAAGCGCGGGGAAGGCGCGTTTATACGATGGATGGTTATAGCGCGGAATTCAAAATGTATCGGTGTATTGGCTACTTTGCCAATACACCGATACATTTTGAATTCCGCGCTATAACCATCCATCGTATAAACGCGCCTTCCCCGCGCTTAGTTCGTTCGTGTAAACGCGGAATAATTTATCTACGCACGGGGAATCCCCGCGATTTACGTCGATATATCGCCGATTCCGATATATCGGAAAACGAACAATATCGCCGATATCTCGGCATCGATATCAGTATCGAATGCATCCCTGATGAAAAGGTCAAAAATTTCGACAAAACTAAAGATGGTTTTTCCTGGGAAAAATCTATACACTTTTCTAAACGAAAATTTCTCAAAATCCCAGAAAACCAAAGCGGTTTTCTATTTCCTTTTCTTCAGGTTTTTTGGAACGGAGTTGATTTGGCAGAAAACGTTACGTTACGTTATACGCCTATCTCTTTCTCTCAGTGTATATTTCTATACGCGCTCTCTCTCTTTCTTTCTCTTTTTCTCAGTGTATATTTCTATAATGCGTGCTCTCTGTTTCTTTCGCAGAGTGACAGACGAGCGTGGTCGGTTTATAACCTTAAAACTAAATAAGAAAAAAAAAATGTTCAAACGTATTTTTGTGTTTTGTCGTTTTAAATCATACGAGAGTTACATTGTTTATATTACACTCATTATTTGAATTAGGTTTTGAGAAATGGAAACTGAAGAAAGTACTTAGAAAGAAAGAATAGACTTATTAAGAACTTAGTAACTCAAATTTATATCTGTCATTTATGACAGACTAGATTACACTATGATGTTGCACTTGATGACAGACTAGACTGTTCACGGTTAGTTAAGCGTATGCGCGTCCGCCATGTTTAAAAGGCGGGAATATGAATGTTTCGAGCACATTTTGTTATTTTACATCAAAAAGTGATCAAAAACCACGTCGGAACAATGCGCACAAAAAAATGTCAATTATGAAAAGGTCTATTTTGATGTTCTGTTTTTCATAGCAACTGGTCTCGGCCCCAAGTTGGACACTCCTGATCTAAACCAAATACTCAACTACATATCTTATCTGTAATTTATGACAGACTAGATTATTTTCGCACACGTTTTTTTCGACCGCAAGTTTTGATGTAATATAATAATCTCGTCTATACACTAAATCAGCGATTCTCAAAGTGGCCCCCCCAGTGGGCGGCGACATCGTTTTGGGGGGTCCTTAGGTACCCTGGAAACGATATAGGAGGCGGTAGGAAAAATTGTTACTTTTTAAAAACATTTTGGCTCGTCGTCAATTTCCCAAATCTGATGGAAATTCAGGAAAATTAAGAAATATCTTATGAACATATTCTAATATTTACAAATCATTTGGACCTGTTACATAATGACATGAAAAAGAGATTCAAAGATTTGTTTGATTTGGAAGTTCCTGATTAGATAATTACACACACCATTTTCATGTTATCATCAAAACGCAGGCCCGGTTTTGTGAGAAAGTTAGTCAGGTTACAGAATGATATCAACTTCATATGAAGAATTTTGGTTCCATTGAGCACTTTGTAGAAATTCCACCACCCATCTTTGTGGAAATTCGCGGAGAAATTATTAATAGCTTTTCTAACATTATACTTAGTCGAGTTAAGAAATAGACTGGATATTTTTAACATTGAACCTCAATTAGGTAAATGGATATCGCAACATCAATCTAATCCTTCAGATTTGGGGGGTGTTATTAACTTTGGCATATCACAGGTGGGCGATGAGAAATGTGTGAGAAAAGGGCAAATGTGTTTGCACTAAATAATTGGTGGATTTTAGTCAAAATCCACAGATTAACTATTTGCGTGGCGAAATTTGCAAACTTTTACTCACAATTTGGTGTCTGAAATAAATGCGGGCCGCAAGACAAGTTCCAAAGCGGCCCAAAACAAAATCGACAATTTTTTTCATTCATTAATCAAATTGACGCTTTTGTTCCGGGCCGCATTTCAACTTATTTTGCCCCAGTTCGAAAATTAGTTTTTCATTTATTTACTAAATTTTGGACCGCAATGCAACTTGTTCGTAAGAGGCTCAGTTTGAATTTATTCATTAAGTTAACCGTTCTATTTTAAGCCAAATATCAACTTGTCTTGAGACCGCAGTTTGGACACCCCTGACCTAAATCAAATACTCAACCACATACGTCATCTGCCAAATATGACAGATATTTTCGCAAATCCTTTAATATTCATGTGGACGATAGGCTTTATGTTAAGTACTTAGTTCACTCGCCTTTCATAGTAGACAATAAAATAGATACAGTCCAAATATTCGACGACCAAAACTTTAGTCTTGTGATTACGCTGCGAAATCGACTTTGTCTCACCAGGAGAGTTCGGTGGGGTTGCGAAAGTCCTCGAGGCAGGACCCCTTCTGCCTCGAGGCAGGGTCGAGGGCGATGCCCATCAGGGCGTCGTAGCCGATATCTTGGTGGTTGTTGTTGACGTTGATTTCGGAAGGCAGCAGCGATTCCAGCCACTGGTGGAGTTCGGTGGAGTTGTTAATCTGAGGCTGTGCGCCGAGCTCGATGAGTTGCGTGAAGTCCATCGTCTCAAGCATATCCAAAGTGTTTAACACATCCGCGGCGTCTAATCCAAAAGCCGATTCTGGCGTTTCGTTGATTGGGTAAGGCGGTTTTGCTTTAACAGAGTTTGGAGAGTTTGAAGGATCTTGAGCCGCACTTGGCGGTAGTTCTCCGTTAATTTTTAAAATCTCAAGCACGTCGTCGACGGTTTGACTCTTTATACTCTTCCGATTTTTAATAGCTTCTTCGTAAATCAGCGGCGGAGGTTTTTCTTCCGCCGCTTCGACCACTCTCGAGTTAATAAAGTTCGGCAAGGCGGGCGAATCCGCGAGTTATTCTTCAGCTTGTTCCTCCCTTGCACCAAATGGTTCAAAACCAAAGGGACGTCGTTCCGATTCAACACCAACTTCCCGTTTAAATTCTTCTGATTCTGAAACGCCACGTGTTGTTCCTGCTGGATATTCGCCTGTTCCTCGCTCTGCAATATTTGCTGCATCTGTATGATCATCGACTGCTGTTGCTGCTTAGCTTCGAGATGCTTCTTCAGCGCCAAACACTGCGCTTTGGGCTCAGCCCTGGTGGCAGCTTGCAGCTTCATCTGGGATAGCGTTAACTCCCTCTGCAACTGCTCAATCTTCCTCGTGGACTCGTGAACTTTGTACTCGAAATACTCGGAATTTGATTGTTCTTGTTTTGGAGATTGCTTTCGCTTTGGATTTCTTGCGGTTTATGTCTTTGCCGGGGGCATCCGTCCATATCAGGGATGGGATCGGGTGAGGGGTTAAGGTTACCAGTGCGGGGGTCGGAGGTTGAGACGGAGCTGGACTGGCTATTGAGGACAAAGGACTCAGCGTCTAAGTTGAGGATAGGGAAAGCGACGCCGGACTGGACGCTTGGTTGAGCAGATGCGCCGCGACATATACATTATGGAGAGACAATAGTGAAATCACAAACACGGCGTCAAAAAGAGTATTGACAGAGAAAAAAGAAATTTTTCAAACTACAGATTCGAAACACTTCAGCATGTTCAAATCTACAGAGATAAATTTAAATCAAAGAAGAAACGTGTTGAACCTAAATATTCACAATATCGAAAGAACACTTTCATTAGTTTAATAATAATTCAAAAAGAGAAGTTGTTTGATTCTTAAATGCGCGAGGAACTTCGTTCCTGGCGGGGGTCCCCTGACCACATACGTTTTTTTCCATTTCCTAACGATTCGAGGAGGGAACTGAAAACTACCAAGACTGCTGGGCAGAGGGGATAATTTTGTCAACAATATAATACAAAGCACATTTGCAATTGCACGGGGAGAGGAACGAACAAATTTTTCGTTACTGGTCTGCCGAAAACCCTCAAGTTATAGTCGAAGAAGAAGCATTCTCAAACGGTAACTAACTGCATGGTGTAGAATATACACAGCTGGAGTATTGGGACCGTATTTTCTTGAAGATGGAATGGGAAACGCAATAGTTGTCAATAGTGAATGTTGAAGATGCTACAAACGTTCCATCATTTATCTATATATATATATATATATATATATATACATGTATACATATATATATATATATATATATATATATATATATATATATATATATATATACATGTATACATATATATATATATATATATATATATATATATATATATATATATATATATATATATATAGTATCAGCAAGAAAATGTAAGGCCTCATGTATCCAACATGCCTATGAGTATTACGAGAGTTCTTTCCTGGTCGTGATTTCCCAGCGTGGGGATCAGTTGTGTCCTCCCCGCTCTCCGGATTTGTCGGCTTTGGATTATTTCTTATGGGGTCATGTTAAATCATTAAAAGTTTATCAGAATCGACCTGAAACCCGGAAGACTTAAAACGAAACATTCGACAAGTTATTGGTGAGATTTCGGCAGAAATGTGCCAGCGTGCAATATGTTCATACTTTCATCGATCTCAGTCATGCATCGATGCGAACAGAGGTCAACTAATCGATGTAATCATTGTTAATTTGCGATTAAGCATTTAACATGTTATTAAACTTTAGATTTTTCTCTACAAAGTTCAATAAAAAATTTGGTACCCAACTTAATTCGCTTTTTAATAATTGCAGTCTAAAATCAGGACATTCTTAATTTGTCACCCTTTATTTAAAATAATGTATCTGTAATAAAACAAGTTTGTTAAATACTAGATAGCAGCACTATATAGAAACAAACCATCTAAAATAGACTGACAATGTGTTAGACAAAAGTAATTAGTTTATAGCACTAGACTAACACAAGCGACTAGTTAATAGACAATATAATAGTTTCTAGCTAAACTAAAAGCTAAGTAAAGTAAATTTGTTAAACATAGAATTAAACTAGACTGAAACAAGTTGTTCAAGTATACAAGACTGGAAATTAGTGAAAAAAGACTTTAGAAATTAATTACCCATGAGTTACGTTTAGTCTAAAATTGGCAGAAGTCGTTGTAGCTGAGTGAAACTCATTGAACAAGATTAAACTAAAAGAACTGGTTTATTTCGTTAATGCTAAAATAAAAGACTAGGCAGACAGAACTAAACGGACAAGTTTATACAAGCAAGACAAGACAGACAATATTAAATAGATAAGACTAGTCGAATAAGACTAAACAGACTAGAACAGTCAGACAAGACTAGTTATAATAAGACTAAAATAACTAAATAGGAGTATAAGACAAGTCTAGCTGAATAAAATTAGAGACTCGACTAAAATATATAAATTATATATAAAGACAGCATTTCTAACACCATCTAATCGATCTTCTATTGGTTGCTGCAAAATATTCGGAAAAGATTTGTTGCTAAACTATATAAGAATGAATCAAAAAGTTGAATAAAAGTTTTCTCAATTTCTGTTTCTCCATGGAAGTTGTAATATTATTGCATGCAAAGCTTATGTCAAGATGACATAAGTATTATTTGCAAAAAACTGACATTTTGGAAATTACGAACGGCAAGTGGAAATCGTTTTAACAATGGGAAAAGCATTTGGGTTTGGTTGGTGTTTCTCCAAACCGAAGGTAAAGGATCGTTTTGATCTTCAACCGTTTCTAATGCGACGATTGCCAATTTTCTGGATAATGGGCCCCACGGGATGTGGCAAGGACACCCTGGCGGTAATGTTCGAGAGAGCCAGTAAATACCACCTTGTCAAGATGGGAGAGTTGATCCGTGAGGAGGTGTCGAAAGGAAAATTCCGAGCGAAACTCATCGAGGACTGCATGAAGCACGGGAAGCAGGTTCCCGACGAGATCATCGTGACTTTGATCAAGGATTACATTTTCCTAAACTACGCGAACGCCAAGGGCTTCATCTTCAGCGGATTTCCCATTCACCTTCGACAGGCGAAGCTATTCGAAATGGAAATTTGCAAGGTAAATATCATCATTTTCTGCACGCTGGTTTTGGATTCGGTACTGGGCAGGATGATTACGAAGTATGGCGAGATTAACGCCGAACAAATTCGACAGCAGTTTGTCGTGCATAATAAGAACTGTCAGGCTATTTATCGCTACTACGAGCAGAAAACAGTGAAAGTCATGACGAATTTCCCACCTGAGGATACTTTGACAAAATTAATCTCAGATTTGGAAGATTACTGGGGATTCAAATTCGACAGGTTTTATAATAAGAATTAAAAAAAATTACTATGTACTATAAAATATGTAATAAAGAAAGAAATCAACATAAACCAATCTATTATAGACAGACTAAACTATATAAGAAAGACAAGACAGACAAGATTGGACAGGCAAGACTGAACATACAAAATTAGACTAGACAGACAACACTGGACAGATACGACTAAACCGACAAGACTAGACAAACAGACCAGACATTTAAGACCAAAGAGGCAATACTTGTCAGATGAGACAAGACGGGCAAGGTTAAACAGATAAGACTAGACAGACAAGACTGGAGAGGCAAGATTAGACATACAAAACAGCTAGTCAGACATACGAGACAAAACTAGATAGACTAGATACACAACACTAGACAGACAAGAATCGACAGACTAGCGTAGATAGATATTGCTTAAGCTTTGTTAATTTTTCAAGAAAGGTGAGTAAGTAACAATTCAAAGAACTGTGAAGACTAGGAACAACGCATATTTTTTTATTTAAATATTTATTCTTATGTTACAAAACATAACAAATAATGAATATTTTCAAGCTATGTGGATTGGTGACTGAACAAGAAATATGTTTGTAACAAATTCCCATACTGGCTTCACTACTAATCCAAGTATGCCATAAATATTTATTTCTCGAGATATTTACGTAATCCATATCACCACATTGACTAATTCTATTTAAGGAAAAAAAGCAAACATAAACAAGTCGAAAGCTATGCGTAAACAGACCTTTCACATACATTTCATAGAACTGCAGCGAAAATATTATTTTTGTTCTATGCTTTAGTGGGCAAAAACCACAAATATTTTAAACGTTTTATCAGCAACTGATAAATCGTGTAGTTTATATATTTATTATACGCATATGGTTAAGTCAGTGTTTATTTACATTATTCACATACTAAACATATTTGCCATGTTCCGATTGCTGGACCAATATTTTACTTTGCAATCAATTATCTTATCTCATTTGCATAACATACCCTTCATTATTAAAACTAAATATTAAATTCTATTAAACTAAATAGAAATCATTAACAAAACATGGTTAGTTATGATAGGCAAGACTTGACAGACAAGACTAGACATACAAGCCTAGACAGACAAGACTAGACATACAAGACTAGACAGACAAGACTAGACAGACAAGACTAGACAGACAAGACTAGACAGACAAGACTAGACAGACAAGACTAGGCAGACAAGATTAGACAGACAAGACTAGACAGACAAGACTAGACAGACAAGACTAGACAGACAGGACTAGACAGACAAGACTAGACAGACAACACTAGACAGACAAGACTAGACTACTTAGTGAGGTAGACAAAGGCAAGTCGCTGGTCGGGATCTTTTGCGACTTGTCGAAGCATTCGACTGCGTCTCTCACGATGTACTGATGGACAAGCTGTACATCTATGGGATTAGAGGAAAGGTGGGCCAATGGTTCCGTTCGTTCTTCAATAATAGACAGTCTTATGTAAAAATTGTACAAACTAATGAGAGTGGCATATCTGAATCAACGTATCTTAAAAGTGGTGTTCCGCAGGGCAGTGTGCTGGCCCCGACACTTTTCTCTTTATATATAGCGGACATTATAGAATATTTAAGGGATAAGCAATGCGGACCATTAGGGATAAGCAATGGCATTCCATATGCGGACGACGCAAGCTTCATTCTTTCTGAAGAATCTCCGAGTAAAACTGAAGTCGAGGCTAACCAGTTGTTGAAAATGGTCAATAATTGGTGCTCTGCTAATAACATGTTCCTAAATATAAAAAAAAACTAACTACGTAATCTTTCAAACACAGGAAAACGGTTGCGGAAAACCCATCCCTGGCAATTGGTAAAGAAGAGGTTCAAAGAGCTAAAAACACGATTCCTAGGAATATTCTTTGAAGAATTCCTCACTGGAACATTACGATGGATAGTATGATCAAAAAACTGAATTGCAAAATCTACCAACTTCGAATGCTCAAGAACATTGTTAACAGTTCGGTGCTCATTAATATATACTTTGCTGAGATACATTCTATACTAGCATATGGAATAATTATTTGGTGCTCGTCTCCACATATGCAAGACTGCCACATTTGATATTGTGAGGTAAGCGCTACAGATTCTTAGAGCCATATTTCTTTGCAATGCAAGGAGCTTTTGGGTTTTACTCTAGTTTTCCCAGTGCTCTGGCCCATATTGGTACTCCGTACATCATAGTGGCATGTACTGCGTAGCTGAGCAGTCGGCGTTTTCTGCTCCTGGGACCTCCAATGACGGGTAATTAGTTACTGTATTGCTGCCATTGTCCACATCCCCTTTGCTGCAGCTTCTGCTATGTGCGGTGTGAAAGATAATGCCTTGTCTATTACTATGCCCAGGTATTTTATTTGATACTTTGGGAATATTGTCAGTTCTCCAATTTTAAATTTTATTGGTTGGACCTTTTTTGTCCTATGAGGAGCTCAGTTTTCTCTGTCGCTAGATTGAGGCTTTTGGATTTCATCCAATTAATGATTTGCTCTATAGCGCGGTTTGTTGTCTGCATCAATCCTTATTCTGTTCTGGATGTTACCACTAGTGCCAAGTCGTCTGCAAAGCCAATCACTGTCGCCCCCAATGGCCGTCTTAATCTCAGCACATCGTCATATAATACGTTCCACAAGGTTGGGCCTAATGTCGATCCTTGTGGAACACCGCTGCTGATGCTTCTCTCTTCCGTTTTTCGAGCCACTTTTAGAATTAACTTTCTATCGCCGCTAAGGTAGCTCCTCACCATGCGTAGTAGATACGGTGATATATCTCTTGATGTTAGGCCTTCCATGATCTGCTTCCAGCTAGCGCTGTTAAATTGCGTTTCTAATATCGCAGGTTAGCAGCGCACACAGTTTCCTTACTTATTTACTTTACTTTTACATATTTCAAAACATTTTACAAAAAAAATAGGACAAATTAACAAGGACAACATGGTACTGGAGCAGGGCCGCACATAGGTACACAACAAGGTTCACATGGACCACATGGAGCACACGGACCACATGGACCATACGGCCCACATGGACCACACGGCCCACATAGACCACACGGCCCACATGGACCACAAAGACCACACGGGCCGCAAATTGGTCCGCAAGGTCCACATGGCCCGCATGGTCTAGCATGGTCCACATGGTCCGCATGGACCACATGGACCATATATAGGTAAAAAAGATAAGCATGGTGGACAACATGGAGCACATGGTGGACTACATGAAACACATGGTGGACAACATGGAGCACATGGTGGACAACATGAAACACATGGTGGAGGACAACTTGGCTTAGAAGCACGGTATTTCTGTTTTGGCAATCTATCGCCATAAATTTTTTCATAAACCTTTAAGGCTGGTGAACAGGAGGCAATGTCCGGCAATGTTATACAACATGGTGCGCCTTGGTAACAATTACGAGGACATTGATCTTGTAGTCCGTTACGACGGACACATTCACAACCGACCATAAGAATACTATAACGAAGTTCCCTAGATTTCGTCAGTTTCAGAGGAATTCCACCTACCATTCTTGGCGGACATCCTGACGAACGGGGAGGTGGACAGCGAGGAGGTGGACAGCAGGGAGTTGAACAGCACGGAGCAGGACAGCTGGAAGGTGGACAGACCTTGTTCTCTGCATGCCAGACTTCGCCTTTTCGGCAATCTCTATGACTTAGCATGATCTTAGCGCGTCAATTGTGGATTTTCCTTGCCTGAAGCCAAATTATTTTTCTGAAGAATCATCAATCATCAATCAATTTCTTCTGCTCAGAAAAAGTTGCTCGTTTTCAAAAAGAGTTGTCTCGACACATCCAGTAGGCAAATAGGTCTATAGGATGTGGGGCTCCCTATTTATTTATCTCCTTTTCTGATGAGTACGAGCTTTGCCCTTCTCCATCTGGTTGGAAAGTTTCCCGTTGTGAGCAGCGTGTTCACCGTGTCCAATACTAAGCTTGATTGGTGCTGGGCAGCTATTTTTACAACTTCAGGTAGTATTCCATCTGGCCCCGGTGCTCTGTTGTTCTTAATTCGCCTGCTTGCGAGCGATAATTCTTCGGCAGTGAAGAGGAATATCGGTGACTTCAGGCTATTGCCAATCGAAAGGAGTGTGGCGTGGAAAGAGCACATCAGCTACTCTACGTACTGCTTCTATTGTTAATGCAGGAATTTGTGAGAAAATTTCATATTTCGTCTTATGATCTGGAAGGCTTCCTTCCCCCCATGTGTCATTTTCTAACTCAGAACATAGTTTTTTCCAGTGCTCCTGCTTAACTGTCTTGCCTCTTTGGTAACTTCGGTATCAGCATGTTTTGTCCTTAGGCGTTGTTACTTCCTCCTGGCAGCGGTGCAAGCAGCTGTTAAGGTCGAAATTTCCTCGGTCCACCAGTATGATGTGTTCTTTTTTATTTTTGGTCTACCTTTCCCAGTTATTGAGTTTTTACATGACAACACATGCACATGCTTTGTGCATCGCCTGAGCCAGTATATCTGCACTTTTTGTGTCGCTATTGCTTAGGTCTTGAGTTAGGCATTCTTGAATTTTTTCCTCATTCAGGTGCTTTATTGTCCTCCTAGTTCTTAATATTTTTTTCGCCCTTTTGTTTTCTTTAATGCTGTAGATGATGTAGCGGTGATCACTCAAGGATTCTTTGTCCAGCACTCTCCAGCCCTGGAGCTTGCTTGCAATTAAGTTATTGCAGAACGTGATATCTATAATGGACTGAGAGTTTCCTACTCTCCCTGAGAGAGAGGTTTTGTACCAATAGATCTAGTTCCGCAGCCCAATCCGTTACCAGGTTTCCTCTTTTGTCCATGCCTAACGAACCCCAATAGGGCGACTTAGCGTTGAAATCGCCCGCAATAATTGTTCTCTTTTTGCTTGGTTCCTGATGTTATGACTTAGAAATTCTAGGGATTAGGACAACTGTTCGGGTTTTGCATTGGGATAAAAGTAGCAGCTGTAGATTATGGTCTGCTTCAGACCATAATCTACAGCAGCGACCCAGTTGCCCCAATCAACTTGGTCGAATTGATTGGGGAAATTCGACCCAGACAAATCCTGGTCCTCGGCCTGTTCTTATAACTGGTAGTTTTTGGTTCTTTATCCATATTGCTGCATCCTTTTTTTCGTCCATGAACCAATTTGCTATTATTATGTCCACTTTCAGCTCTGCGGCTGTTGCGGTTAATAACTCGTGCGCTGCACATCTCATTATATGGACTTGGATGATACTAGCCATTATTGTTGTTTCCTTGCCGTCTTCCTGGCCGTCTACAGTGCCCTCCCCCGACAGAGCTTTTTTGCAATCTGGACATGTTCCGGAGTACGTCTGATGCCCCGTCAACTTGCAAATTGGGCAGTACTTTTCCTCTTTGCAGTCCTTAGCTTGGTGTCCATCTTGGTCACATCGTAGGCACATCTTCTGTCTGTTTGGTTCTTTACATGTGCTTGCAAAATGGCCAGTCTCTCAGCATTTATAGCACCTTACCAGATCTATCCTCTTCCTAACTCTGCAGTATAGCCCTTTAACTTTCCTTTCTTGATGAGGGCCTTCGCTGATTTTTTGGGAAGCGCGACGGTTGCAATCTGGCTATTCCCATACCCGGGTCGGATGTTTTTTATTGTGATACCTCCTTCTATATTATCGAGTGCAGATTTTATGGCTTCTACTTCTTCTAATGTGGTAACAGCATCTATGTCCTTTATATTCACCAGGGTGTAGATAGACAAGACTAGACAAACAAGACTAAAGTGGTTCGGGGGAAGCTCTCACTAAACCCAAACCCCCCTATTCCACCTTGGCTTTTAGTACGCGCCACCCTGGAATCTCATATTTTGCATTCATTCAGGGTGGGCAACCCGCACGGTTTACTGAAAAACCGCCCTAGTTGTTGTCTCCCCGACCAGGATTCGAACCCATTGAAAGGTAGGTATGTTCTCAACTACACCAGTGGTGCGCAAACCGGTTTTCGCGACCCCTCGGGGGGTCGCGAGGGAAATTTTGGGGGTCGCCTAATTCAAAGAAATTTATTTACCAGTAAAATAGTGAAAATAAATTATATTATTTATAATGCATAACAATGCTTTTGGCGCTCTTGGGAAATATTTAAAGTAGAAATTTATAAAATAAATTAACGAAATCTACTTCTGTAATTTAGGTTTTTTTAATTTTATTACGAGTAAATTCTGAATCACAAATTAACATTTATGAAAAAACCTACAATTATTATTATAAACTATTTTACAACCGCGTTCGTAAACCTGATGTGACCATCATTTTTTTTATTACTCATCCTAATTTTACTACTCTTTTTTTTATTACTCATGCGCGAAAAGTACTTCTCGGTGCACGTTTTTCAATACGAGAAATGCTACTTTTCGTTGTTTCGTTGTATATTTCCACATAGCCTGCGCAAAACAAACAAATATTCAATATCGCTAGCTTACATTAAAAAAACACAATCAAGACCTCAATATTAAAAAAGAGACGTGAAAGTGTCAGAAATTTTTTTCATTACAAAATAATAATAGAAATTAAAGAAAACGTTTTAAAATGAGTGTAAATTCTATCGTGATACCGGAGACTGAGGAGAGTTCTTATGACGAATCCGCACCACCGGAGACAGTTGAAAAAGGAAATTCTTCATTTTTGATTCCATTTTTTAATTTAATTAAAATTTTAAGATACATCCTCTCGCATGAGTAATAAAAAATATTGTTTGTAACACGGGTGGTATTGTCAATTGTCCTCTCGGGCGAATGTGCAAATTTTAATTTCTAAATACAAATATATCGCTTCATACTAATACTAGACTTTTCTAATATCTGCTCGTATATGCGAATTAATTATGTGAAGTTTTATGGTGTCAAAACTTTTATAGCATTTTTATGATGGTATCGGACAAGACCGGAAAAAGCCAGACAAAACCACAGGACCGGACATGACGAGACGGAAGCAGACAAGAATGGACAATATTACGACAGGGTATCAAGCATTAGACAAGAGTAGACAAGCTTATACAATATTAGACGAGATTAAACGGGACTATGAAAGGCTGGACTATAAAAAGCTGGAAAAAAATGGGACTATAAAAAGCTGGAAAAGGATGGTGATGAAGAAAGGCTTTATTTAATCAATGACGTCACCAAAACTCCTCTAAAAACACCCTGTAAACGCAAATCCCAGAAAAAAATTGACATTACCTACGTTAACGATTAAAAAACGTCTACTGTCGATCCAGGGGTCGCGACAAAATTTTACACAAAATTGGGGGTCGCCGATGAAAAAAGTTTGCGCACCACTGAACTACACCACCGAGGAGGACAGACAAACAAGACTACACAAACAAGACTAGACAGAGAAGACGAGACAGACAAGACTAGACAGACAATTCCTGTTTGTTTGGTCTTACATTTCCTTGTTTGTTTAGCCTTATCGTATCTTGTTTGCTTAGTCTTTCTTGTCTGATTTCTTTAGTGTAATCTTGCCCTGTTCTGTCTCTCACTAAGGAACGACGAGAAAATTAGTCAATATTGGTGAGATAACATCAAATGGACAACATCAATGGAATTAGTCTCTAGAATTAGATGTTTTTTTTTAATATTGGACTGAAACCAAACTAGTTATAGATTCAATCATTCCAACTTTAATTAAAAGGAATCAACTTTAATTAAAGAGGAACATAGCTTGAATATATAAAATATATTCAACCTATCCAACTTAAAAAGAATGTTATTTATATAGTTCTTGTTTAGTGCCACGAAAGTGGACTAGGGTCTTGTAAATAGCTGACAAATATCTGTTGTGTTTCAACATGAGATTTGTTTTGTAGTCTTGAAAAGACTAAATAATTATAGAGCTACGGAAAGGTTGAATATATTTATATATTGAAGCTATATTCCGCTTTGATAGGTTGGATGTTTTTTTATTGAAAATCCATAACCGATTTATTAATTGGATAGAAAGGTTTTTACTGTGTCGGCAAGCGTTTAATTTCGATTCTGACACTGTTTTAGCTCTTACTTGGTGAAATTTTGACATAATGTAATGTTTGAGAAAAAAAATATACGAAAAGTGTATAAGGTTTTTAAGTGTACAAGTATATTTTCTCAAACATTACGTTTAATTTAGTCATTTACATATTTTAAACTTATTTCTTGCTCATAATTTTTTTTATTTGTTTAATTTGAATTCCGTTTTGTTTAAAACTTCACTTTTTGTTGGGTATAAAAGAACGTTTCCGTTGTTGAGAATTTTTTGTTGACTTGATTAAGTTTTTTTTCACTAATTGCAGTGATCAAAGAGAATGTTGAACGAGTTCTCTGTATTCGAAACAAGAAAAATATAAACTTAATTAACACAATTACAAAAAAAACTTAATTATAAACAGCAGCCGAATATATTAACAAAACACTTTTATTGTATTTAATTGTTCTGTGAGAGTCGAATAATTAATTCCGTTTGAAATAGTTATTTACATTAGAGTGCGGAAACATTGATTTTACAAAGCAACAGCTCGTTTTAGAACATCAACAGCTCGTTTTAGAACATTTTCTATAATGCGTTCCCCATTAGCTGGAGCGTTGTAAAATCATTTCCGCACAACATTTGTATAAGATTTTTTGACCTACAATTATTATTTAAGAAACAAATAGATTTACATTATTTACAATATTGGAAATTATTAAATTTTTTAATGTTGAAACTCACAAACTTCGACAAATTTTCTAATTTAAATTCATTAGGTACATATGTCATTTTGCAACTTGTCATACGCTATACTTTATAATAAAAAATCACTCTTGTTTTCTACATTATCGCGTCAATAATTTTTATAAATTAGATTTTATTGTCTTATACTTAATTTATTTTGTGTTATTGTAAGTGTCCCTAAAGGGTTAAAATTTACTGGTCACTTTACCACATCGTAGCCGTACTTTGTATGTAAAAACTTTATGTGCAACATTGTGTGTAAAAATCTAGTTTCACTGAACGTATGCACGATGTGAAAGCTAGCTTACATTTCAGAAGGCCGAAAATAACTATTTCTTAGAAACATATAGTTTGATCAAAAAGTCTTTGGATTTCGGTTGATTTGAAATTAAAACAAAGTCATATATATATAAAGTAGTTTATGATACAAGTGTGTGAAAAGGACTTTTGTGCATGAGTTGCACACTATTGGGTCGTTGTCGCTGTAATCTAGGTTAACCTAGATTTAGTCTAGATTAGGTTAAGGTTGGGTTAAGTTAAGTTAGAGCCAGATAAATCCAGACTGAGAGGTCGAGATTTCTTGATTCAAAATAAGAAAAATGAATTCAATTTTAATATACATCAGAAAATTTATTTTCAATACGTCTACGTTTTTTGTTGTGACACGAGTTGTTGCCGTAGTAATATCAAACAAAAATCGTTTAATAATGAAACTCCATTTGATTTACACTTTTTCACACGATTTGGATACTTTTACTCACGATTATAATAATGGCATCCTCCACATACAATAATTTACTTATTAATATGTTCATTTTTATCTTCTTCTTATTCTTCTGTGTAGGCACTGTGTAGTCTTCTGCGATGTGCCTCTTTCTGTAAGTTTCTTCTCAGTCCTTCGACTCCTGCGATTTGGAAGTCCAGCAGTCTGTCCATCTCTTCGGTGGTCTTCCGGGGGGTCTCGTTCTGTTGGGTTTTTGTGTCATGGCCCAGTTAACGATTCGGTGTGGCGCCATGCGTTCCAGGTGATGCCGCCAGTATCTTCGATGGACTCTTGCCCAGCGCACGACGTCCTGGATTTGTAGGTCAGCTGTAATCTTATAGCTCCTAACATCTCTTAATGTGACTCCTCTTATTGCTCTCAGGGTCCGCATTTCGGTTGTTCTTAGCGCTTGTTTGGTTTTTGTTTCGGCCGTGGTATATGTGAGTATTGGCCTTACTGCTGTCTTGTATATTCGGATTTTACCTTCTTGCGATATGTGTTTGTTTCTCCAGATTATATTAATTAGTGCGCCAGATATTCGTCGAGCCTTGTTCGTTGCTGCTCGTACCTCTAGCTTGAGGTCTCTGTCGCTTGAGATCTCTACTCCAAGGTAGGTAAAGCACATCACCTGCTCATGAACATACCAGTCCTTCTACATACTGTGCTTCGCGGATGACGCTGTATTAATAGCTGACAATGTTCATTTTTGTGTGCGATTAAATAAAATTATTTCTGTGGCATAAAAGGTCATAAGTCGTATTTAAAAAAAATAGAGCTTTTGGTCAGATATGTTTAAAAAATAGCCTTCTTTCGATCTGTTAAAACGATATAAGCCTATTTAAGCTGAAAAATTAGGGTTGAACATTTAGGGTTGCTGAAAAAGATATGATACCAAATACAAGAAAATACGATGGTTTAAAAGACATAAATAGACATAACCCGTTAATGTTTTATTAATAAAAACTTCTAAAACACTTAACAATTTTCAATTCCTAAATTTGGATCTTCTGCGCAGAAAAAAAGTTACTTCAAAAATAACTTCAAATCTTTCATAAATGTCTAAACTGAACATAAGCCCTTTTAAGCGCCGACCAAAGTTTTGTCATTGGCGTTTTTTTAGTAATTCTTAATAACAGTTTGCTAATTTATAAAATTCTCTTTCAAAAGTCTTTTTGAAACACGCAAATTATTATTTACTCAATATGAAATGTTTAAAATTACTCAAAATGTATATAAATAGAACACAATTGTAATAAAAGTAGTTTGATAAAGTAAACAACATTTATAACATTTTAATAACTAAAGGAACTTGACATAAATGTCATAAAGATAACATATATAAATAAAATTATAAATTGAGTAACAAGTTTTTTTTGTTCATTAAATTGCGAGATATCGAAGAATTTGAGAAATTATTTAAAAATTTGGGAAATTGATGTTGACTATATATACTATAATGAAATCATGAATCGTGGCAGGAAGTCCTTGTGGTCGATAGCCATTTGTTACTGTTGGTGATAATAAAAATTAGTATTATTATTTTTCTTCTTCTTTACGTGCCATGTCCTCCGAGGACGTCGGCGATCATCATAATGATTTTTATTTTATCAGCAGCGGCACGAAACTGACACCATACCACTTTCTCAGGTTTTTCAGCCAGTACGTGCGTCTTCTTCCTGGACCTCTTCTACCTTGGACTTTGCCTTGCATGATATTCTGCAAGATACGGTACTTTTCCGCTCTCATAACGTGTCCAAAATATTCCAGCTTGCGTTTTTTGGTGGTAAACATGACTTCTAGTTGCTCTGGAGACGGGCAAGCACCTCGGTGTTTCGCACTCCCATGATATCCATTATATTCGCATTCTAGCCATGATATTCGCAGCAGGCGGCGGTAACACCACATCTCGAACCCTTCCAATCGGTCACACATTGCCTTTGTTTAAAGTCCATCCTTCCATTCCAGAGTACAAAATTGGAAATACATAGCACCGTAGTAACCGAATACGCAGAGGTATTGCAAGTCTCGGGATGTAAGAACATTCTACATATTGCTAAATGCTGCTCTAGCCTGCTCGATGCGGGACCTTATTTCCTGCTTGTTATCCCACTCACTCACTCACTGCTCAACAAGCATCCCAGATATCTGAAGCTCGAGACTTGCTGAATCTGTTGGTTGCCTGTTCTCAGGTTTTCTAAAAGCTCTCCATTTTTGCAAATAACCATAGCTTTGGTCTTGCTAATATTTAACTTGAGCTCTCTTTCTTCGCTTTTAGCCGCAACCCTATCCAGTAGCGCCTGCAAATGATCAGCACTTCCTGCCAGCAGAACTGTATCGTCCGCATAACGCAAGTTATTTATTACTTCTCCGTTGACAAAAATTCCTTCCCATTCTTCGTCGAATGCTTCGGCGAAGATTTGCTCGGAGTATATGTTAAAGAGCAGAGGAGAGAGGATACACCCTTGCCTCACACCTCGCTGAATGGGAACGTACTTAGTGGTCATGTCCTTAACTTTGCCAGCAGCGACTTGGTTGTAATACAGTTTATTTATAATGCGGACGTCTCTGTCATCTATGTTCATATTCTGAAGGATACTGACAAGTTTCCCATGGTCAACACAGTCAAACGCATTCTGGTAATCGAGAAAATCGACATGTCACGGCATCTCTGTAGTAAGAGCTATATGACAAATAAGGCCTCTCTGGTTCCCAGCCCGCAACGAAATCCAAATTTAGTATCAGAGAGGTGTTCCTCGCATTTACGGTATAATCGACCATGTATTATTTTAAGGAATATCTTCAGCGTATGGCTCATTATGCTTATCATGCGGTAGTCTCCGCATGTTTTTGGCCACGTCTTCTTAGGTAGTGTGACGAATACAGACTCCAACCAATCCTTTGGTATCTTCCCAGAAACATAGATGGAGTTAAAGAGGCTGACCAATTTATCTGTGGATTGGTCGTTGAAAAGCTTGAGTACTTCTGAATAGACATCGTCTGGTCCAGCGGACTTTCCAGTTTTAGCTGCCTTGATTGCGTGAACCACCTCCGCGTGTGTAATTTATGGGCCCTCACAGAGGTTGTCGCAAATGTTCACCTGCTGACGGTCGCTAGCGAAAAGTTCTTCGACATTCTTCGCTTATTCACGAATCTTATTATTCACGAATCAATTATTATTGCGCATTAATATACTCTGTGACTGTGTTAGACCACCCCTATTAGGTTCACATTCCCGCACCCTTCTGGGCATGAATTCCACCAGAAAGTCGATATCTCCCTCAAGTATTGGATCCAAAGCAGTCTGTAGTTCATGCCGCAGAGCTTCTAGTGTTTGTGGAGGATGGGCTAATTTGCTTGAGTCTTCTACTCATCATGTCCCACAAATGTTCCATGGGCGAAAGATCGGGATATCTGGGTAGTCAATATAGTTGACGCTGGGCTCTTCGAAGAGCTCCATAGAATGTCTTGCAATGTGAGGACGGTCATTATTCTGTTAAAATCGGGTCCTCCAGCTCCTGGAAGAATGGAAGGATATGGGGTTCTACCACTTCATCAACATATCGGTGGACATTCATATTGCCTAGGATGAATACCAACTGAAACCTGCTTCCATAAACAACAGCACCTCATACTATAACCCCCACTGTGTGGTGCAAATACCGCTCAACAGAAAACTGCATATAGTGACGTTCTCCACGTCTACGTATGACACACATGTGACTATCGTGCATTCCTAAGCAGAACCGGGATTGGTCACTGAAGACCACTCTATGTCATTCCACGTCCCAATCCAGTCGCAAGGTATACCACTGCAAATGTTGCTGTCGATGACGTGCCGTTATCGGAAGCACAAGATAGGATTCCAAGCCAAAAGCTCTAATTCGTCGGTAAACTGTACGAAGGGTAACAAGACATCCTTCGTTTCCAAACTATTGACCGGCTATTGATCTTGTATTCAAGAATCGGTCTCTAAATGCCATTAATCGGAGATGGTGGTCCTAGACCACATTTGTCTGTCTTGGCTTCCACTTCCTCTTCTACGATGTTCTTGGCCTTCTGTAGACTATGCTTGATAACACCGTACTACAGATGATTAGTTACGGTTAAGAAGATTAGCAATTTCTCTGAATGAAAAAACACGTAAGTCAATATCTCTGTAATAATCAAAACCTCAGTCGAATTCACTCAGTTGTCGATAATTTTCACGTTGCCGTACTCTAGGCATAATCGCAATGTCAAAACGCAAAGAGGATCTCAAAAAGAAAAGCAAAAACGATAACCAATTGCAACCAAAAACGATATCAAAATCGACTTAATCTCGTAACAAATACACCCGATAATTTCGATTGTAACAACAAGTAAAACGTCTTTGCCACTGCTAGTGGATTATTTTCAATGACATTTTAATCAATTTCTACCTCTGACAAGTAAAACAGTTCTGCCACGTTTGGTCCAAAAATTCCTACCCCTTCTTAGTGTTGCATTTTTTATGTCCCAGATTATAGGTAAAATAGGTAGGTAGCTAAATAAAAATGAAAAACAGAAAGAAAATGACCGAAAATTGAAAAAATGTTGCGGTTTTAATATAAAATCTTAATTTAAATATTAAAATTTAATATAATTTTTATAAATCTGACAATTGAATGAAAATTATACGAAATTAACAACACATTGAATGTTAAAAAAAAAATCAAATTGAGATAAAATTATATGATATCGACGATGAATCGTACGATAATGACAGGATGAGAGTAAAACCCAACAGTTTAACACTCTGCATTACAATATCGCTGTTAGCTTCCAACATTGAAAACCTCGTCTTATTATGTACGTGCAAAATCCTTTCCGGAAAGAAATCTTGAACCATCTGTTCAATTTGTTTCTTGCACTAACGGACAGCAAATCATTGTTACGTTCCAATTACAACAAAAAAAAAAAAAAGTACCGTAACAAATATTAAAAAATAATTACTCATTGTATTAATTACAGAAACTGGATGATAAATTTATAATTAAAAATAACATTTAGTTAATATACTGTAAAGAAAAATATAATTTTCTTTAATATTAATGTGTTTAAAGCAGCATCATAGTAGTCCGAAACCTAGACAACGGATACTATTTGTTTTTTCTTATTTATGTTATAATTTTGACAATTTTGTTAAACTAGTTACCGTGAATTGTGAATCGACATTACAATATTAAGAACATTAATTGTCGTTTCTTTTCTTATAGGTAAGATTTTGTTATTAGATTCTTTCATTTATGTAAATTAAAAATATAATATTGTTCATAAATAAATTCTTTTTTTATATCGCAACTCAAGAGTGTTTTAAATCATTAGAAAATACAATTATAAAACGACAATTTTATGAATAGGATGGTTGCGACAGTTACTACGTGGTAATTCATACTTACATTGAATTGAAAAATTCACTATGTTTTTACCACACTTATGCTATGTAAAAATGTTATACAACTTGTTATTTACAGTAATATAAATTTCTACACATACCACGACTTAAGTTTCGACGTTTGACGGTCATTTTAAAGTTACTTGAAAATGACACTTGAAATGAATGAAATGAAATGAACGTCGAAACTTAAGTCGTGGTATATGTAGAAATTTATATTACTGTGAATAACAAGTTGTATAACATTTTTACATAGTATAAGTGTGGTAAAAACATAGTGAATTTTTCAATTCAATGTAACGACAATTTTTGTCAGGAAATGGAAAAGTTGATATTTACGTTCCAAGTAAAAACAGCAACAGACAAAAAGACGAAGCATATTGTTATAACCTGAATTGTCACACAAGATGAAGAGTTTCAAACAGCATCAATTCACAAATTTATCTACGCCTCTAAAGCTTATGCTACAGTAAAAAATACATTGAAAAGAAGACATCAAACTAGAAGTGCATGGATAAAAATGACAGAACATATACTAAAAATATATGTGGATGAGGATGGAAACATGATTTTTCAAGACCAATTTCTAGAGAAAATTACACAAGAAAAACTGATTATTGCCAATGAAGGTAATTGAGAAGATCCAATAGTAAAAATGTTCAATGATCCAAAAGAAAAATCAGTTGAAAATCAGCAGAAAAACGAAAAAGTATAAAAAAGTTATCAGATAGGTTTGTACTTCAAAATTTGATGGAAAAAATATAAGCGCATATTAATGGTTAGAAATATTTGAAAAAGAATGCGAAAGGAATGTAAAAAAGGAAATTAAAAAGAACAAATAACGAGTGAAACAGTACATATTTAACCTTTTCCGTCCACTTTTAACTTTTATAAAAAAATATCTATGTATCCTCTTCACGGTTCAAAAACTTGTATGACCAGTCTAGTTTGTTTAGATTTGTATGATCAGTCTAGTTTGCCTAGTCTTGTCTTTCTAATTTTCCTAGTTTTGTCTCTCTAAATAAAACCAATAGCAATTTTCAGCCTTGTAATAAACTAAATTACGCATTATACGGGTACTGCTATTAAGTATATAATTTCCTGTATTATGTACTAGTTAGTTAATATTCGAGATTTCTTTAAGAATAAGTTAACGTCGCTGCAACAAGTTCACAGCAGCCGTAAATCATTAAAAACTTCAACAAGACTGTTTTGCATTGCTAAACCACGCGTTTACCATTGCAAATTTATGTCTGATCACGAGATAATTGACATTCGTTTCTAAATGTTTAATACAAGAAAGAATTTCAATAACAATGTCAGTTTTGTTTATTTACTCTTGTCAACAATGTATTGTTTGTATAATATTGCCTTTCTAGTCGCGTTTCTGTAGTTATATGTACTTACAATTAGTCTTGTCTGTCAAGTTTTGTCTGTCTAGTCTTGTCTATCTAGTTTTGTATATCTAGTCTTGTCTTGTCTGGCTAGTCTTGACAGTCTAGTCTTGTCTGTCTAGTTTTATCTGTCTAGTTTTGTCAGTCTACTTTTGTCTGTATAGTCTTGTCTGTCTAGTCATGTCTGTCTAGTCTTATTTGTCTAATCTTGTATAGACGTATGTCTAGTCTTGTCTGTGTAATCTTGTCTGTCTAGTATTGTATGATATCAACAGTTACAATATTGGAACAAACATTGTACAAATTTGTAGATGTAGACAAGAAGGATTAGGGGGGGAATTTCAAGACAATATTAGTAACGAATTGAAAAACTCTTAATTAACATAAATAATAGAATAGACTAGACAGAGGAGACTAGACAGACTTTTATTCGAGTACACCTATTTAAAGATATTTAGCTCCACAGGTACCAGTTTACAGATCTGAAGGTATTTCCAACTTCCTGTTCTAAGTCCTTCCTATTCTTTCACCTCTTCCATGTTATGCCTATTATTTCAAAAACTTGTTTAATCATCTCTAGCCAGTGTTTCAACAGTCTTATCATTTATTAGTATGTATTGCCAGAACTAATCTTCATTTTCATCTGTATGCAGCTTAGAGAACCGAAGACAGTTAATGCTTGCCATTAGGGGGAATTTCCATTTGGGGAATTTCCATTAGGGGAAAGCATTAACTGTCTTCAGTTCTCTAAGCTGCATACAGAGGAAAATGAAGATTAGTTCTGCCAATACATACTAATAAATGATAAGACTGTTGAAAGACTGGCTAGAGATGATTAAACAAGTTTTTGAAATAATAGGCATAACATGGAAGAGGTGAAAGAATTGGAAGGACTTAGAACAGGAAGTTGGAAATACCTTCAGATCTGTAAACTGGTACCTGTGGAGCTAAATATCTTTAAATAGGTGGAGATGAAGATTAGTTCTATCAATTCTAATAAACGTCTCTAATAAAAGTCTGTCTAGTCTCCTCTGTCTAGTCTATTCTATTATTTAGGTTAATTAAGAGTTTTTCAATTCGTTACTAATATTGTCTTGAAAGTGAACTTAATTGCAAAGAAAAAAAATTGCACAAACTTTCAACGAGTTTCGACACTTCACTACCTTCACGACTTTTAGTAAATTTATTAATTTCTTAATAAAGACAGACAAGATTAGACTAACGAAACTAGGCAGGCAAGAGTTGACATATAAGGTTTTACAGACATAAATAGACAGACAAGACTAGAGCGACAAGGCTAAATAGGCAAGATTACATTTGTGTTAATGTAATCTAATTCTTGGATCGAACGTTATGTAATTTCCTTATAACATGAAGTGTGTAAATCCTGTACAACAATCGCTACACCCACTGGAACTACTTACAATTAGTCAATCTACATCCACTTTAAAGTACTTGTAACAGCGCGCTAAAGATCTCCCTATTGTTTCTTAAGATACAATGTGTCTACTATATATTACTATTACTGGACTTTGTTTAGTGTTGTCTGTCTAGTCTTGTATGTCTAGTCTAGTCTGTCTATTCTAGTCTGTCTATTCTAGTCTGTCTAGTCTTGTCTGTCTAGTCTTGCCTGTGTAGTCTTGTCTGTCTAGTCTTGTCTGTGTAGTCTTGTCTGTCTATTCTTGTCTGTCTAGTCTTGTCTGTCTAGTCTTGTCTGTCTAGTCTTATCTGTTTAGTCTTGTCTGTATAGTCTTATCTGTCTAGTCTTGTCTGCCTACTTTTGTCTGTCTAGTCTGCCTAGTTTTGTGTATCTAGTCTAGTCTATCTAGTCTTGTCTGTCTGGTCTGTCTCAAAGAAATGCTGTGCCAAGAAGAAGAGCGCAGAGTGAGAAAAAAACAGACTCCGCCCAAGAATACCATCTCCAGAAAAAGACACTGCCAAACACAGTAATAATAAACGATAACACTTTATACAAAAATGAAAACACCACAAATAAACCTAAATCGCTGCAAGGCAGCACACAATCTTTTGGAACAGACAATATACGAAAATGGTGACTTACAAGGGGACCCCCCGGACGCGTCATTACCGATTTGGCCTAAATTTACAGTATATGTAGGGCTTGACTATAAATGAAAGTGACGCAAGCGGGAGGGCCAGATGGCCAAGTGTTAAAAAAATAACTCACTTTTTACGCCGACCGGTAAGTTACCGACAACTCATAAGCCCGCTATGTTAGCATAAATTTAAATGGCCGGTTGGCGCATCGGTATGAGCTCGGCTTTAGAGTACGAGCATCTCGTTGGTTCGATTCTCCGTGGGGACGCTTTTTTTTTTCTTACAATTATTAAAATGACTTTCTTTAATTAATATTATTATTTATTATTGTTTAACTTTTTCTTTTTATTAACAATTTGTCAATTTAATTTCCTCTGACGAATTCTATGCCTTGCTTTGAATTTTTGGACCCAACGCTCCGAGGCTTTGAACTCGAAATCTGCGAATTGACTGGCATCAGCAAGTGCCCATTGTTGCAGGTTTCTCGTGGTTACTTGTTGGCAACTTTTCCGCCCTTCTATGAAGCGATCATACGTCCAGGTATCAATGGTTTTGCACTTTTCCTTCCGGGTTCCACCGCTTTTAATGTGTTCTTCCCAGATTTTCAAATCTCGCATATACCTCAAGCGATGTGCTCCTTTCGATGAAGACTCTTTAAATTGCACTTTGGATGTGCTTTTGCAAGATTAACCACCATTATTTTGTAATCGAGTGGAATGTAATCTGCATCAAGTTTAAATTTTTTCCATCCGGTTCGAAATCAGACTCTGCTTCTGAAGAAACGACATCCTCGACTTCTTCATGTTCACCTCCTTCGTCGCATTCTTCGGAAGAAATCAATTCATCGACGCACGACAAGGAATGCTCTGACAAAACGTCCAGTATTTTCTCGCAAATTTTGTCTGCAAGTTGCATGTGTTGTTCGGTTATTACCGCAGCACTCTCTGATGTGATCAGATTGTCTTCGGACAAAAGATGTAAGTTTTTAACATTTGTTTCGACGATTCGCTGTCGAGATTATCAGTGCACATCACATCTTCTTCTTGTTCTACCGATGTTCCAGGCATATTAATATTTTCACTGTCAGTATTCGACATTTTCGAACGCTAGATTCTTCTCACAATATTCAAGTAAATATAACTCATGTTTATGATTTATAAACAATGTATTTACAAATATATATAAACACTATAATAACAAGATGGCGGAACTGCAACTTACAATTTTAACTCGAACTATGAAACTTGAATACGTGGTGTCGATCTGGCGTCTCGGTGTGTACTGTCTGTTGTTCGAGGGTGACCGTATTTATATCTCCTTCCTATAATGAGGGATTGTTCGTGGGGTACTGTTTCTAGGATTTGGTCATAAAATATCCATTACCAAATCGTCCGAAGGATTATAGAAACAAACCCCATTACAAATTCTTAGAAAATTTTTATTGTTAGAGAAAAGAAGATTTGGAATCTTTTATAATTCATACCTGGAAGGATCTATTATAAGCCCGTGGTCGCTACAATGGAAATAAAAGAAAGCAATTTTAAGAATTAACCGTTGATGTTATAAAGAAACAAATAATAAATATTAATACTAATAAAATAATTAAATGGACAAATTAATAATTACAATTAAAAAGTTAAACAATAATAAATAATAATAATAATTAAAGAGTCATTTTAAAAATTGTAAGAAAGAAAAAGCGTCCCCACGGGGAATCGAACCGGCGATCCTCGTACTATAAAGCCCAGCTCTTACCGATGCGCTAACCGGCCATTGAAATTTACGTTAACATAGCGGACTTATGAGTTGTCGGTAACTTACCGGTCCGCGTAAAAAGTGAGTTATTTTTTTAAAGCTTGGCCATCTGGCCCTCCCGCTTGCTTCACTTTCATTTATAGTCAAGCCCTACATATACTGTAAATTTGGGCCAAATCGGTGATGACGCGTCCGGGGGAAGCCCTTTTTATGTCATGAACCATATAAACATATACTCGACAACTGTTTTCTCGCCTCAGACCGCGATTGTTTTGTTAATATCAACAAAACATCGTCGGTAATATCTCACAATAGCGGTAAAGGATTTGTTTGCGTCGAATTACCAAGTTTTTATGTGTATTCATGCTATGTGTCTCCTAGGAAAAATCCCGAAGAATTTGAAGTGAATCTTTACCCGAAGCGAACGACCCAAGAAGAATGGATCCGAAGCAAGTGATCTCTTAGTCATTAATGAAGGTAATACACCTACCTTCTCAAATCACAATCGTTCTTCTCTGATAGACGTTACAATGGCGACATTGTCTCTCGGCCGAAAAATTAGGGTTGGAAAGTCGATTTGGAACAGGAAAACATAAACGATCACCGCACAATATACTTCGAGATTAATGAATCACTACAGAATATGCTAGCTCAGAGAGGTCCAAAACTATAAGGCTGGAAGATGACAGTCAGCGGTTGGTCCAAGTTACTAACAATTCTAGACAAGGAACCTGGTCAAAACAACGAAACAACACAAGTGCATCCCCAACTTACTAATAGCCCAACAGAACTCGCCGAATATATTCCCAAATTGTGTGGTGAATGTTTTCTAAAACGACGTAGACCAAATTACAGCCACCAACCAGTATACTGGTGGACAACAACAATATCTGCAAAAAAAGCCGAATGTATCAAGAAGCGAAGGGTACTAGCGAGGATAAATAAAACTTACTTAACCGATGCGCAGAAACTAGCGGCGAGAAATGAATATCACAACTCAAAAAGACATTTGAAGACTCTTATAAATACTCGTAAGAAAGAACTCTGGAAGGATTTCTGCAGCCAGCTAGAGGATATCGGACAATCTAAAACTAAAGCCAAAAATCAGGCTGAGCGAGCTAAACACATAAATATAAAGCCCTTTGACCTAGAAGAAATTTTAGCAACTGCGCAACGGATAAAGGTAGGGAAAACTATAGGTCCTGATTGTATATACCCAGACGTACTTAAAGTGTCTATCAAAGAAGAACCATTGTGATTTGAGAAGGTAGGTGTATCACCTTCATTAATGACTAAGAGATCATTTGCTTCGATCCATTCCTCTAGGGTCGTCCCTTTGATATCTTGGATTTTCGAACCGAAGATATGAGCTTTGGCGTTTAAGTCGCCATCGATGATTATTTCATTGCGCCTCGAGTTGGCTTGTAGGTGTAGTTCTAAGTGGTAAAGATACACTTCAAATTCCTCGATAGTTTTCCTAGTAAATAAGAAACTCGAATTACTCATAAGATTGATGAATAACTGCCTACATAAGGGAGAATTCCCTGATATTTGGAAGGTGGCACGACTCGCCCTTACTGAAAAGCCTAAAAAAGACCCGGCAGATGAAACAACATATCGGCCAATATGCATACTCGACAGTGCAGGTAAATTCTTAGAAATGCTTATCAAGGCACTCGTCCATTAGAGGACGAACTGGAAACAAAAGAAATACTACACCACAGACAGAACGGATTTCTCGCGGGCAGGTCGGCTATTTCACCGAATTCAATCAGAGAAAAGGCATAACTCGGCTCCTTTGGATCAAATAATAGTCGCGTTAATTACCGCAAACATTAGACAACGGATAGACCGGAAAGTCATACCTCACCAACCGTTACTTTATTACCACCAAGGATCAAAAACTGAAACAACTTGCGGTGTTCCTCAGGGCTCCATATTGGACCAACTCTATGGAACATATTTTACAACCAAATCCTACAGCTAGACCTAGGAAAAAAGGTAACTTCGGTGGCCTATGCCGACGACCTGGCAGTCATCGTCCGCGGCAGTAAACACTTCAAAACTTTCCGAGTTTTGAAGTGAAAGAGCTCCGGGTTTAACTATTAACGGCGGAAGTAAAATTTAATATGCACAAAATTATATGCTAACACGATTGGCGGTCCAACTACCCAAGGTCTACAAATTTGCTGCATCAAAGAGGATAGGATAGGACCTAAATCCGAAAATTTTGAAAAGTAATTGTAACTGCCATGCAATTCATAATGCAGCTAGATATGCATATAAGGCATTGTATCTCGACGTTGAAACCTTGGTATTAAAAATATATGCTGAATTTTCTATTAGCTCTAAAAGAATTAAGGAACTAAAAGATTGCCTTGATTTTTTGGAATTGGAATACGACAATATTACTCGCCACGTGAAATCTCTACATAAAGCTTTAGAAAAAATTCTTAATGCCTGGTCAGCGATAAAATTTGGACAACTTGGTAAAGAAGTTACGCAAAAAATCATTTGGAAATTCGTGAAGGATAATGAAAATGATATTAGAGACGATAAAGATAGTTTATCTTTAGCCGAATGTTATATTCACTTTGTGCATCATTTTATAGAAGTTTACAATATCAATTAGCATATTTTACAGCTTGGAAATCAATCGGTAGCAAGTTCCGAATTGCATCACATAATGTTATCTCTGAAAAATAAACTGGAGAATGGATTAGAAGATTAATTTTTCCTACGAAGTACGTGAAAAACAAAAATTTGTGTCTGAAGCGAAAAATCTGTACACAAAGGCAATAGATTACTCGGCAAAATTTTATAATTTCGAAAACAGCCCATTCAAATATTTTTCAGTATTAATCTTAAGAACGAAAATTTCAAATACCAAGATTTTTTAGATGCAAAATACGTAAATGTAGAATGAGATGCCGATAAATTGTATCATGATATCTGCCTTCTTAAAAATATCATACATTCTCCACCAAATCGCTCGATTTGCCAACTGATAAAAAATTGATAAAAATATTTTCGTCTGGTGTTTTCACTGAACTACCAAAACTTATTGGTAAGATTCTATCGATACCTATAAGCAATGCATATATTCAACGAATTTTTTCGATTATGGGAAATACTAGGACATACAAGCGTAACAGGATGCGGGTTGAGTTGGTAAAGGCAGAATTATGTTTTTTGAATCCATAAAAAACACCAGAAATAGAAAAAAACAGTAACAGTGAAACATTAGAGAAAAACACCAGAAATTACTGATTTTGTAAAGGCTGCGTCAAAGAAGATATATACATGGAAAAATAGATAAATAATTTATTATATACTATTTTGCATATTGAATAATTTTTTCTTCTTAACCTGTTCTAATTGTATACGTAAAATGTTAAGTTTGTTTTTTATCAGTTATATGCATAAGTAAGTAACTACGCTGTCATAATTAGAAATTGTATTGAATTTGTGGGAATACGATTTTTGAATTTATCAATTTATATAAATAAAAAATATTTCTGCGTGTGGTTTTTTAGTTATCATCTCCGGGCGAAACCCAGGTCTGAGGTGGCAACCCTATGTCCAATGACAGTCTAGTTCATTGTTTACTGTGTTGGTGTTCTCGTTATTAACATATTTCACCATGAAAAAAAGCTCAAAAGCCAGTTTATGGTAGTATTGCAAGTATTGCATTGTGCCTGAATGCAACAACACTATCAGAAGTGCACCTGATAAAGTATTTTTATAGAAAATAGGTGCAAAGATCCAATAGGTGCGAAGAAAGTAAAGGAAAGGTGTAAAGTAATCAAAAGAGATGAAGTATCTGCAACAACTTCTCATTGTTGTGAAGATCAGTTTAATGTAAGCATGAAGTATTTCGATACCTAATATGATTTCAATTAATCAGAAGTAAGTTTTGTATTTAAAATCAATCACAAGCAGTAGATAACTGTATATAAATCCAGTTTAAAAAGTTCTGTGATTTTGTCTATTGTTTTTTAAGTAAACAAAATACAATAAAAAACATTTAACTATTCAGCTCTGTCCCCAAATTATACCACAGCAGAAACGCGAGATCCCTTCAGGTACATTCAATCCTTGACTTTTTTAATTTGTTATAGGTATTTAAATGTTTCGTTTTTATATTTACAATACATCTTTAATTACAGTTAGAGGAGGGCAAAGAAAATTATGTTCAATACAATATAATGAAACATGAAGGTGTAACCATTATAAGAATGGGTGCTATCAAGAGGAAACGGTTAGCACTGATAAAAGAAGTTCTTCTATCAGTATCAGATAGAAACCTAAGAAAATAAGATGAGATCATGAATAGATCTATTGTTCAAATAATCAATTTTCCATTTCCATTCATGAAATTATCCGATTGTGCTTTTACAAAACTACTTTCAGTCGGAGATCATTTTCAGATCTTAACCTCAGATACAGACTGGGCAACAAAAGAATTGGTATGGTGTGTTACGCCGATGATGCAGCAATTATTGCGGAATCAATCGCGAAAGATCCGCTCAGATGTAAGCTAGTGGTGAAGGACAATCCCATAAAATAGGTGATGCAATTCAGATACCTGAGCATATGCATATCAAGCACCCACGACCCAGTTAAAGACCTGAGGAGACAGATTAACAAAGCATCCGCACTATCAGGATGCGTTGCAGTCAACGTGTTAATGATTTAAATGTAACCTAATTTCGATCAATTCTTCATTTTTTCAATTTTTAATTCCTGATCTATGGAACATGTAAAGTGTAAACTGTCTTAAGGAAGATCTCAATATCTTGCATAAGAGATACATGTTTCCATGCATCATCCAAAGCCAAATCTTCTCGGTGTGCAACGCAATGTTGTTTAGTAAGATGAGGTTATGTATTATAACATAACCTAACCTAACCTTCTTGAGAAGTGAAGCCACTTCATTTTAAACGTAAGCATTTTTTGAATGTCTAGCTCAGGGGTCGGCAACCTTTTACCCGTGGTGTGCCAAGCCATTCTACCAATATGATAAAGGGTGCTGCCAGAATTTTAACTTATATAATGGGGTTTTAGAGGAGAAAAAATTTATACCAAATTTATCTTTTAAACATATTTATTAAAAAAATAACATAAATTAAAAATTTTTAATGCGAACCTTGTCCCTGCACATTTTTGCTTAATATTTCAATATCAGGGGTATAATTTGTGACAAGATCATGTTTTAATTTCACACAAGATTCTGAATGTTCATTTGTTAAACGACTTCTTTGTGGACTCAAAATATGTTTCATATGAGAAAAAATTTGTTCACAGAGATATGTGGAACCAAAAGCGGAAAGGAGAGCACATGCAATTTTTTTTAAACAATCTTTCCGGCAATGACATCCAACAATTTAATATAGCAGTCGATTTTTCCATAGAGTCATCTTCCAGATTTTTTCGTAATTCCTTAAATTTTGTTTTCCATAATTCTGAAGATATTGGTTCGATAAGTTCCATTTCAAAATTATCAACATTCATCCACTCAAAAATTGAGAAATCAAACGGTATTATTAATGGATCTATTAAATCTTTATCAGGAAGGAAAATATAGGCAAATGAGCTTCAAAGTCTTTGCATCTTCTGGAAAATTCATCTTTGAGTGCTTCAACGTAGGTTTTAAGTTCATCTTTGTCTATGGTCGATTTATTTGCAAGCGCTTTAACATTTGGGAAGTATTTGTAGGTACTAGTATTAATATCACATAAAAATACATTTAATTTTGTAGCAAATCCTGTCCAATATTCAAAAAGTTCGAGCACAGTTTGGCGATTTCCTTGCAATCTTAAGTTTAGTTCCTTGAGATGTTTAGTTATATCAGTCAGAAACATCAATTTGCATAACCATTCTTTATCGTTCAATTCGGGGAAATGTTGTTCCTTTTCATTAAGAAAAACTTTAATGTGTTCCAGACATGACACAAACTTATTCAAGACATTGCCTCGACTAAGCCAACGAACATGGCTGTATAAGGGGAGGTCGACATATTCACTTTCCATTTCTTCTAAAAGAGATTTAAATTGCCTGTGTGTCAATGAAGAGCGAGACACTATGAAATTAACTATTTTAACAACAGTGTCCATTACAGGAATTAAGCGCTGTGACGAAATTTTGACAACTAAACTTTCCTGGTGTATTATACAATGAAAGTTCAATACTTTATGTCCAATATGATTTTCAAGAAGTTTGACAAATCCTTTATCCTTGCCAACCATTGCAGGTGTGCCGTCAGTAGTTACACAAAATATTTTTTTGATATTAATTTTCTTGCTGTCAAAATAATTTATGAATGAAGCAAGAATATCCTGCCCCTTAGTTGTCCCAGACAGAGGAATCAAATTGCACAATTCTTCATAAACTTGACCTTTATCACAATACCGTACAAATACTGCAAGCCGCGCAATATCATTTACATCTGTACTTTCATCAACAGCGACGCTAAATGCAACAGATTCTTGTAGTCCAGAATTCTGTTTTGTTGTCACATTGTCTGCCATTTCAGTTATTCTTCTTTCAATCGTTCGCGCAGAAGCCGGTATTTCTCGAATTCGGGATAGTATGGTTTGTTGGTTAGGTAAATCGCTAAACAACTTTTCTGCACTTTTTATAAAGATTTCCTTTATATATTCCCCATCTGTAAAGGGTTTGCCTTTGGCAGCTATGCAATGAGCAATTGCGAAGCTGCATTCTGTCGCCTTAGGCTTCGTTCCAGTTATTCCACAAAAAAAGCTACTTGTTTCTTATAACCAGAAACAGCTCTCTTTATAGTTTCACATTTCTCATCGTTGCTATTAAATGTGGACTGATGTTTGGTTTGGAAATGTCTTTGTACGCTTGACGTGCGGCATACGACACTTTCGTGACATATCACACATACAGCACGATCCTTTTGTTGTATAAATCCATATTCATTCGTCCAATAGTCTTGAAACCCGCGAATATTTAGTTTTTGTTTTTTTTTGCCTCCATATGATTAAATATGGATTAAAAATAACAAATATTAAACCAATAAGATACAAGTCTTACAAAAAAGTTAGAACGGAAAGTAACGACCAGTATTAAACGAAATGCAAGTTTTACTGGATTGCAGGCAAATATGCGCAGCACAAAACGAGAAAGAGAGGGGCGAATGTATTCCGGCTTGAACATTCGTATAAGTCCGCTTCGATAACTAGTCGGTGCTGCGCATGTTTCATTCATTTTGCTCCGAATGCGTTTCCACAAAAGCATCGCGCAGATTTTCGTGACATTGGCAAGCCTCCTTAGATAAATTATATAATTAAACATTTTCCCTCATTTAAAAATCACTTCATCTCGATATTTTCACGATTTCCCTGATTACTAGAGGTCAGAAAAAAATACGGTGCCGTATTTTTTTTCGAAAACCCGTATTTTTGATGTTGTTGTAATAAGCTAAATTAAATATTTTATGTAAATATTAAAAAAAACGGCCCTCATGAAAAATTTAAACAAATATTCGGCGTTAACAGGATTTATAAAAGGTGAAATTTTGCTTTGAAATCTTTGATAAGGGCATTTATATTCATAAAAAATAGTTTTTATTCATAAAAAATAGTTTTCATAAAAAATTATTTTTTGATTTTATTTAAATGTTTATTTTTTACAAAAATTAGCTTGTTTACTAGGAAATTTATAGAAAATTCAGACCCCCCCCCCACAAAAAAACCGTTTTTATTCAGTTATAGCAAACACAACAAAGTGAACATTCGCTAGGAATACCGTATTTTACCCCCTAAATATATATTATAATTAAATTATATAATATTATTTTAAAATACCGTATTTTTCACCGTATTTATTCCGAACTCTGCTATTTACTTTGTAGAGTGCCATTCAGAAACTCGTCGCGTGCCAAGCCTGGCACGCGTGCCATAGGTTGCCGATGCCTGGTCTAGCTTAAGTTTCTTGTAAAAATAATGAATTTTTGCCAGAACAGAAGCACTGTCTGTATGTGTTAGCTTCAAAATACCTCCAGATTCGGTTTTGTACGTTAACAGAGTAAGTGTAGGTGTTTTGTGGTGGGTGCTGTGTTTCTATGCGGGTAATTTTGCCCCCAATCCGAGTATATGAGGACTTAAATCGTTCCTCGCACAGAACGTGTTAACATAAAGCAATTCTAGCAAACGCTCGATGACGTAGTTTGATGTAAACAAAAGAGAATTCGTCCAATTTCAAAAGTTTGTTTGGCCCTCTACATTTTTTTGCCAAGATGATCAAGCCCATTGTGCGCGGAGTACAAAACCGGCTGCGCAACTTTAGAAAAATTAGTGCGCGGCCGCGCACCCGCGCAGCTTAGAGGGAACTTTGGTTACAAATAAGCCGGCTATCGAGTATTTGGGTGTATACTTAGATAAAAACCCTCGTATTACTACTCACATCAAAATGAAGTGCGAGAAAGTCCATAAATCATTAATGGCTCTCACTCGAATCACCCCAAATATAAGGGGACCGCGCGAAAGGAAACGTCGATTGCTTATGATCGCTGCGTCCTCAACTATCATGTACGGGGCACCAATCTGGTCACAGGCGCTTAAATATTCCTTGTACAGAAATAATCAAAGCACTTAAAAAGAAAAATGGCTCTTAGAGTGATATCGGCATATAGAACCGTATCCACGGCTGCAGCAACAGCTTTAGCCTCACTTCCGTCTATCGAGCTGAGGGTTCGGGAAATGGTAAGCGTTTATCGGTACGGAAAGAACAGTAGGTCTGAAGCAAAAAACAAATGCATTAGTGAATGGCAGCAGAGATGGGAAGGATACGACGGATAGACAAAATTTTGTATTAAGGACGTGAGACGGTTAAGGAAAGAAAGCGAGGAGAGGTTGACTATTATGTCACCCAGGCCTTCACTGGACATGGGGTCTTTAAATCATTCCTTTTTAAAATCAAAAAGATAGATCTGTTGGTTTGTCCATCTGTTGGTTGTCCATCTGTTGGTTCTGTCTGGAGATCGACACCGCCGAACATACCATCTTTCAGTGCGTAAAATGGACAGACTACCGACTAAAAGCAAATCTGTTATGCGGCACAGTAGTTTCAACAACAAACGTGGCAGACTTACTCCTTAGAAGAGGAGCAGACTAGAACGGAATAACGGCGATGATGAGGGACAATGAAAGGAAAACGAATGTACGAAAGAGAGACCCGGATCTAGAAATGGATGGCAATATTGAAGAAGATTCAGATACGAGGTTAATACAAAACAGGTAGAAAACCTAACAGACATCCCGAAGTAAAGCCAATGGCGGTTCCAGGGTGTTCCTGTTGGAATTATATTTACCAGCTCAGCTAGTTCATGACGACCACTTGTCTGCGCAATTATATTTTTAATTAAAAAAAAGTGTTGGCTATCTTAATATTCGTTTTATATGAATATTAAAAATGAATTTGAAGAGGAAATAAATAACCGCATAACATGTTATCAATTGACTACAATTAATTAATCTTATTATAGATTCTATTTTTCTTTGTCGAGTTCAACACATACAATGTCAGATTGTACGCATTGTGATTTCGCTTTTATCATGTTCAATATTGCTTTTTATGTAAATATTTACCGAGAATAAAAACTGATGGACAAATGGATTGAAAACGTTCTGATGGATTAATAGTTGTAATTTCTTTAAATTTAAAAACTTGTTGAATGTTGAAAGACCAGAAACGTTTTGAAACAAGCAATTTGTTGAGTACTATAATCTAATTTTTGTTTAAATTTCAGCTTGGTAATACATTGTTTATTTATTGTTTTATAAATTTTGCAGGATGATAAAATATGTTTATGTCCGGTTTTACAGGAAATGAGGAATAAATAACAGTGAACGGAATTTTTAGTTAAAAACATAAAAACAAAAAATGGTTGGAAATTGAGAAAATATTACATTGAATTGAAAAATTCACTATGTAAAAACATTTTTCTCAATTTCAAAACATTTTTTGTAAAAACTACACTTACCACATAAGTGTGGTAAAAACATAGTGAATTTTTCAATTCAATGTAATATTTTCTCAATTTGTAAATTTCTCATTGTAAGTATGAATTACCAGATAACGGTACCACTTTTGTTGGGGCAAAGGCTAAGCTAGACGAGCTTTGTAGCTTCTTATTGAGCTCTAGCTTCAAGTCAACTTTCATGTATGAGCTAGAAACTCGTCGAATCGAGTAGAAAATGATTCCACCAAGGGCTCCTCATTTTCAATTGCAGGCCCCTTAGTGTGGTTCCGTCAGATCCTTATCCCGAAATAATCACTCCTGCGCATTTCCTAATGTCAACTCCATTACAATATTTACCGACTGCTGACTTATCTAATAAGCGCATCAATTTGATGCAAAGTAAAAAATTATTGGATTGTATGGTTCAGTCGTTTTGGAAGAAATGGCGTTTGGAGTATTTGCATACGCCGCAAGTTAGGCAGTAATGGGCTATTCCTGATAAACCAATTGAGATCGGTACTGTAGTACTCGTGGGACAGGAACACCTTTAAGGTGGCAATTAGGGATTATAGCCGATGTCTACCCGGGTGTCGATAACAAAGTCCGAGTGGGCAAGTTACGACGTTTCGATTCTTACACAATTTTAACCGTTTCACCGCCATTCCGGGAGGTGTGACCCGGTGCCCAGAATTTATATAGCGCCGTCCCGGGCAATGTAGCCCGGGGTTTCTTTTCGTACCAGTGCCATCTAGTGATAAACGCTGAGATGATTTGAAGTTTAAAAAAAAAATCGAAAAACTTCCCGAATTTGTCCTGACTTTTCGTTTTTTAGAGGCTTTTTTGAAAAAACAGAAGAAACAGAGAACCGCGCAGACCACACGCCGTTTCACGGCAAAACGCAGTCCGGATAGAAAAAAGACTACACGGTGAAGGTGTCACATTTCTGGATAGACCACGTCTTGGTGATTTGCGGGCGTGTTGAAAAAAAGACGAGAAATCTTCAGGTCTTTGTTCGTACATAACTCGGCGCCACGACACCCGGCAGCGGCGCCGGTTACACTACCGCAAAGCCAAAGGTTCAATCTAAAGAACTGCGCGGAAAAATCGCGACTCCGCCTCGGCACGTTGAATGCAGACGGCGGCAAACTAGAAGGTGAACTTTTACAGTGCACCCTGCACATTTATGAAAATATTTCCGGATCGGGGGACGCTACTGAAGTGCGGATCGGTTTTTTCGTTTCCCGCATCTATCCTGCGCGATGCGATGTTTCGGATTTTTTTCGGCATTTCGGATGCACCGGGCGAAGGGAGCCACGCAAGAAGCCAAGAGTGCTAATAAAATACGCGTAGCGGCGTGCAAAAAGTGGTGATATTTTCCAACGTCGGCAGCTCAACGGGGACGGCTCGGATCGCGAACCCTTAAATACAAAAGTGGCGCGGGAAGCGTGATGTCAATCACGTGGTGGAACCTTCGAACTCTGCAGGTCCAGGTATACACCGGATTGTTGAAGTGGTGAGTGGGTCCTTTGTACACTGGTGTTTTAATTTGTTTAATTTTCCGCAAAGAATTTTCAAATATTTTTTTTACCATAATCGTACGTAAGTACACATGGTAATGGCTATTTACACGTCACACTACGTAGTAACTGTCGCAACCATCCTATTCGAGAAAATATTAGGTTGAACCATAATTATTGCGGCTTTTTTCGCATCTCTTTTTCGTTGAAAAAATTTGTGTTTTATGTGCATTAATTATCTCTATTTGTAGCAATTAAAAATTATACTCATATTAGCCATATTTATTATGCTGTATCACTTTGAGAATGGTTGGAAGGCGGCGATCTCATCGAACTTTACGGCGAGGGAACAATCAGCAAAAGCCTAGTCGAAAGATGATTCAAGAGGTCCAAACTGGGCGACACGGACATTGCAGATGATGAAGGAAGAGGACGACTATCGGATTTCGACGGCCAGGTCCTTCTAGCGGCCGTGGAAGAGGACGAAAGCCTAACAACATGCTAGCCAACGACTTCTATGTCTACAAATCCACGATCGTTAGTCGCCTCAAAAAACTCGGAATGGTGTGGAGATTGGTTGGATGGGTTCCCCACGAATTCTCCAACAACAAGCCGAACGTCTCCGCATTTTTACCGATTTGTTGCAACGAAATGAGCAAGTTCCGTTTCTAAAGAATTTTCTCACGGGTTAAAAATCATGGCTACTCTCCAAAAACGTGAAAAGAAATAAGGTTTGCGTGGTGCCGGGTGATTCTCCAAAGGGGAGACCAAACCATGTCCACTGTAAGAAGGCTATGTGGTGTGTATGGTGGGACAGAAGCGGAATTATCCACTGTCAAATCATCTCAAACGGCATTTGTTATTGGTCGAATGACGACGATGAGCGTCAACAGTGGTGGATTCCAGACAAAAATGGCAAGCGGCAGTTCAACATTAGCAGTGACGTCGATCTGCCTCAGCTTGTCCGCCTTCATGCTGTAATCGAGGTGAAACGATCTCGGAAAAAGAACCATATCGTCTACCTCCATGATAATAATGCCTGTCCTCATGTTGAACGTCGTGTCGTCGGATCAATCGCCAATAACGGATGGGAGCTGCTACCATGTATGCCATGTCCACCAACCGACTATCACGTCAATCCCTCATTGAAAAACTGACAAACGAACAAAATTTACGACGATTTGGAAGACTTAGTAACTGATGTCAAAGTGTGGATTGCTATAGATTAATCTATAGGGTTGTCCGGAAAGTTCTTGCGTTTTATTGGTATTAAAATAAATTAAAACATTTTATGCACAGAATAATTTTTATTCAATAAAGTAGTTTCCGTTTTGATCAATGAACTTTTGCGATCTTTCAGGTAATTTCATAATTCCTCTTTCGTAGCAGGCTTGGTCTTTATCTCCAAGAAACTGGTCCAAATGATTTTTTCTGTCTTCTTCTTTTTTAAAAGTTTTCCCACTGAGAGGAAATCTGATGGTGCAAGATCAGGGCTATAATGTGGATGTGGTATGACTTCCCATTCGAGCTCCAGAAATTTATGCCGATTCACCAAAGATGTGTGTGGTTTAGCATTGTCGTGATGGGTCTAGTACACCTTTTCGATTTACCAATTCTGGTCGCAAATTATGTAAGGCTGTGTTTAATTTTGTCAATTGCGTGCAGTAGACATCTGAATTGATTGAATGCCCTTTCAGGAGTAGCTCATAATAAACCGGACCTTTCCAATCCCACCATATTGACAACATTACTTTTTTTGGTGACATTCGGCCTTTGGCGTTATCTGTGCTGGTTCATCTCTTTCGCTCATGGAATTTGTAAAGAATATGGGAATGGCCATTTTTTTTGGAGTTGGCGGATTTTTACCTTGAATAACTGTTACTAATCGTCCTCCGTAGTGTATTTGCAAACTTAGAGAGCCAAAACGAAGCTTCTACGTCGATTTATTAAAAAAATATACGGGTTTTTATGAAAAAAATGACATTTTTTTGACGCAACAGTTAATATTTTCCTTCACTACCTAACCTCTCTAATTACTTGTCAAACAAAAAGTGCAGGAGAAGCCCAACCGACGTTGCCAATTTTATCTTTTTATTTTACCTTGTTCTGGTAAACATTCAATATACAATTTCTTCACATGCACTTACAACAACATTGAAATATAAATTTAATTTTTAATTCTAATTTCATTCTAATTGGTTTAACTCAGGTTAACTCAATACTTCTTGCAACTTTATCTTATTTTAGACCATATAGGCGCAGCAGTGCGTTTAAATTTATGGCCCTTGACGGTATTATTAAAAAAATAGGTACCGAAGGAGACACAGACCACATTGGACCGAGAGTTCGCGCTGCCGCGCGTATATTGTCTTGATTTATCTTCCCGCTTCGCGGCGGACAACCTAATCTAACCAAGGTAAAACCACCGGTCGTTGCCACTTTGTTCTACATTGGACCGAGAGTACCATAAAAGTTTGGATCTACGAAGTTAAAGTTTAAACCACATGCGTGCGGCAGCGCGAACTCTCGATCAAACCACTAATCTAACCAAGGTGAAACCACCGGTCGTTGCAACTTTGTCGTGCGGCAGCGCGAACTCTCGATCAAACCACATGCGCGCTGCGCGCGCATGTGATCGAGAGTTCGCGCTGCCGCGCGTATGTTGTCTTGATTTATCTTCCCGCTTCGCGGCGGACAACCTAATCTAACCAAGGTGAAACCACCGGTCGTTGCAACTTTGTCCCACATTGGACCGAGAGTTCGCGCTGCCGCGCGTATATTGTCTTGATTTATCTTCCCGCTTCGCGGCGGACAACCTAATCTAACCAAGGTAAAACCACCGGTCGTTGCCACTTTGTTCTACATTGGACCGAGAGTACCATAAAAGTTTGGATCTACGAAGTTAAAGTTTAAACCACATGCGTGCGGCAGCGCGAACTCTCGATCAAACCACATGCGCGCTGCGCGCGCATGTGATCGAGAGTTCGCGCTGCCGCGCGTATGTTGTCTTGATTTATCTTCCCGCTTCGCGGCGGACAACCTAATCTAACCAAGGTGAAACCACCGGTCGTTGCAACTTTGTCCCACATTGGACCGAGAGTTCGCGCTGCCGCGCGTATATTGTCTTGATTTATCTTCCCGCTTCGCGGCGGACAACCTAATCTAACCAAGGTAAAACCACCGGTCGTTGCCACTTTGTTCTACATTGGACCGAGAGTACCATAAAAGTTTGGATCTACGAAGTTAAAGTTTAAACCACATGCGTGCGGCAGCGCGAACTCTCGATCAAACCACTAATCTAACCAAGGTGAAACCACCGGTCGTTGCAACTTTGTCGTGCGGCAGCGCGAACTCTCGATCAAACCACATGCGCGCTGCGCGCGCATGTGATCGAGAGTTCGCGCTGCCGCGCGTATGTTGTCTTGATTTATCTTCCCGCTTCGCGGCGGACAACCTAATCTAACCAAGGTGAAACCACCGGTCGTTGCAACTTTGTCGTGCGGCAGCGCGAACTCTCGATCAAACCACATGCGCGCTGCGCGCGCATGTGATCGAGAGTTCGCGCTGCCGCGCGTATGTTGTCTTGATTTATCTTCCCGCTTCGCGGCGGACAACCTAATCTAACCAAGGTGAAACCAAGGGTGCTTGCCACTTTGTCCTATATTGGACTGAGAGTTCGCGCTGCCGCGCGTATATTGTCTTGATTTATCTTCCCGCTTCGCGGCGGACAACCTAATCTAACCAAGGTAAAACCACCGGTCGTTGCCACTTTGTTCTACATTGGACCGAGAGTACCATAAAAGTTTGGATCTACGAAGTTAAAGTTTAAACCACATGCGTGCGGCAGCGCGAACTCTCGATCAAACCACATGCGCGCTGCGCGCGCATGTTATCGAGAGTTTGCGCTGCCGTGCTATATGCGGTCTTGATCTATTCTCTCTCGGACAACCTAATCTAATTTATACCCATGGTAATTTCATACCCATGGAGGAAGATAACGGGAAATCACCTCCATTATACTTCCCAAGAGAACCACATGATGACGACATTCAAGTCATTATCGTGGTCGCAAACATTCATTAGTGAATATGCATAAGAATAAGAAGAATACATAGAAGATTAACATGACCCCTGCGCAAGAATTAAAATAAAATTAAATATATTTAATACATATAATACTTAAATTGTAGCGACACAGAAAAAAAGTATAATCTCTGCAAAAGAATTGAACTTGGCAACAGCGTATCTGCTGTATAAACATATTTTCTGTCAAATAACCGGACAGAAGTTGCAGTTATATTTGTTGTTGTATTAAAAAATGTCAGTTTTTTGGATTACAAAAGCCCGTATATTTCTTGAACCAGCCGACGTAGAAGATTCATTTTTACTTTCCACGTTTAGAAATACAGTTTGGAAGACGATTAGCAACAGTTAGTGAAGGTAACTCCACCATTCCCATATTCTTAATAATAGCCAAAAAGCCTCGTTTAGATTGCGTTTTAGAAGCGAATCGCAAATGGATTTTTTTTGCGTTCGGTGAACTTTTAATTCATGTGGTATCCAAACGTCAAGCTTTTTTACAAGGCCTATTTTTTATATGTCGATGTATGGTTATTTTAGGTACGTTTACGCTCTCCGTGAGTTCCCTTACTGTTATCTGGCTGTTGGTCTTGATTATGGCTTTAACTTCCTCACCAATGTTGACTTGTGGTGGTCCCAAACGTGGTTTATCTTGTGCCGAGAAATCTCCAGAACGGAATTTTGTAAACCAGTGCTGACAAGTGCATTTTGATAACGAAGTGTCACCATACACGATACATATTCTTTTATGTGCTTTGGTCGCGTTTGTGCCTTCCCGAAACAAGAAGTACAAAATAAAAAGGCAAAATACTTCAATTTGTTCATTTTGAATTATAATCAGGAAACGTATCTTTGGATTAATACCAAATTTGTTTGTGTGAGGTTATGTGCAACTTAGTAATACTTATGCTTACTACTTATATATGCGTATGGTTGCAGGTCAAATATACGCAAGGACTTTCGGGACAACCTAATATTTTGTGAATACAATATGTCATTTAATATGACGTATCTCTAATGTCTATATAATAATCGAGAACAACTGTGGCGACTCCATCACGGCGAGTTCAGCTTTCCGCCACTAATGCCTTGATCACACGTAACGAGTAGAGTGGCGAGACAGTAAACTCTGCCGAGTACTCGGTACGTGCAAACATGTCACCGAGTACACGGCTGAGTGCTCGGCGCAGTAAAATGGCGAGACAGTTACTCGGACCCCTTTCTATTTACTAGGCGGAGTGCAGGCCGAGTGGATACCCCCACTCCTACCGCTACTGACTCGCTGTCCTACTCGGCATGTCTGAACAAGTACTCTTCTCGTTTTGTTAGTACGGTGGCAAGTTTGTTTGTTTTAATTTTAAATACTACAATTGAAACTTTTGATGAAGTATTGCTTTATTTAATTATTAATTCATTTTGGTTTTACGTTTTTTAAAAAAGAAAAGAAAATGTTAAAATGGGACAATGAAAAAACAATTAAATTTATTCAAATATATAAAGTGAATCCATGTCTGTGGGACTTTAGTTAACAGAACTACAAACATAAGCCAAAAAGAGACACGGCATACATATCCATTTCGAGAGAAATGGATATTGAAGGCTATGGGGTGACGGAAGTAAAAAACAAAATAAAAAAATTAAGATCTACTTATTGCCAGGAGAAGGAAAAAGTGCAGGAGTCAAAGAAATCGGGTGCAGCCGTAACAAATGTATATGTTTCCAACATAAAATGGCTCAATGAAATGGAAGGATTTTTAATAATTAATTAAAATGTTCTACATTCATTCTCAGTAGCGCTTTAAATTCCCCTGGGTCTTCTAATTCCAATTCCCGAAGTAGATTGTTACTTGCTCCAAGTTCGGGTCTCCTCAACATCCAAGGCCTTGTCCAAACGCGCTTCTTATCGTTTCGCAACAATTCGTTTAACTCCTCAATTAAATGAGGTATAAGCATCTTAGTGTATTTTTGAATCAACCTTTTACTATCCATCATAATCACTGACTGGCTCACCCGGCAAAAAAATTAATGCGTGTGAACACCTACTCGCCCCCTCTACTCTCTCGGTCGAATGACATTTTACTGTCTCGCCACTGTACTCGTTACGTGTGATCAAGCCATAACTCGCGCTCCTAGCGGGCGGACGAACTCGCCACCAACAGCCAGGAGAGAAAAACCGGACCAAGACTCGGCCGTTATTCCGCTGACCATCGAGGCGAGTAGTTTTGTGACACGCTGCGAAATAAACCCTTGTCACGTGCAAACATTGTATGTTAGCTTATTAATAAATATTGTTGTTTATGTAATCCATGATTTATCATTAATTTGTTGCGGAAACCGATTTTCCTATAACTGGTGACCCCGACTTGTTGTAAACGGACAACCCCCCCCCACCCCTGGCTACGCCCATGTATGAAATTAAGTTTATCTTTCGTTGCCGATGCCACTCCAGCGCTCTCCGACAAGTAAATCCAGCGACCCACAACTGCAGAAACCCGGCATGTCTGTCCAGTAAACACCCGGTGATGTTACCACCCACGATCAGTCCGCAATGCCCATCGACAGTCATGGCAGCGGATCACACTCGCGCCAGGTCCAAATCGCCTCATCGTCTGCAGCCCGAAGCCCTAGATGGTCTCGCCAGGGAGATCGCCGCCCTCGAGCTGGCAATGGCTGAGTTGGTTTCTCTGAATACGAGCATTGTGAACCACTTCCAGGAGGGTGAACGCAATCGTAGAAGATCACGGTCCCGTAATCGCTCCACGTCCACGGGCGCGTCGTGCTTTTACCACCAGCGGTTTGGTGATAACGCCCGGAACTGTGAGTCTCCATGCTCATACAACTCCCACAGCCGTTGGGAAAGTAACAACGCTGTCGACCGTCCAGGCGGCCGGCGACAGCTCCAGCACCAGCGACCGCCTCTTCAAAGAATATAGGCTTCATCTATTCGACAGGACAACGAGCATGAAATTCCTTGTCGACTCCGGCTCGGTTATCTCGCTGGTTTCTCCAGGAAGTACCAGACGACTGACTTCCAGCTCTATGCAGCGAATGGAACCTCTAGCCGCACCATCAGGCCAACTCCGACAGCGCATCACACCAAGGCCCGCCTCTTCCTACTCAAAGATATTCACAGCTGCAGTCACGTCTTCAAGAGAGTAGACTCGGTAAAAAAAAACCCTTGAAAAACCTTACACTGGGCCACACGAAGTTGTAAAACGAATCAATGACAGGGTATTTGTCATCAAAGCAGATGGAAAGGAAAAGGTAGTGTCAGTGGAGATGCTCAATCCAGCCTTCATCACCAAGACGGATAAGGATCAGCCGGCTGCGCGGGCCGAAATTGAGCCAGTACCACCTCCTATCCTCTCATCTATGGACCGTCCGCTCCGAACGTACGCACGGGTTCCACGCACCAACACCGAGAAAGTCTTGTTCCCTACTCCTCCGGAGCAAGTCACTGGGGGGAGAGTGGAGGTGGCGACACCATCACGGCGAGTTCAGCTTTCCGCCACAACAGCCAGGAGGGTAAAACCGGACGAAGACTAAGCCCTTATTCCGTTGACCAGCGAGGCGGGTAGTTGTGTGACACGTTGCGAAATAAACCCTTGCCACGTACAAACATTGTATGTTAGCTTGTTAATAAATATTGTTGTTTATGTAATCCATGATTTATCATTAATTTGTTGCGGAAATCGATTTTCCTATACACCTTGTTGACCAGCGCCACCAACACTTGTAGGGAAACCCGAAGCATGAGTAGCTTGGGCGTTCCATTACATCCAAGAACCGTGCCTTCTTTGCCCAAGGGATCGACCGTCTGCTAAGCAAATTAGAAATTGTTCTTGAAGTAGATGGTTACTATGCTCCGGAATAATCATTAAACCATATATTCGTTAAACATTTGTATCGCTTTTGTTGAATAAATTTTGTTGAAAGCAGCAATAGTCAAAAGCCGCAATAATTATGCATCAACTAACACATTTTGGAAGTTATTGTATTAACCCTTTGCACTCGTATGTCGCACCGTATGCGGCAATATACATTTTACCGTTGCACTAGCTCACTGTACGCGACTTTATAACTACCTGTGTATGTGCATCTTTTGTATAATTTGTACAATTTAGACACTAGTGGTGCTTAGTTTGTGTATTTTTTACCGGTAGCGGTGTTATATTTGAAAATTTTGCTATATTCAAAATGCCTAAAAGACATTAGCCATTAAAACTTAAAGGCATTATAAATGATTTGGAATACAGTGTTGACGAGTTTTATAGGGACTCAAATGACGACGAAGAATTAGGTAGTGCTGGAAATAGTGACAGTGACCATGAAGAAGAACACGAAGAAGAAAGAAGGAGTGAAAGCGAAGAGGTAATTGAAACGATTGTAGTTTTGGTGGTGAAGACTTGTACTGCGACCTTCGTAGATCTATTGTACTCCACCCTCTTCTTCTAAACGTTTTAAACTAAACTTACCCATTTAGAGCGCCTCTTCTAGTCCTGATTCCTTGGAATTCCTAGCCATTTCAGGATTTCAGGACCATGGGAGAATGTTACTCTTAATGATAATATCCCAAACAGAATTGATTTCACTTCCAGAGACAAAACTGAAGGGCCAGAAATCCCAGATAATTGTAAAAAAGCTATAGATTTTTTCTTTGCTTCACCAATGAACTTGTTGAAAAAAATAGTGGAAGAAACCAATTTATACGCAAGAAATTAAATTGCTCAAAAGAGACTATCAAAAAAATCAACATGGTACAGCTGGGTCAATGTGACTGAAAATGAATATAGGGCATTTCTTCGAGTTGTCCTAAATATGTGATCTATAACAGTTAGCAATCTTTCAAAATACTGGTCGCAAAATTTGAATGCGAAAATTCCATACTTTGGAGCGATCTTTAGAAAGAAACGCTTCATGCAAATATTTTGGATGCTCCATTTAAATCAAACTGATCTCAACGATCAGTCTTAGTGCAAGAATACAGAAAGTGAGTCACTATTTAGAATATTTACATAAACAATTCAGAGAACATTTTGTTCCATCGAGGGAAATTTCGGTGGATGAATTAGTAGTAGGATTCAAAGGCAACATTTGTTTTCTGACCTATAACCCGAATAAGCCCACCAAATGCTAATACAGGCTATGTATATTCAATTGTACCTTATTATGGAAGCTTAACGTCAGAAGATTTGATCACGGCCTGATCTTCCCGAAAGTTCCAGGATTTCAACTATGCCAAAATTTATTAGTTAACAATCCAGGTAGCAAATAATACCATATTTACACAGACAGATACTACACAACTTTACCACTTGCAGATCAACTCTTGAAGATGGTATATTCATATAACAGGAACTATAGAAAATAATAGAAATTTTTTATCGGACACAATAAATAAACCTGTTTTTTTATGAAAATAATAATTTTGCCTGCAGGTCAGACAATTTATAAGTATTAGCGTGAAAAGACAAGAGAGTGGTCACACTCAGTAGCTGGGACGTTTCTGGAACTGAACCGGCAAATAGAAGAGTTCGTGGAGGTAACATGCAAGTGATAAATAAACCCAGTGTTATTGTTAATTACAATAAATATATGGGAGGTGTTGATCGTGCAGTCTGCTATTATATTGCTTCCTCAGAAAATCATTGAAATGGTGGCGAAAATTATTTTTTTTGGGCTTGAGTTGTGTAGTGTAAATTCATATTTGCTCTACAAAAGCACACTTCACCAAAATGAAAAAGCTATGACGCACCTAAAATTTGTTCGTGAGCTAATGGATGAATTGTCAGCAGACCACCGACAGGGATCCAAAATTCCAGGTAGACCATCGACGGCAGACAAAGAAGAGCTTCTAAATGGAAAATTGCATATTTTACATCCAAATGAATGCAGAAGAAAAGACTGTTTTATGAAAGGTGGAAGACTCGAAACGAGATATATCTGCAGTACATGTACTCGGAGGCCAGGACTGGTTGGAGACTGTTTCGAACACTTCGAACACTATCATACACTGCAAAACTATAAACTATAACAGTTTCGATAGTGTTAGTGATTGTACATATTTTATGACATTTGTGAATCTAGAGTAATGTCGTTTTTGCTAGTATTTTTAGTTTTGCCTGTAGTTTTATATATTTCTTATATTATTTTGGTGTTTTATGGTTGTATTGTATAATATTCTGTTGTTTGTTCTTCTGATGTTTATATTGTCAGATGATATAGGATGCAGTTTGTGCTTTAATGTTTTACTGGCCGGGCTCGCGGCGTGACGTACTCTAAGCAGACATACGTCAAATATTACATTTGACAGGTGTCAACTGTCAATAAACCGAGAAAATCTTGGAAAGTTGAGCGTTCGAATGAGTTACCGCTCCGGATAACGGCGTGACGTTTTCTAAGCTGACGTACGTCAAATTTGATATTTGACAGGTGTCAACCGTTAGATCAGCGAGAAAGTGAAATGAAATGCAGTTTGTGCAATGTTTTACTGCTAGGGCTCGCGGCGTGACGTTCTCTAAGCAGACATACGTCAAATTTGACATTTGACATGTGTCAACTGTCAATAAACCGAGAAAATCCTGGAAAGTTGAGCGCTCGATTGGATTACTGCTCCGGATCACGGCGTGACGTTTTCTAAGCAGACATACGTCAAATTTGACATTTGACAGATGTCAACAGTCATGTCCTATATCATCTTTTTGAAGAGATACAAGCAAATGTGTGTAATGGTGCATGCGAAGGGTCTATATTTTCAACCCAAAAACTAAATTTTTTATTTAGTGCATTATTATTTTGCTGATTGTTGTTCCTTTAATCATTTCTTTTATTTGTATCATTATTATTATTTACATTGAGAGAACAAAATGTACTTACACCTATAAAACCTATAATAAATTTCAAGGGGATGAATCAAAAGAAAAAAATGTGCATTTTTAATTTTACTTACTAAATCATCAACTGAGGTAATTATATTTTTGAACAAGAGTGTTTTCATTTTGATCAAATTTAAAAAAAAATTCCGAGTTGACAGAAGACTTTGTAAATATAAATACAAGTGCAATACGAGTGCAAAGGGTTAATAAGACTGGTTAACAAAAAAAAAAAAGAAAATTGTTTGTTTCCTTGATTTTTTTTGTTTCTATCTCAAATTGACGCGTATTTTTTAAATATGGCAACAGTTTTTGTCTAACAGCTTTTGTTTTTGAGTTATAGCTACTATTTTTACTTAGATTTTCGCTATTTTTGATTCCAATTCGAGCGGTTGAGCGGAGAGGACGTGTTTTGTGAAGCGAGTTTTACGGATTGAGTTTTTTATTTGTGACGCGTAAAAACGGCGCGCGATAAGGAAAAAAAGGAAAGAAAAAGAAAAAATGAAAAAAAGTGAGAGTGAAAGCGACCGAGACGAGGATTATAAAAGGAAAAGAGAAAAGGGAAGAGAGTCAGAAGAAAGGTTGAACCCCTTTCAAAAAAGTAAAAAACTGGAAAGATCACCGGCTAAAAAGGAAATGGGTGAGGAAATGAAGATGCTGAAAAAAATTATGGAAGATATAGGGGAGATAAAGGAAGAGAATCGGAAGATGAGCCGGGAAATGGAATATTTGAAAAATATGATGCGTGAAAAGGAAGAAAAATGGGAAAGAGAAAAGACAGAACTAAATGAAAAAATTAAAAGACTGGAGGAGAAAATGGAAGAGAAGGAAAAAATAATGAGAAAAAAGAATATTGTTGTGACGGGACTGGACGAAGGGGAATGTGAGAACGAGAAGAATCTGGAAGAATGGATAAAGGCAGAATTAGAGCTAGAAGTGACGGTGAAAGAGATGTATAAAGTAAGTGGAGGGAAAATGCTAGTGGCGGAACTTGGGACCTGGGGTGAAAAGCGGAAAGTTATGGAAAATAAGAGGAAACTAAGAGAAAAAAGCGAAAAGAGAGTATACATAGACGACGATCTGACAAAGAAGGAAAGAGAAATACAGAAGGAATTAAGAGCGATAGCCAAAGAAGAGCGACAAAAAGGACGGTGGGCGAAAGTCGGTTATAAAAAGATATGGATAGACGGAAAAGGCTTTAAGTGGGATGATGAAAAGGGGGAGTTAAACACAACAAATTTTTGAATAAGAGCACAAGGAAAAGACGACAGGACAGAAAACGGAAAACGAACATGGAGAGGAATAAGGAAGAAACGGAGCAGTTAAGAATAGTATACTGGAACACAGCGGGGATAAAAAACAAAGACAATGAGTTTTGGGAATATTTGGGAAAATTTGACGTAGTGGGATTGGTAGAAACGTGGGTGGAAGAGAAGGGGTGGGAAAAATTGGAAAAAATAATGCCGAAAGAGTTTAAGTGGAAGTGTCAATTTGCAGAGAGGGTAAGCAGGAAAGGGAGAGCTAAAGGGGGGATAATAATGGGAGCGAAAAAGGGTTTGGAAGAAGAAAACAGAACCGAAGCAAAAGAAGAAAGAGGCATTATGGAAAGAACGGTGAAAATTAGACAGAAAAAATGGAGAATTATAACAATATACAGCAGAAGTATGAAAGAAACGAAGAGAATGATAGAAGAGCGAGTAAAACAGCAAGACGAGGGAACTCTGGTGATTGGGGGGGGACTTTAACGCAAGAATTGGAGGAAAGGGAATACGGCTAGAAGAAGATCAAACAACAATAGAAAGAAGACCAACAAAAGACGCAACAGAAAACGCCGAAGGGAGACTACTGATTAGTCTAGTAGAAGAAAGAGGGTGGGACATACTTAATGGAAACAGTATAGGAGATGAGAAAGGAGAGTACACATATATTGGACCAAGAGGGGAGACAGTTATTGACTATGTTATGGTGAATGAAGAAGCATGGGATGAAATAGAACAATTCAAGGTGGGAGAAAGAATCGAGTCGGATCATATGCCATTGGAAGTGAAGACAAAAGGAAGAGAGAAAAATAGAAGAAGTGAGAAGGATGTTAGAAGAAAAATTGTCAAGAATATCTGGACGGAAGAAGCAATAGAAAATTATAGAACAAGACTTAGGGAGGCTAGATACGAAGAGGAAGGGATAAACGAAAAAGTGAAAGAACTGGGTGATCACGTAAAAAATGCAACAGAAAAAAAAGTGATAGAGACAAGAGTGAAGGTGGGGTCTTGAAAAAACGAGTGGTGGGATAAAGAATGCAGGGAAGGGAAGCAAGCAGTAAGAAAGAAATTAAGAAATTGGAAAAGAGGAATAGCAAGTAATGAGGATTACAAGAGAGCACGCAAGAGGTACAAATTAGTATGCAAGGAGAAGAAGCAAAAGAAATGGATGGAAGAAGAACTAAAGATGAAAGGCATAAAGACGGAAGAAGAGGTATGGAAATACATAAATAGGGAAAGAAAGAAAAAAGTAGAAAGAGTGAGTAATAGAATTACTATGGAGGAATGGAGAAAGTACTTCAGTCAGCTGCTGGGTGGTGATGAAATCAGACAGGAAAAGAAAAAGAGTCAACACACGGTGGGAGAAATAGAAGAGATAACAAGAGAAGAATTAGAACAACAACTGAGTAAACTGAAAAAGAAAAAGGCACCGGGGAGGGACGGTATACAGAATGAATCGTGGATATATGGAACTGAAAGGGAAGCTGACAGGCTGTTGGAGATAATGAATGGAGTGTGGAAGGGAGAGGGCTTCCCACAGGAGTGGAAAGAGGGGATAATATGCCCCATATATAAGAAAGGAGAAAGGGAAACAGCAAGCAATTACAGGGGGATCACGATGCTCAATACGGCATATAAGATATATGCAATGATTGTAGAAGAGAGATTGACGAAGGAATTGAAGGAGCGAGGTGTGATACCAGACGGACAGGCGGGATTTAGGAAAGGGAGAGGGACCATGGATAATGTATACATCTTGAATCACATAGTAGGGAAGGAGATAAAAAAGAAGGGCGGCAAGATGTATGCATTATTTGTGGACCTGAAGGCGGCCTTTGATAATGTAGCAAGAGAGGCACTGTGGGAATGCCTGAGAAAGAAAAGGATAAAGGAGCATCTGATATCAAAATTAGAAGAGATTTATGAAGAAACAATAAGTAGAGTGAGAGTTGGTGAAAGGGTGAGCGAAGGTTTTAATACGCATAAGGGAGTGAGACAAGGCTGCCCACTAAGCCCCAGCCTGTTTGCAGCATTTATTGGAGACATAGAGGAGATGTTCAGCAAGGCGCAGACGGGTGGGTTTGTGGTGGGCAAAGAAAAAGTGTGGTCCCTAGCCTACGCGGACGATTTGGTGGTGCTAGCGAGAGACGAGAAAGGGATGAAAGAAATGATAAGAAACATGGAGAAATATATGAGGAGGAAAAATCTGACAGTGAATGTGGAAAAGTCCAAGATGATGGTGTTTAGAAAAGGGGGTGGCAGGAGAAGAGTAATTGAGTGGAGATGGGAGAAGGAGAAAATTGAAGAAGTAAAAGAATTTAAATACCTAGGGTACGTGTTTAATGAGAGAAATACTGAAACAGCACACATGAGAGAGTTAGTAAAGAAAGCCAATAAAATACTAGGAGTGGTATGGGGAATAGGAGAGAGAAAATTTGGGCACGACTATAGAAGAAGAGTGATGATGTTTGATAGCCTAGTGAAAAGTGTGATGATGTATGGAGCGGAAATATGGGGATGGAGAGAGCAAGAAGGACTGGAAAGGGTGCAAGAAAAATATTTGAAATGGGTGCTAGGACTAGGTAGAGAGACCCCAGGCTATATAGTGATGGAGGAAACAAAGAGAGATGGAATAAGAATAGAAGCAGGAAAGAGAGCAATAAGTTTTGAGGAGAGAGTGATAGAGAGAGGAGAGTGCAGAATTCTGCAAGAGTGCCTCAAAGAAAAAAGAAAAGAAATAGGAAAGGGGGTGTGGAAAGAGAGGGAAGCATATCTAGAAAGAAACGGGTATGCAGGAGCGGAGATAGAAAGAATGAGAGAGAGAGGTAGAGTAATGACAGAGGAATTGGTCCAGAGAGATAGAGATGTGCAAAGGCAAGAAAGGAGAGCAAGAATTAGGGAGTCTAGGTACAATGGGAAATATGAAAAAATAATAACGGAAGAACTGCCAAAGTACCTAGGAAGAGAAAGTAGAAAAGAGAGAGTGACAATAGCAAGATTCAGATGTGGAAATGAAGAGAAAGATAATAAATTTTGGATGGAGGATAGGAATAGAGTATGCAGGATGTGTGGAGAAAACAAGGAGACAATAGAACACCTGCTGAACGAATGTTCAGAAATGAGAGAAAGGGACGAGTGTAGAGAAGAGATTTTAAATGAGGATGGAAGAGGGATAGATTGGATGAAGAAAGTGGAGGAGAGAAGAAGAGCAATATGTGGGGCGGGAAGCTGGTAATCGGTTTAGGGATTGGAATTTAATGGCTTTCTTTTTTTTTGTTTTTAGTTTGATTAGTATGATTCTTTTTTTTTTCTTTCTTTCTTTTTTTAATTTATATTATGTACAATATTTGTATATTAATTATATATGTACTGGATTTTGATGATGTAAAATTTTGGAACCAATTTATAAACCCGTAAGGGTAATAAATATACATAATACATACTTAGATTTTCGCTTTTTATTGGACACTAAAGTATAATTTGTTGTATTTTTCGATATGGCTTCGTCAAGAAGATGTTGTGTGCTTAATCCAGATTGTTTTTGCTACATTTGTGGTGAATATATATTTGCAAAATATCGAAAACCTATATCGGACTTTGTGAAAACTGCGTATCATCAATACTTCACTTACAACAATACTACATCAACTTGGTATCAACATTAGCATAAAAATCCACTTCCTGTACTCGCATTTAGACCGATTTCTTCAAAATTTGGGTGATTTTAGAAAGGAGCGGGGTGAAACATTTCATCAGAAGCTTCACATGTGATGGCAGACTACTGCTGGAGTTTGCAACGAGATCTACCTAAAGTCGTTCATTCAAGGAAATCTTACAAAAGTAAAAGTCCTAAAAGTAAAGTCCTACAAAAGCTAGTGTTCAATATAAATGTTATTAACATAATGTATTATTTTTCTGTATTTTTTTGTCAAAATAATAAAACTGTATATTTCAAAGGTAAAGCTGTTAGCAATCTCACAGTATTTTTTCATAGTCAGGGCCATAGAAATACCCAATAACAGATAAAAAAAACAAAGGAAACAAAACTTATGTTGACCAATATAATCAAAATACAATTACATGTATCTCATTACTGCCCAATACAATAATTATTTGCGATCATTAATTTTTAACAGAAGAACCAATTGTGAAAACCGCATATTGTAACCACGTAAACACAAAAATAAAAGAGGGACAACAACTGGAAGCAGCCGAAGACACATGGCAACACCACAAAGAACTGATCGGAAACACAACGGGTATGCCCGGAGCAACAAAAAACAGGAGGGGATGACACTAGAAATCCTTCTGCTGATGGAATAATGCAGATGCGCAAGAACACGCCGAGTATAAAGTGATGCATAAGGAAATATGCAGGGCAATCAGAATAGTCAAGGAGTCCTGGATGCAGCAAGGATGTAAAGAAGTAGAGTAATTACAAGAGAAAGGCGATGTCTTTAACCTACACAGAATAATCAAAGCAATAACAGGACCATGCAAAGGGGGAAAGCCGACCCACATCACAAATGACCAAAACATCACTGATGACATGGATAAATGCAATCTAAGGTATGCATACGTCAAAAAGTTCTTCGATGATTACAGGCCGGAGGCAACAACCAGCCCAACGCAACATGATCTCACAAGGCCAAGCATTCTAAAAACCGAATTAGTATACGCCATTAAGGTTGCAAAGAACAACAAAACACCAGGTCCAGACGATATATACGTAGAATACATTGAATTGAAAAATTCACTTTGTTTTTTACCACACTTATATTATGTAAAAATATTATATAACTTATTATTCACAGTTATATAAATTTCTACACATATCACGACTCGAGTTTCGACGTTTGACGGTCATTTTCAAGTGACTTAACAAATTGATAAAGTTGAATATATACCCTTATAGTTTTGGTGGGGTGGGGAGGCGGTGTTTGTCCGAAGATGAGGACTTATCTGTTTGAGTTTGGGTGAGATTAAAAAGTTGGGAAAAGATTAGGTCAGTTTGCTCGTTTAGGAGATTAACTGAGGGATTACGGGTTTTTTTGAAAATTTCTAATGACTCTAGGAGATTTAGTTTCGGGCCTTTGTTGCAATTATGCAAGATTTTTAGATTATCTATTTCTGGGAATTTATGATTGAATTCGAGACAATGGTTTGAAAAAGAACAACTAGTGTCTTTTTTCAGACGAAAAGCGCGAGAATGTTCTGAAAACCGTGTTGCAAAACTTCGTCCTGTCTGCCCTATGTACACGCTATTGCATTCGGAACAATGAATTTCGTATACGCCGGATTTTTTAATGGGATCGATTTTGTCTTTGGCATTAAACAATATGTTGGACAACTTAGAGGAGGGTTTAAATGCAACCTGAAGATTTTGCTTTCGAAGGACATTTGCGATGTGTTCGCTTGTTTTGCCAAAATATGTCAGGGAGATGAAAGTTTTGTCTGAATTTGAGGTTTTCGGATAAATTTGGGCCATTGCGAATTGGGTTCGTTTATTATTGATAATGTTTTGGATGAGTTTTGTTGGGAAACCATTCTCTGTAGCGATTGAAATGATGGTACTTAATTCTTTGATTCTCTTTTCAGTGGAAAGGGGGATTGAAAAGGCTCGATGTATCATTGAATGATAGGCCGCTAATTTGTGTGTTATCGGGTGAAATGATGAATACGAGATTGTAGAGTTTTCTGTATATATCAAATTCTATTTTGTTGTTTTTGTGAATCAGAGTAAGGTCTAAGAAGTTTATTTTTTTGTCTGTTTCTACCTCGATGGTGAATTTAATTTTGGGATGAACGTGGTTTATTAGGTTGAGAAATTGGTCTAATTGACGTGATGTACCATTAAAACACGCTATTACGTCATCGACATATCTATACCAAAATGAAATATGTTTTTTGGAGAAATCTAGTTTGAAGATTTTTTCTTCGATAGTTGACATGAATAGATCGGCTAAAAGGGGACTTAATGGCGATCCCATTGCTAGACCTGATGTTTGCTGATAGTAGGTTGTAGTTGCCACCAAAACTATAAGGGTATATATTCAACTTTATCAATTTGTTAAGTCACTTGAAAATGACCGTCAAACGTCGAAACTCGAGTCGTGATATGTGTAGAAATTTATATAACTGTGAATAATAAGTTATATAATATTTTTACATAATATAAGTGTGGTAAAAAACAAAGTGAATTTTTCAATTCAATGTAAGTATGGATTACCACGTAGTAACTGTCGCAACCATCCTATTCATAAAATCAGCCTGTACGGCAACCCAGACAAAATTGTACAACAAATTGATGAAAAAATACCGTTTCGTTTCACAGGATATCTGGTTCAATTCAGAATGCCTTCGGTCCAAAGTCGTACCCAACTATGTAAATATTAAAATATTTCCAAAGGAATGGCTAAAGTCCACGTTCATAATGCTTCTCAAAAAGCAAACGAGAACACCTGCATTTGGCATTGGCACCAAGCATTTGGTTGCTCCAAATGCAAAGATCACAGGTCTCTCTCGCTAATGAGTCACGCATTAAAAATATTTCTACGCATCATACACACCAGGCTATATAATAAACTTGAAGGGCTAAGCGGAGACACTCAGTTCAGATTTAAGAGCGGCACCGGTACACGAGTAGCAACATTCTGTCTAAATACATTACAAAACTGCTATGACCAAAGAAAGGACATCTTCCTGTGCTTCATTGACTATGAAAAGGCATTCGTTAGTATCAACCGCGAACGTCTCATCGAATATCTAAAAAGAGTTGGTATATATGAAAAAGACGTAATAATAATCCAAAACCTTTACAGGAAACAGTCGGCCAACGTAAGAATCAAAAACCAATTAACGACGGAAGAAATAGCCAATGCTATTTAATCTCTAAGTTGAACAAATATTGTGAGAAGCCTTCGATGATCTAGAAATCAAGACACTCAGAAGAATGTTCCGTATCCCATGGGTGAACCACATTTCCAACGAGGAGGTGCTTAGAAGGGCCGGAGTGGATAGATTACTATGCAATGCCATAAAGCAGCGCAGGATCGGGTGTCTGGGTCACATATTAAGGGGGCCAAAACATCGAATTCACCAGCTCATACTCGAAGGAAAGATAGGAGGCAGAAGGGGCATCGGACGCAAACAGCTATCATAGCTTAGGAACATCAGGAACTGGATCGAAAACAAAAATTTTGGTGATATATGCCAAGCAGAAATAAACAAAATATCACCAACTATTCAATAAATGATAATTTGCCAACGCACATAGGTGTAAGGCAACCAATTTCTGAATTTTAACCAATTTCTGAATTTTAACAAACATGAATCCATAAACACTTTTAAAATTTTTACAAAAGGTTTACAAAAAATGATCAATAATTCACTTGAAAGAAGAACAAAATGACCAATTTAGTCAGGATGGAAATTATCGCACAAACCAAATTTCAATTTCACGCTGGATTTTGTACAAACTAGAAAATACGGTAAATTCTGTTGTAACTGTTTGAAAAACCATAACCAAAAATTTTAAAATACACAAAAATCTCACTTACCCTTCTAACATACGAAGCTTGCGGATGATGCTTCACCGGCATGAAGAACAGCTTCATCCGATCGAAGAACTGGATGCCATCCGTCGACGACACCCCCATGTACAAGAACACCCCGAACAGCACCGACATCGGCACCAGCCGCAGCAGCGGTGCCATCAGCACCGACAGCCCCACAAGTAGCGAAACCGTCAACGCCGACACCCTCTGCTCCTTCACCTCGATGATATGAGGCTTCTCCCCAGGCGCGTGAGTCCTCGACATCACCGTCACCGCCGAGATGTGCGCCACTGAACGCACAGTAGCGGCACAGATCCAAGGAGTCCCCAAAAAACCACAACCGACGTTTATCAAGCACACGAGCACGATGTCTAGGTGGAAACCGCTGCCTTTCTTTAACTTACGCTCTTTCTTATCCATAATTAATCTAGAAAATAAAGTAATTACGATCAGACTAAGGGTATGGGTAGTATAATGATATAATTAGTTAATTATGATTCGACTAAGAACTGGAAGAGGATTGTAGAGACTACTCCAGTTGTATAAGATTATAGGAGTTAGAGTAGATATAATGAGTCTAATGAAACTAATTAGGATTCGACTAAGAACAAGAAGAGAATTGTGGAGAGTAGTCTAATTATACATGACTAGATTTAAAGTTAGTATACCTCAGGGTAGTATAATGGTTTCTAGTCTAAGGCTAGATAAGAATTAGAGTAAACTTACTCGCAGATGTGAGTTTCCATGAATAGTAGGATGTAAACAAGCATGGCTGGAATACAGGAAGCGCCGACGACCCAGAGCGGAAACGGCTTCTCGCTGCCGCCGGGATTTATGAGCCATCCCCGGACTTCCGTGTTCGAAGGAGTCAGACCTTCCGGAACGCTCAGTTTCTCGGTGTAGGTTTCCGGAACCATGTAGTCCATGAAGACCATGATTACGATAGCTATCGGCACTCCGAAGTCACCTAAAGCTCTTCGTGCCTGTAAAACAGTAAAACTTTAAATTTGGTTTTATTAGGATTAGCAAGATTGGATAACATAACATGGATAAGATTTAATAGATAAGACTAGACAATGTCTTTCTTGTTTGGCATAACTAAATTATTTGAATAAAATCAAACGATCAAATTTGTGATGTAAATAATTTAAATTATGCTAGACAAGTTGCATAACGATCATGTGTGAAAGCACTAAATTTACACGAACCAGACGACGCCGACGTCGTTTTCGCAAACAATGTGCGATTTGTCTAAAAATAACGTAAAATCTCTGGCACTAAACCTGAACTTGAACCGTCGCTGACGAAGAGGCAATTACCGCGCAGACAGCGAAAACTTTCGTTTGGCACAAACTCGACCTCCAAATATCAACATTACATAATCCCAAAAATCCCAAAATAGTCTAGTTATGCTCCATTGAAACCAATCTAGTTTGTCATTGTCTATTCTTATTTGACTAATTTCTGCTTACAATTCCAACTAATTTTACGATAATTAAACCTAACCTAATCTAACACTTACAATTCCAACTAATTTTAATCAAATTTCTTTACTTACACTTCGACCAAGAAATTGGCTGTTCCTGAACAACCTCAGATAATAGGCGATGGCGAACGTGCCCAGAGCCAAGATGGTGCAAAACAACGCCGTATTAGGCTGATTGACCGGCTTGGCGTTCAAAATCTCCGGCCTAGGCATCTCAAGCGCCGTGAAATTCTCATTCAACTCCCCGAACCCATCCATGGTGAAGTTCCCCAAATCGCTGAAGGAATCGTTCATGATTCTCCCGACCACGTCCATCGCACAGTAATGACTTGTCAAAGGATGCTGTCCGTAGACATAGATGAGCTTCATAACACTTTCGACTATGTAGAGGAGAGAAATTAAGGCGGAGAAGATTTCCTCAGTGAAGCGGGTGAAGAGTTTTACAAAGACCGATCCTTCCAACGACGCGACGAAGAGCGCTATAATCCCTAACCATATGCCGATGTAAACTCTAGTGGTTAAGTACTCGATGCCGTTGGCTTTGCAGAATTGGTATAAGCTTTCGTCGAAGAGGAGCAGAGGACCAGTGCTACCTACAATAACCAGCGGCTGACCAGACAGTAAAGCGAAAATGATTCCAGCTAGTGATGTAGCTACCAGAGTTTCTGAGATTCCTATGTAGTTCTCGGTCTTATCACTCATCAAACCTCCGAAGGTAATAGCTCCGGATAAAGCGGCAAAGTACATGAATATCGCCGCAGCTGCACATTGAGCGTTGAGCCCATCAATTATATCACTTTTATAGAAAGGAAATCTCCGCCGAATATCATTAACCAGTCCTCCGAAAGGCTTCTTAGTCCGTTCTAACGGATTGGGAAACGGTGGCTTCTTCCCATCACCATCGCCTATCAATAACGGCTTACTCTCAGCACCATGGACCTTCTTCAAAGCATTCTCCTTCCTCCTCCTAATCGCCTGACTCTTCGCCTTAATCTCTTCTATAGGCAGCAAAGCCTGCCGTTCCCAATCACCGGGTGGTAGCACAATACTGTCATCCAAAAACTCGTTTATGGCCGATAACAAAGCCTTCCTGTTATCAGCACTGTAAGCTATGTTATGAAACTGCTGATTGGCCATCAAAGTAGCTATCGATCTACCAACTTCATGGTAATCCAACTTAGCATCTTTAGGTCCCAACAACATGAAGATGAACCTAACAGGGATATTGACTTCGATCAGGGAAGGAATCACGACGCCCTCGGCTAGTCTTATGAAGGCAATGGCGGGCTGTTCGAGGAAATCGACGGAGCCGACCAGGACGCTAGAGCCCTGTGCGCCCACGGGGATACGCTTCAGGATCGTGTCGTTCTGGAATTTCTTGAAGTCTTCATTGCTCGTCGTGTACACCTCCTCCTTCATGTCGAGGATGGTGTGGTTGTCGCCGGGCGGGAGCAGCTTGCCCTCGGTGTCGATGCCGTGCACGCCATTCTTGATCCCGTTGCCCACGTCGCTCGCCTTCCTCTTCTCTGCATCGTGCAAATTCTACAAACGGAAAGATTGATGAAGAACTTGTAAATATTTTGTTGGAAGAGAGATCAAATTGTAAGATTTCATCTTTCTAAACGAATTATTTCTAGTTTATTTGCAAAATATTACAAATGATCTGCTTTTCATTAAAAAAAAAAACAACGTTTCAAACTGTAAATGGGGAAACATCAAAACTACTTAACCGCTCGCCTTACAACAACTTGTAAGACTCGTGGCCCGTATTCCCAATTAACGGTTACAAACCCGAGTTACACACTTGCAAAAACAATGAGGAAACATCTGATGTTACTAATCTAGTCTTGTCTGTCTAGTCTTGTCTGTCTAGTCTTGTCTGTCTAGTCTTGTCTGTCTAGTCTTGTCTGTCTAGTCTTGTCTGTCTAGTCTTGTCTGTCTAGTCTTGTCTGTCTAGTCTTGTCTGTCTAGTCTTGTCTGTCTAGTCTTGTCTGTCTAGTCTTGTCTGTCTAGTCTTGTTTGTCTAGTCTTGTCTGTCTAGTCTTGTCTGTCTAGTCTTGTCTGTCTAGTCTTGTCTGTCTAGTCTTGTCTGTCTAGTCTTGTCTGTCTAGTCTTGTCTGTCTAGTCTTGTCTGTCTAGTCTTGTCTGTCTAGTCATGTCTGTCTAGTCTTGTCTGTCTAGTCTTGTCTGTCTAGTCTTGTCTGTCTAGTCTTGTCTGTCTAGTCTTGTCTGTCTAGTCTTGTCTGTCTAGTCTTGTCTGTCTAGTCTTGTCTGTCTAGTCTTGTCTGTCTAGTCTTGTCTGTCTAGTCTTGTCTGTCTAGTCTTGTCTGTCTAGTCTTGTCTGTCTAGTCTTGTCTGTCTAGTCTTGTCTGTCTAGTCTTGTCTGTCTAGTCTTGTCTGTCTAGTCTTGTCTGTCTAGTCTTGTCTGTCTAGTCTTGTCTGTCTAGTCTTGTCTGTCTAGTCTTGTCTGTCTAGTCTTGTCTGTCTAGTCTTGTCTGTCTAGTCTTGTCTGTCTAGTCTTGTCTGTCTAGTCTTGTCTGTCTAGTCTTGTCTGTCTAGTCTTGTCTGTCTAGTCTTGTCTGTCTAGTCTTGTCTGTCTAGTCTTGTCTGTCTAGTCTTGTCTGTCTAGTCTTGTCTGTCTAGTCTTGTCTGTCTAGTCTTGTCTGTCTAGTCTTGTCTGTCTAGTCTTGTCTGTCTAGTCTTGTCTGTCTAGTCTTGTCTGTCTAGTCTTGTCTGTCTAGTCTTGTCTGTCTAGTCTTGTCTGTCTAGTTTTGTCTGTCTAGTCTTGTCTGTCTAGTCTTGTCTGTCTAGTCTTGTCTGTCTAGTCTTGTCTGTCTAGTCTTGGCTGTCTAGTCTTGTCTGTCTAGTCTTGTCTGTCTAGTCTTGTCTGTCTAGTCTTGTCTGTCTAGTCTTGTCTGTCTAGTCTTGTCTGTCTAGTCTTGTCTGTCTAGTCTTGTCTGTCTAGTCTTGTCTGTCTAGTCTTGTCTGTCTAGTCTTGTCTGTCTAGTCTTGTCTGTCTAGTCTTGTCTGTCTAGTCTTGTCTGTCTAGTCTTGTCTGTCTAGTCTAGTCTTGTCTGTTTACCGCGAGTCCATGCAGATTCCGATTAATAGCATGGTTAAGTTGTAGTTTAAGTTGTAAGGCAAGGGGTTAAAGGAAATCGGTTTATAGAACACTGTTTATTGGGAATGCTGGAAGAAAAAATAAAATCAGAAAGCTCTCACGTTTGCAAAACAAGTCGGGTGTGTTGGTTGTGCTTTAAAACTACGAGGATTGATAACTGAGGTCTCATCCAGGTCATCATCCAGATTTTGTTTAGACAAGTTGTACCTCAGGTATAACAATGGGGATTACATTAAAATTTTTAATGTCAAAGCTTTCCTTCATTTTGATTCAAGAAACTCTATCCAAATGATTGGAGACCTCAGTTATCAATCCTCCCTCGCAAAAAAAAACTCACACTACAAAACAAGGTCTGCGGTGAAATTTAACTCAAGTAAAAAAAACTAATTAGATATACAAACGCAACAAAACTACGGCTAAAGCTACTAATTTGCTGTGCGTTGTCATCGGGTATTACGTGATAGGAGATGATAGAGCCGCGTGGTAGCATGTGCGGTGCACACAGAGAGCCCTGTGCAGAACACACCGAGCAACGTGCCATCATCATCGCGTCGTAACCGGCGGCGTCTTCAAACCACAACGACTGCAATCAGAGGGCTTTTTTAAACTCTCCGCGTCGATTGCGACAAATCAACACAACACAAAACACCCAAATGGATCGATTACTGTGGAACATTGAACAGATTATAAAGCATTTTCGTCACAGTCCGACAAAGTTTAACTTTCGCATGTTCAAAGTCCTACACAGTTTTTCACTACTCGGCATTTTACTTCTACACCTTAACTACTCAGTTATTAAGATAGCTATACAGGGTGTTAGGTAAACATGCGGAAATCATTCAAGGGGTTATTCCTTGGCCTTTTCTGAAAATATTTTGTCCTATGATGATTTCTGAAAAACCCTTTGTATACCTCCTATTTTGCCGCCTGTATAAGTGAAATTTCAATTTCTTATAACTGAATTAGTTAACGAAAATTAGTTAATGAAATATGAAAACTAGAATATTGTAGCTAGTTAACTAAATGTAGATTACAGATTTCGATGGTGACTTTTATATCATTTGCACTCCAACTTCTTCCTCTAATCGTTGGAATGCTTAAACACCAGCTACTTAACTAACCGATTTATGCAAGATTTTCTGGAGGCTATCTACACTTCCACCAATCACAATCCTAGTCTGGATTAGCTTTAGCTATTAATTCTAGCCGGGATTAGTTACGTTGATTGCTCGGTTACTAGACAAGTTTCAACAATAATTTTTATTGAACTTCCAAGTAATATTTTTTAAATGTTTGATATTTGGAGGAGAAATTTATATGTAATGCGAAGTATCCACTGGCAATAAAATTTGCGGACGTTGACTTGCGCAAACGACTTCCAACGTGTAAACGCTCGCACAAGTGGAATATTCTGCCCGAAATAGAAGCGGGTTTCAGAGAAGAAAGGAGCACGATGGAGCACTTGGTGACCTTAAGAGTCAAAATAGACCAGGAAATCAGAAAGGGATGCTTGTTTGCTCTTTTCATTGATTTGTAAGCTGCTTTTGACTCGGTGAATAGGAGGAGATTGGATGAGCGTTTGGGAAAGTTAAATCTCAGAGAGTGTGAGAAGGAACATCAAGGATTTGTACGAGGAAACCGTATGTAAGGTAGTAGTGAACGACTGAGAATCTGACTGTTTTGAGGCGAGGAAGAGCCTGAGACAAGGTTCTGCCCTTTGAGTCCCACACTCTTCAATCTGTATACGTGGTCTGTTAGAAAAGTATGCGACCTTATTTTTTATTTCGAAAACCTGATGAATTTGAATCAAGTGCGCTTGCATGAACCGACCTTGAACCCTCGTGCGCATGCGTGAATTTTTTCCCGCCTGTAGATCAGTTGCTGTAGAGCAGTGTTCGAGTGACGTAAGTGTGTAGTCTGTGTACGTGAGGTAGTGACGTCGTAGTGTAGTGTCTCGTCGGTATTTCAATACAAGCGAAAATCACCAAAGAGTACTATAGGGATGTCCTACGTCCTAAGTGATGCTGTGCGGCACAAGCTACTGGAGTTGTGGTCATCAGGAAATTGGCGACTCCATCAAGACAATGCTCCAGCACATTCTTCGCACTTGGTTCACATTCTTTTGCAAAAAAACAGACTCCTCTAGTTCGACAGGCTCCTTACTTTCCTGAGGCCATTGAAAGGAACGCGATTTCAGACAAGAGAGGACTTTATGGCTGCAGCGACAGCCGAGCTAAAGTCGATTCCGAAAGAGGCTTTTTCTGAATGCTTTCAACAATGGCGGAACCGCCGGGAGAAGTGTGTGGAGTCCCATGGAGACTACTTTGAGTGTGATTAGGTTTCCAACGTTCCAGATAGGTATGCCAGTTTTTTTTAACGGCTAAAGGTCGGATACTTTTCTAACAGACCACGTATGGCGGATATGGAGAGGGTTCTATCAGTCTGGTCAAGCTGGAGGAGTAATGATTGGGATAAAGAAGGTGTGGAGCTTGATATATACGGATAACATGACGTTGACATGATGAGGACGTGATTGGAAGATACTACATCTTCTTCCCACATCGGAAGATGTAGGTATTTCGAAACGAAGGATTTAAGGGTGAATGTTGGAAAAACAAAATGGATGCGGTTTAAAAGGGGTGGGCGATATAGGAAAGAAAGGTTTGGCAAGGAATGGCATTGTACTGAAATAAAGGAAGTGATTAAATTGAAGTATTTGGGGTATGTTTTTGGGACTGGATACAGTAATAAAGAGCACAGTGAGTATGTTGCAAAGAAAGCATGGTTGGCGGCGGATCGTATCTGGGAGATTTGGGAAAGAAGCTTTGACGGAAACTTTAGAGCAGCAGAGACGATATGGAAGGTATGTGTGCGAAGCGTGTTACTGTATGGATGTGAGGTCTGGGGAACGAAAGAGGAAGACAAGGATGCAGTCAAGGTTGTACAAGAAAGTATTGAAACTTAATATGTCGACGCCTGGTCACATTGTCCTTCAGGAAGTGAGTGCGTGTAAGGTGGCGATAATTGCTGCGGAAAGAGTGATCAAGTTCGAATATAGGGTGGGTGGGTTAGGATATGAAAGGATAATAAAGGAAATCTTTTGAGTAGTGAATAAAGAGGGGTTAAGTGGTAGAAAAGAGAGTGGTTGTGGCTGAATAAAAGGAAACGGTATGAAAGAGGCGGGTTATCATCCGAGAGTTTGGAAAGAAAAAAAAAAGTGAGGTTTTTCTCAGTGGAAAATGATGCTAAGAGACAGGTTATTAAAAGTAAGAGCTTGGTAAGACCAAGGGCGCCAATCCAAAATAGAGGCTAGCAAATATCACAAAGGCTACATTCAGTTAGAAGTGCACGGCCGTCTTCCTGGTTATTTGAGCACAAGTAATGGGTCGGAGGACCAGTCAGTGTTGGCGAGATTTAGATGTGGTAAAGAAGAGGGTGGCAGGAGACATTGGATGAATGAGTAAAGTAAAAGGTATTTTGTGTGTGGGATGAAGGGGGATATGTGGAGTCATTGGTTGGAGGAATGCACGATGGCGGAGTGGAATGAACAGGAGAGAAGGCGAGGGAAGGATTGGAGAGAGTGCATGGGCGAGAGCATGGGCAAGTTTAATCAGAGTGAAAAGGTGGAAAGAGCAGGTGCTCGGGGTTGGTTTTTTGAGTGTTGTAGGTTATGTAAGTAGTAAGTGGACTTCTGTTTTAGTGACTTGCCGAACTTGATACAAGTCCCAAGTGTAAACGGTTGTTTTGACCTTGCAGCAAGTGCTCGCGTCTTTATTTTGTTCACACAAAAATTTGGAAGTTTTAGAGCAAGTTCAATTTTAGTAAGCTGGAAATTATTCAAGTACCTAATTACTGGATACACTTGATACATTGATTGTATGTGTCAAATTTTAAATTAGAAACTTCAACACTACCTCCTCGGCCTCGTAGTCTACAGAGTTAGAGCGTTAACTAACTAATCTGGAGGTCCGCAGTGTTTGAAGGGTAGTTTATTATTCTCTCTTAATAATTCGACAATTTCTCCCTTGCCCTTTTAGCTTCATTAAAAGTTCCTATTAATATTTTGATGCTGAGCGTCGCCGCGTCGAGGGACCGCTATGTGAAGAAGTCTCAATAGTTATACCCACATAGGTAAAACGAATAGAAAATACTTACTAGTTTCAAATTGTACGTATGAACTTAGATTTATCAATCTATCTTACAAGTTCTACTAAGTTCTTGCAGAGTTTCGATATTGTACCACTCTATAAGAGGCGTTGCTTGAGAGACGTCGTTGACGGTTGTGTTTATTTTGGGATTTATTTGGAGTAGGTAAATTATTCAAGACTGACAACTAAACGATTGGATATTGTTCATTTTGTTACTTACGTACGTTGCTTAAACTGTGTAGATCTATGTATAATCCATACTTTATCATTATCAATCTTATTTTTATTTCTTTGTATTCTGGTTTTGTTATTTGATTTACTTAGCAGTCCGCCATGACAAATTCCAAATGCCGAGTAAGAGTGGAAGGTGAACTCGCAGATGAGTTTAACTCCCTTACGGGCCTTAAACAAGGAGCTCAAAACCCCGCACGTTATTCAACCTAGCTCTCGAGAATATGATGAGAAAGTCTGGAACGCAAGTAGGAGCTCAACTATCATGGACAAATCCGTCCAAATCGTAGGCTACGCAGATGACCTCAACATATTGGGCAGGTCGGAAAGTGCAGTAAAAGAATCTTTCACAAAACTCGAGGATGTGGCTTTGGACATTGATCTAAGGATCAAAGAAGAGAAAACCAAATTCATGCTGCAAAGTAAAAGACACAATGTTTCCATTGGCCATAATATAATAATCGGAAACCTCAATTTCGAGAAGGTCAATAACTTCAACTATCTTGGCAGCAATATAAACGCACAGAACGATGAGGACATAACGAATCTCGGTCGGAAACCGAACGTTCTACGTCATGATGTCAATTATGAAGTCTAGAAGTATCCATAGAGATATTAAACTCAGGGTATACAAAACCCTCATTAGCTTCATTAAAAGTACCTATTAATCTGTTGATTCTGAGCACCGCCGCATCGGGGGACCGCTATGTGAAGAAATCTCAATAGTTATACCCACATAGGTAAAACGAATAGAAAAAGCTACTAGTTTCAAATTGTACGTATGAACTTAGATGTATCAATCTATCTTACAAGGTTTACTAAGTTCTTGCAGAGTTTCGATATTGTACCACTTCTATAAGAGGCGTTGCTTGAGAGACGTCGTTGACGGTTGTGTTTATTTTGCGAATTTTTCGGAGTAAATTAATCAAGACTGAAAACTAAACGATTGGATATTCTTCGTTTAGTTACTTATATATTTTGTTATATATATAATTCATATTTTATCATTATCAATCTTATTTTTATTTCTTTGTATTCTGGTTTTATTTTTTGATATACTTAGCAGTCTCCCAAGTCACGTAGCCTGAGCAGAAAATCGAAGATAACTGTCTATCGAACGGTTATAAGGCCGGTGGTAATGTTTGGCTCAGAAACATGGACAATGAGGGTGGTAGAAGAGGAATGTCTGAGAAGATGGGATAGGAAAATATTAAGAAAGATTTTTGGGGCAGTGAATGACGCAGGGCAATGGAGAATACGGGAAAATAGTGAATTGGAGGAACTATACGGTCATGATGACATAGTTTTGGAAATAAAGAGTAATAGATTAAGATGGTTGGGCCATGTAGAGCGAATGCCAGATGACAGGTCTGTCAAGAAGGTACACAGAGGAAACCCAGGTGGCAGAAGGTGCAAAGGGAGACCACGGAAACGATGGCTGGATGATGTAGAGGATGACTTACGAAAGATGGGAGTCAGAAGATGGAGGAAACGAGCTGAAGATCGCCAGGATTGGGCTACGATCGTCAGAGAGGCCAAGGCCCTTCATGGGCTGTAGCGCCGAGGAGTAAGTAAGTAAGCAGTCTCCCATGACAAACACCAAATGCCGAGTAAGAGTGGAAGGTGAACTCGCAGACGAGTTTGACTCACTTACGGGCCTTAAACAAGGAGCTCAAAAGCCCCACGTTAACAGTGCCGGCACGTGCGTCTGGTCGGACAGGCGATCGCCTTACGGCGCCATATTTTTAGGGCGGTATATTATAAGCCCAAATATGATTTCATCAGAATGTGTTAAAATATTAAATAGCGTAAATTTGTTTCTGATCGAATTTTGTATAAATAGTTTTGAGCAAATAATTTGTAAAGCTAAAGAAATAGCTAATGAAATGGAAATAAATGCAGATTTTGCAAGCAGTCTTTGAATTAGAATTAGACGTAAAAGCAAATTATTTATTTACGAAGGAACAGATAAACCAATAGAAAATCTATGTAAAAAATTTGAAGTTGAAGTTTTTAATTATGTCTTAAATATTTGTACTAATTCTGTTACAGAAAGATATACACAATTGGAAAATAATATTTTTTTTTAATTTTTATATGATATTCCATCATTAGAGCAAAAAAAATCAGGCGAAATTCTTCAAAAAATTGTCAGGATTTGCACATGTACCTAACAGACGATATAGAACCTTTAAATTTGTCGAATTACAAATTGTGCAAAATACGAGGATTTGGGCAAAAGTCATGGCAACTATTTTTTCTCTTAAAGATACCAGTCCGGTTGGAAAATGTGACATATACAGACGAAAGGACAAGGTCTTAACTACATGTGTGGACAATGAATAGCACTGAAATATCGTAACATTAATTTATTACGGTAATATGCAGGGCAATATGGACTTCACCGTACAAAACAATACACATAAACAAAACAATACACAGTACACATAAAGTTGACATGACAAACCTGGGCCTAAAGACACTCAATGTAGTCCACTGATAGTGTCACCACACTACCATCAGCCTCAGCATTTGCCGCACCATGTGTGAATCGGGTTATCTATTGGCACACAGCATTAGCAATGTCCTCTCGTGTAGCAAACTGCCTACCCCGTTTTGGTTCCTCAATCTTACGAATGAGATCAAAGCCACAGGGCGAAAGATCAGGAGAGTACAGTGGGTGCTCCAATTCTTCCCATCCCCAACGTCGGAGTAGCTGCCGTAAACACCCTGCTTTATATCGTCTTGCATTGTCGTGAAGGATTGCACTGTTCACAAGATCCGGACGTTTAAAAGATTACGAAAGTCAAAATAGTTGCCATGACTTATGCCCCAACCCTCGTATTTTAACAACAAGTATGACCCCGCTGGATACAGTGAATTAAATAGAAAGAAATAATTTATCTGAAAATGTTGCGGCGGCGTTAGGCCGCATATTTTGACGCACCGGCCCTGCACGTTATTTAACCTAGCTCTAGAACATGTGATGAGAAAGTCTGGTACGGAACGGAGCGCAACCATCATGAACAAATCCGTCCAAATAGAGGCTGCGCAGATGAAATCAACATCTTAGCCAGGTCGGAAAGTGCAGTAAACTTTCACAAAGCTCGAGGAGGAGGCTTTGGACATTGATCTAAGGATCAACGAAGAAAAAACCAAATTCAAGATGCAAAGTAAAAGACACAATGTTGTCATTGGCCATAATATAATAATCGAAAACCACAATTTCGAGAAGGTCAATATCGTCAACTATCTGGGTAGCAATGATGTAACGATGAGCACCTATAAAAAAACGAATCTCTGCAGAAAAAGTTATGAAGTCTAGAAGCATCTATAGAGACATTAAACTCAGGATATATAAAACCCTCATCAGATCCGTAGTATGTTACGGATGCGAAACGTGGACGATGACCGAAAGTTCCGCGGACCTACTAAACCGTTTTGAGAGGGAGATTCTAAGAAATATATACGGAGCGATAAATGGCAATGGTGTGTGGAGGATAAGGTACAACCACAAGCTGTACCGATTATACAGAGAACCACCGATCACATCACACATAAAACAATGAAACGTCGCAGGGGTGGGCATCTACAATGAATGCCAGACACTCGGGTCTAGGGTTGCCACCTCAGACCTTGGTCTCGCCCGGAGACGATAAATACATTTTCTAATTATCACAGAGTAGTTATTTACTATGCATATAACTGATAAAAAACAAACTTTTACGCATACATTTTACGTTTACAATAAGAACTGGTAAAGAAGAAAAAAATGCAATATGCAAAATGGTATAGTTATAATAAATTATTTATTTATTTTTCCAAATTTCTTGTTTGACATTGCAGCTTTTACAAGATCGGCATTTTCTGGTGTTTTATGAATACAAGAAATTATCGACAGCTCATGTCAAAATTAAGTTTTATGCAGAAATTCTTCAAACTAACTCAACTAGCATCCTGTTACGGTTGTCTGTCCAAAAATTTCCCATAATCGAAAAAAATCGTTCCACATATGCATTACTTATAGGTATCGATAGAATCTTACCAACAAGTGTTGGTAGTTCAGTGAAAACACCAGAGGAAAATATTTTTATACAATTTTTATCAGTTGGTAAATCCAGAGATTTGGTGAAATGAATGATATTTTTAAGAAGGCAGTTATCATATAATTTATCGTCATCTAATTCTACATTTACGTATTTTGCAGCATCTAAAAAAATCTTGGTATTTGAATTTTTCGTTCTAATAACTGAAAAATATTTAAATGGGCTGTTTCCAAAATTATAAAATTTTTCCAAGTAATCAATTAACTTTCTGTACACCTTTTTCGCTTCAGTCACAATTTTTTGTTTTTCATAAGTACTTAGGAAATCTAAACTTGTATTCACTTTACTACTGAAAAAATGATCTTTTCATACTAATCTTTTCTTCAGTTTATTTTTCAGAGATAACATTATGTAAATTCGAAATAATTTGAATATTTCAATAATTCGAAACTTTGATTGATTTTCAAGCTATGAAATATGCTGATTCATAAGTCCCATAAAATGATGCACAAAGTGAATATAACATTCGGCTAAAGATAAACTATCTTTATCGTCTCCAATCTCACGTTCACTATACTTCACGAATTTCTATATGATTTTGTGCATATCTTTTTCACCCAGTTGTACAAAATAAAGTTTTATCGCTGACCAGGCATTAACATTTTTTTCTAAAGTTTTGTGTAGAGATAGCCATCTCGTTATCACGTGGCGAATAATGTCAAATTCCAATTCCAAAAAATCAAAGCAATCTTTTAGTTCCTTAATTCTTTTACAGCTAATAGAAAATTCAGCATATACGTATAATACCAAGGTTTCAACATCGATAAATAATGCCTTACATGCGTGTGTCTAGCTGCATTATGAATCAGATGGCAGTTACAATTACTTTTCGAAATTTTCGGATTTAGGTCCTATCCTATCCTCTTTGATGCAGCCAGAACTGCGTCCATTTGTAGACTTTGGGTCGTTGGACCGCCGACCGCGTTAGCTATTCCGTACACGGTACACGAGATACATGCGACACTCTGCATATAATTTTGTTCATATTCAATTCACGCCGTCCGGAGAAATAATAGTGAAACCCGGAGCCCGGAGATAGCTCACTGAAACCCGGAGTCTCCGGACCAAACCCGGAGTTGCCACCTCTCCGGGTTTGGCCCAGAGGCTCCGGGTCTCTACTCGGGTCCCAAAAATGGTGTTCCAAAAACTACCAGGAGGAAAACGACCAGCTGATAGGCCAAGAGCAAGGTGGGCGGATAAAGTAACAATCGACGTCGAAGAACTGCTGCAGATCCAAAACTGGAGAAGGGCAGCAAACGACCGCGAAAGTTGGAGGCAGGGACTGCAGGAGGCCAAGGCTCGATTTGGGTTGTAGCGCCGTTCAAGAAGAAGAAGCAGTCTCCCAGCGCTGCGACGCTCATCATCAAAATTTAAAAGGGCAAGAGAGAAATTTTATTTTTAGAGTTTTTAGATTTTATATTTTGTTTTTTTTTGGTGCCGGGGGTTACTTTTAATTTTATTATTTTAGACTTTTAATTTTCTTTTATTATTCGAACTTTTTTCTGTTCTTTAATAATTTGTTTGTAAAACCTCTTTGTTTTGTTTGTTTACCTCTTTGAAATTTCGTTCGCAAATACGTGATTGGTGGGGATTGTTTCCAAAAAATGATAAATTTTTCTTGGTTAGACGATAATAGTAATTCGTTTGTGTTTAGGTGAGTAGAATTAATTTTCAATTGGTGTGATAACGTATTTAGCCTTATTATTTTTCGAATGAAATTCATGTACATACATTTACTTGTATAACAAATTTGCATATACGGAACTAGACAAAAACTTATGTCAAATTGGTTGCAGATTAATTTTGTCAAGTAGGGAATGAGCTGATAATCATCAAACGCCTGAACAAATCTTCATAAATTATAGCTAAGAACTTTCTCGATCACGTCAGCTTTCAAACAAAAAAAACCGCATCAAAATCGGTCCGTTCGTTTAGGAGCTACGATTCCAGAAACAACCACTAATACGGACAGACTGACAGACAGACACCTCAAAATTTTTGTGTCGTGGGTTAAAAAACTTCAGCACGAGCGAGAAAAAAGTATGTTGCCGTGAAGACACGGTGAAACTCATATCTTTATACGAGATTAATCCCCAATTGTGGTACACAACAAGCAAAGATTATAAAAATAAAATTAAGAAAAACGTTGCGTTAGAGCGTTTTTCTATTGTTCGTCTGTAATGGACTCGTAACAGCACTCATATGCGTGCGGTTATGGCTCGACGAGGGAGATACAATTTTTTTCAATATATATCGGCGATTTTTTTTATTTAGAAATGGAATAAAAGGGCGCAAAATAGAAAAAATAATTTAAAAAAAGTTTTTCGTAAGGCGTTTTTCGCACTTAAATTTTTGCTGTAAAATCGCGCTTAATGAACTTGTCCTTTAATATACTATTACAGCAGAATTTAATACTTCGGCTGAGCTAAATATTAAAGGTGGTTTCAATCAATCGTAAGAAGTTTTTTAATTGCACGGGATCTTCCCATTGGAGTTCTCTTAATAATTGGTATTATTAAGAGAACTCGTAATCTCGTATCCATATCGTTTTTTTCTTTTTCTTTTTTAATAACAACACCATAGACTAGGTAGGCATCTTGTTTGACCGCTCTTGCTCAAGTAATTTGTATGCAATTTCTGTGTAGGGCTTCACACGAGAGTCTCGTTTCTGATCTCGTCTTCAATCTTTGACTCTGACACGGGTAGCCGTAACATTTTCTTCATAAATTTGAACTGCTCGTTCTGGTCTCGGACACGTTCGGGTTGCTTGGTTTTAAATGTATGAATAAAATGTTACGACTGCCCGGAACGAGATCAGAAACGAGACTCTCGTGTGAAGGCCTATTTGTGTCGAAACGGTTCTACAAGATCTTGCAGAAAGTTAACTTCTACAGACTTCTAAAAGCGAGAAAAATCGTAGTAAGTGGAAACAGTCGTCAATTGACTTCAGCAAGAAATTGCGGAAGTTTGTTTGAATCTTGTTTGACCGCTCTTGCTCAAGTAATTTGTATACAATTTCCGTCTAAGGCTTTACACGAGAGTCTCGTTTCTGATCTCGTCTTCAATCCTTGACTCTGACACGGGTAGCCGTAACATTTTATTCTTAAATTTTAACTGCTCGTTCTGGGTTCGAGTAAGTTCGGGTTGCTCGTGTTCAATTTTATGAAGAAAATGTTACGGCTGCCCGGAAAGAGATCAGAAACGAGACTCTCGTGTGAAGCCCTATTTCTGTCGAAACGGTTCTACCACATCTTGCAGAAAGTTAACTCCTACAGACTTCTAAAAGCGAGAAAAATCGCAGTAAGTGGAAATAGTCGTCAATTGACTTCAGCAAGAAATTGCGGAAGTTTGTTTGAATCTTGTTTGACCGCTCTTGTTCAAATAATTTGTATGCAATTTCCGTCTAAGGCTTTACACGAGAGTCTCGTTTCTGATCTCGTCTTTAATCTTTGACTATGGCACGGGTAGCCGTAACATTTTCGTCATAAATTTGAACTGCTCATTCTGGGATCGGGCAAGTTCGGGTTGCTCCGGTTCAAATGTATGAAGAAAATGTTACGGCTGCCCGGAACGAGATCAGAAACGAGACTCTCGTGTGAAGCCCTATTTCTGTCGATACGGTTCTACAAGATCTTGAAGAAAGTTAACTTCTACAGACTTCTAAAAGCTAGAAAAATCGCAGACAGAGGAAACAGTCGTCAATTAACTTCAACAAGAAATTGCTTACTTCACTTAACCCTTTGAGTGCCATATTTTTCCAACAAGTCAGCAACTGCATTTTGTTGTAATAATTCCAATTCCAATTCCAAAAACCATAAACAATAATCGAAGTATGAAATAGAGATTAGTTCATGCGGGAGCAAAAGCGCCAACGCGCTCCTGGCATTTTCGACTAGTGTATTGATGAGCGCGAACGCGCTCCATGGCACTCAACGGGTTAAGAGATTTACTAGAGATGAACAGACAAAAGCAAAGAAGATAAAAGAATAGACAATATGAGCCAAGACTAGGCAAGATTACAAAATATTGGATAAGACGAGGCTAGACTAGTCAATGCAAGAGTAAACTAGAGATAAGATTAAATGTTTTAATATCAAATGAAGAACAAGTAATTATCGTTAATCTTATAATTCAGAACGTAGTAATGGGAGTTACGGCGATATCTCGGCAAATTGATCTTTAGTCCGTTGGGAGAACACGCGAGCTTATTACTCAAAATATAAACAAAATAAATAAACGAACTAAGATGATTGTGTGCACGAATGCCGAACATATTAGCCTAATTGCCGGCGAATATTTCCAGAAAATAACTTGCCATTTCCAGCCGTTTGTCTAGTTGCGTGTTTGGTCCTATATGCCTAGTCATGTCTGCCTAGTCTTCTCTGACTAGTTTTGTCTGTTTAATCTTGTCTGTCTAGTCTTGTATAACTAGCGCTGTCTGCCTAGTCTTGTCTGCCTTGTTTTATCTGCCTAGTCTTGTCTGCCTAGTTTTGTCTGACTAGTCTTGTCTGCCTAGCCCTGTCTGCCTAGTTTTGACTGACTAGTCTTGTCTGCCTAGCCCTGTCTGCCTAGTTTTGTCTGTCAAGTCTCGCTTGTCTAATATTGTCTGCCTAGACTTGTCTGCCTACTCTTGTCTGTCTAGTCTTGTTTGTCTAGTCTTGTCCGCCTAGTCTTGTCTGTCTAGTCTAGTCTGCCTAGTCTTGTCTGTCTAGTCTAGTCTGCCTAGTGTTGTGTCTAGTCTAGTCTGCCTAGTCTTGTCTGTCTAGTGCAGTCTGCCTAGTCCTGTCTGTCTAGTCTAGTATGCCTAGTCTTGTCTGTCTAGTCTTGCATGCCTAGTCTTGTCTGTATAGTCTTGACTGTCTAGTCTTGTCTGCCTAGAATTGTCTGCATAGTCCGCGCAAAATTGGATCGAAATTGAACTATAACCATTAAAAAAGGCTATGTAGTAAAACCTTACAAACACAAACTTAGTCTAATCGTTTAGCCTAAACCTTATTCTAAGTAGAAACACCAAAACACCAAACACTCACTTTTAGAACACATTTGTAGTACTAATACTTCATTAGTTTCTGATACGTTTCAATTTTGCGAAAACCTCGATAACTTTTACATTTTTCAAAATTTTGCAATTTCGCAAAAAGATCTTTAAAAACGACAAAATTATCTTGAAACTGGTATATAAAACGTGTAAAAAATATTTTCGGTTTTTGCAGGATTTTGATTAATCTTCCAAAATTAATGAAACAAAACTCGTTCAATTAAGATAAATTTCAAATTAAAATATTTCAACTTCAAATATTTTGATTGAATTCAATAGAGGAATGTGTAGGTTTTGATTTTCTGCAAAGAATATTGACAAAATTTCAGGAAAACCTGGAAAATTTTGTTAAAAACCAAGGTGCGCAAAATTAGGTCAAACTTTATGTACCATAAGCTCAGAAACACAAACTTAGTCTTATCATTAAGTCTAAACCTTAATCTAAGTTGTGGCACCAAACACTTACTTTTAGATTACTTATGTAGTAGTAATACACTTCTTTAGTTTCTAATACAGTTCGACTTTGGAGAAAACCTCGATAACTCTTACAATTTTCAAAATTTTGCAATTTTGGAAAAAGATAATTAAAGACGACAAAATTGTCTTCTTTAACGTCTTCTTTAACGGGATATGAAACGTTTACGATATATTCTCGGTTTTTCCAGAATTTTGATTAATCTTCCAAAATTAACGCAACAAAATTCGTTCAATTAAGATAAATTTTAAATTAACATAATCCAAGTTTTTGACTAAACACCTTCGAATGTTTTGATTGCTTCCAATAGAGGAAAGCCTAGATTTTGATATTCCGCAAAGAAAATTTGGAAAATTTTCATGAAAACCAAGAAGCGCAAAATTAGGTAAAACTTTAAACCTTCAAAAAGGCTATGTGCCAGAGGCTTACAAAGAAAAACTTAGTCTTATCATTTAGCCTAAACCTTGACATAAGCTGTAACAGCAAACACTTACTTCTAGAGTACATCTATAGTAGTACTAATACTTCTTTAGTTTCTGATACTGTTCGACTTTGGAGAAAACCTTGTAACTTTTACAATTTTAAAAATTTTGCAAAAAGATCTTTAAAGACAACAAAACCATCCTAAAAGTGGTATATAATTATGTCTGTCTTAATATTGTCTGTCTAATAATGTTTGCGTGTCATTTTTGGCAATCTAATCTAGTTCTAAACTTAACTTACAGCATATTTTTCAAAAATATTTTTCTTCAAGTCCTCTAATAAAAACCGGATTTTCACACAGAACTCAAACCGAAACCGTGCTTACCTGAAGGGAACTGTAACTGTGTTTTCTATGAAACCTGAAAGGCCGGTCGTGCGGCTCGTTGACATGCCGATGTCTCAGCAGCAGGATCCGCATGATCTTCGCCTTATCCTCCTCGCGGATCAAGTCTTCCTTGTACAAATCTTCCGAGATTCGGTAAGCAATCGCCGGCAGATCCTTCTCTTCCATGTCGAGACAGACAAGTCCGTCTTCCAAGCATTTGCGCAAGTTCAGGAGCGAGTGGAAGCTGAGCGAGGCGACGTGCGGTTTGCCCCAACGATCGACACCTTCCTCCACATCCTCTTCGTATTTGATCCAACGGGCTGTTTCCTTCCACTCGCGCTCTTGTTGCTCTTGCTTATCGAATATCTCGTCCAATTCAACAAAAATCTAAACAAAATAAAAAAATATTATATATACTAAATTTGACAAACAAAGTAGTTAGTTATACTTACAGCATGCGGACTGTGATCATACATCTTCTTAAAGAACCCCCCGGTGAGTTGTTCACCCCGTCCAATATGGACCATAGAAGCATTGGAGGGCCTGGAGGTGCGATGTCTTCGAAGCGCTCTGGGATCATCGGACCTGTGACTGTCTAGATGATCGCGATCGGCATCGCGCAGCGGAAGATCCTCCGGCTGCGTAGAAATCCTGCGGTTCTTATTGAAACCCTCCGCGAGACCATGGTGCAGGTGGTGATGGTGATGGTAGTGCCGTTTCTTCTGTGCCGGATCTTCAGGCAACGAGTATTTGCGAAACTTCGAATGGTGGTAGCGACTAGAACGAAATAGGGATGAAACGTTGTTTAATGATTTGAGATTTTCGGTTACATTCATACATTTTGGGACATACCGTCGTCGCTCGTCGGGCTCTAAATCAAAACGGACTGGCATGCCGAAAATGCATCAGTAATATAGTCTGTATAACTGGACTGAACAATGTTATGTGTTATAATAGTAGAAAGCGGTCACTAATGAACTAAGGGACAAGAGAGTTCACAAGCGTCAGACGCGGCGAAAAACTTGGCAAGGCGGACAAGAATGTCGCGGGCCAATAATTAAAAATAAAAAAGCTTTCAATGATGAACAGTTCGTTCGAGAGTTTAATCGAAACGGAACAATGCAACAGATAAGTTGTATTTGGCTTGGAAATAGTGGTTGTACATCAAACATTGTTTCGATTTGATTTCGTCTTTGCTTTGGAATATTTTTCGTTTTAGCTTATATTTCGTCTTTGCTTTGGATTTTGTGTATGATCGATTTTTAATATGACCTATCAACAACTGTGTCTCATTTTCACTAAGCACTATCGTTTTTAGATGTCGTTTAGATGCGGCGACAGCGTAGTAATGGTTTATCTTATTATGTTGCCGCTGCGTCGACAACGGAGCTATTAGCTTACCTTGCGTTGTCGCCATAGCGGCGACTACGGAGTCGAAAGGGCTATTATTTTGGAGTCTAGAATTGTATTCTACTTCTTAATAACAAAATCCGTCATGTAGAACGACCAACGTACGATGAAGTCGTAGACAACATTAAAGAATTAAAAAACGGCAATTCGCTGGGCGATGAGAACATCCCTGTAGAACTCATCAAGGCGTCCGGCAGCAAACTCTGGAGGAAACTTTCATTCTTTCTTTCTTTTTAGCCTGTTTTCGTCCACTCCTGAACATAGGCCTCTTCCAAATTTTTCCAAGTCGATCTCTCCTGGACTACTTTCATGGGCGCCAAATGTCGTCCTGCCATTTAGCCTGAGGCCGTTCAACACTACTGTTCGATCTTCGCGGCCTCCATTGTAATGGGATTTTAGTCCACTTGATATCGTCTCTCGCTATATGAGCCCATTGCCACTTAAGACGCAGCACTCACTTCATTTCGGATGGATGTATGAACGTGATGTATGATTCTCAGCATCGCTCGCTCCATCGCTCGATGGCAGACACCAAGTCGATTTGCGCTGAGCATCGTTAGAGTTACAGTTTCGAGCCTATATGTTGCGACCGCCAAGATGCATGAGTCGCAAACCTTTCTCTTGAGGTTTATAGGGTTGCGTGGTTCCCGGAAATGGAGCTGAGCCAAACGCCGCCCAGGTAATACCGATACGTCTGGTAATTTCGGCTGTCTGATTCTCCAATACGAACACTATTTAAACTCTGTTTACACGATAGCACAAATCCAGAAAAGAGACAAGGTCGACTTAAAAACTAGCGACCCATAACATTTTTGAGCCAACTCTACCAACTCACAAAAGTAATAACATCAAGATTAGAGAAGAAATTATTTTTACCAACCAATCGAACAAGCTGGATTCCGCTGTGGGTTTGGAACAAACGACCATTTTCAAAGCATCAAGGTCCTAATCGAAAAGTCAGTGGAGTACAACAGACCATTGGTCCTACGATTTCTCGACTTCCACAAAGCTTTCGATATTGTAGAGCTAAACACCATCATGGACGCCTTGAGAGTGTGTCGCATTGACTACAGATACTCAGAACTAATCTGTAATATCTACCAGCATGCTACAATATGTGTAAAGTTACATGAAAACACCGACCCCATTGAATGCGTAAGAGGAGAAAGACAGGGGGATACCATCTCCCCAAAACTATTTATAACGGTCCTACAGTATGCCCTCAACAAGCAAAATTGGGAAACAAGAGGCTTTAACATAGAAAAAAACTAAACCACCTCCGTTTTGCGGACGACATAGTCCTCACCACCGACGGCCTGGGAGAGTTAAGGCAGATGCTGGAATAGCTTCATATCGAATGCTTGAAAGTTGGATTGGAGATCAATTTTTGGAAAACAAAAGTAATGACTAATTTGGTACCGAGCGAACACTTTAACATCGGAAACACAAACGTAGATTTAGTCTACAAATACATGTACCTCAGTCATGAAATCAGAATATCAGAATATAGAGATAACCAGACCTGCGAATTGCAAAGAAGAAACCACCTCGCTTGGGCAGCATATGGGAAACTCAGCCATATCTTTAAAAGCAAAATTTCGATATGTCTGAAGAGGAAAGTACATGACCAATGTATTCTGCCTGTCCTTACATATGGAGGGGAAAGCTTAATTCTAACCGCCAATACGACAAGAAAACTTAAAATAATCCAACGAAAAATGGAAAGATCAATGATCGGAATAACCCTACACCACCATACCACCAATAGGGTCGCTGTTGGTAAGTCCTACCGGCTCAGTGCGAAAGCGGAGAGCCGGCATTGTATTCACAAATAAATAAAATAAGATGTTGGTAAGTCCAATATCGTCGGCAAATCGTAGGTGATAAAGACGGCCATAGTCTCTGGAGGAAACTTGGAGGGACCTCGCTCCCAAGAAAGATTTTTAAACCTAACCTAACCTACGGAGGAAAACTAAAGTGGCAGATGTGATCGTGCGTATAACTAAACTCAAATGGAGATGGGCTGGCCACGTGGGTCGAATGAAGGACGAAAGATGGACGAAGAAAATATTAGAGTGGAGACCAAGAGCCACCTAGACGTTGGACCGATGACCAAAAAGGATCGCAAGCAACTGGGTCCACGAAACTTAATTCAGAAGACGATGGAGTGCTATGGAGGAGGCCTATGTCCAGAAGACGATTGAACGGGCGAGTTGATGATAATGTTGATGATTGTCCTTTCCCAGCTTGATTTTGTATCCCAGATACAAATACTCATCGACTTTCTCAAGAGTATGATTACCGGTGGAGACTATTATATTGCTCGGACTCATGATTTTAGTTTTCATTTTCATCCCCATCGCTTGGGAGACTTTTTCGGGTTCACGTAGCATTATCCCTAGCCCATCTGGGTCGCTGCTGGTAAGTACAATATCGTCGGCAAAGCGTAGGTTATTAAGACGGCTTACATCGATGTCGACTCCCTTTCGCTCCAAAGAAAGATTTTAAAATAATTTCTCCAACGCTAGAGTAAAAAGTTTGGGTGAGATGGTATCGCCTTGTAGGACGCCCTTCCAGACCGGTATTTCTCCCGTACCTCAATCTTATTCATGCAAACATGCAAAGTAGCATGTTCGTAGATATATTCAAGCTTGAGTATCTGGAGTCTATACGAGAACTATCCATCGCCCAAAGCTCTGCCCAGGTTTCAATCGAGTCAAACGCTGTCTGATTCCACAAATGCCATATAGAGAGGAATATTATATTCCTTACATCTCTCGATTAATGTGCGCACCTTTTGGATATGGTGAATCGTGCTGAATCTTTTCCTGAAGCCAGCCTGTTGGATGAGCTGGTAAAAGAATCGAATTTCTGGGTAAGACGATTGGTTATGATTTTGAGCAGCTTATAGATGGACTGATTGGTTTATAATTTTCGGTAATCGTACAGTCGCCATACTTGAACAACAAGATAGCTTCTGTGTTCAGTCAATGATCAGGGATTTTGCCTTCATCGAGACATGTTTGTTTAGTGTTTCTCCTCCGGCCTTCAGCAGAGGATAAGGAAACTACATGACTTTATAACATAGGCACCGGAGGAAGATAACCATGAGCTGTACTACCTTTACGAACACACGGATGTAGTTCGTACTATAAAAATTGCTAGATTAAGATGGATACGACATATCGTGCGAATGAAGAACCAGAAAAACTTATTACACGACAAAGACCAGTAGGGAAAAGGACAGGGGGCAGGCCAAAAACATCTGGACCAAGTGCAGGAGAATCTATTAGCAATGAAGGTGACCGGATGGAAAGCTAAGTCCCGGAATAGATTGGAATGGAAAAAAAATCTAGAGGAGGGCAAGACCCATAATTGGTTGTGGAGCCAAAGCTGATGATGATGACCGGAGGAAGAACAACTATCGACTAGCTGGAAAATGCGACTCATAGTGGCCATACATAAAAAAGACGGACTGTGTAAACTACAGAGGAATATGGCTTCTAAATACAACATACAAGATCCTGGCAAAAATTTTATACAGAAAATTCAGAAGAGAAAACAGGCGACTACCACTATGGGTTTAGAAAAAACAGGTCGACAGTAAGGAAAAGCCAGGAAAAAGTCTGGTAGTACAATGTCAACATACACCAACTATTCCTGGATTTTAGGCAGGAATATGACTCCTTTGAAAGGGAGACGCTGTTTCGAACGATGGTAGAGTTTCCGCAAGAAATTAATCCGTCTAACTAGAGTCACTATCCGTCAAACAGTTCTACAAAGGAAAGGACTAGGGAATTCTGTCTGAAAGTCAATGCCTACAAAGACAAGGAGGAAAAAGTGCTGGAAGTTGGGAGCCACATCTTCGGAAGATGAAGAGAGCACCTCAAGGACATGCGCCGTTCGGCAAAAAGATGAATTACCACACGGCGGAACCATAAATAGGAGAACTGAATTTTAAATGTCTGGACGGAAGAGAAAATACCGAAGGACTGGACGCACGGTATTTTCCAACCTATTTACAAGAAGCGTAATAAAATAAACAGCTCAAACTATCGAAGTATTACCCTATTACATTACAATCGCGTATTAAGTGCTATCAGGTATATTTAACGTGACCATTTATTTTTTTCGTCAGAGCGGGACACTCGCGGAATTATGTAAAAAAAAAACGATTATGGTATTACGGACTTAAAGCAACGCGTTTGGTTGTTCGCTGAGTGAGTGCAGCATCTATGCCGCTTTCACGCGCCATCCGCTCTCTCTCTCTCTTTCTCTCTCATCGCCCGCCGCTTCGGTTAAGGGCCACATACACTAGGAACCTTGTCAACAACCTTGTCGTCAACTTCTATGTTGACGACAAGGTTTAGTAGTGTATGGATTGATTGAAGACAACATTTCAGGTTGAGTACAAAGTTGAATAAAATCAAAGAACTTTGATTTTTGGTGGTCGGAGTCCGATGTTGGCAACCATGTTGAGGAGTGTGTGGGGTGGTTGAAGACACGGTTATAAACATCAGTTGTGAACTTGTAAAGGTTTTGGAATTCTTGTTGGTGTAGGTGACTTTTGTTTGCGATTTTTATTTTTTCAGTTTTTGTAATTTTTAATTGTCCGTCTTAATAGTTATGGCTATATACCAAATATTCCTGCATGGGTGGATTTTTTTGAAACGTTCCGACAGCTGCCTGAGTTGTTGAAAGTAAAGTCTGAAGTTTATAAAGATCGTAATAAGAAGAAGATGCCATGGAAAAAATGTTGCTCCTACGTTTGGCATGAGTTGCTGGATACCTGCTAGTGTTCTCGTTCCATTTCCTGCTGCTTCGATTATGCGCACCATATAGATAGCCTTTTATCAATTAATACTCCGAGGTATTTGAGATTTCGGTGATATTATTGCCTCTTCCACTTTAAATATTACGGGGCTAAGTTCCGTTAGGCCTGTGAGGAGGACCGCTTCAGTTTTTTCTAGAGCTAAATTCAGATTCTTCGATTTCATTCACGCGCTGACCTCGCGCGCTCAACCTTTATCGTTCGTATATCGTCTGCGAAGCCATTTACGGTGGCCACCAAAGGCAGTCTCATTATAAGTTCTCCGTCTATAGCACGTCCCACAGGATAGGGCCTATTAAAGGATATAGTAAAGGACCCATATCGTCCTCACACAACTCGTTCAAAACTATACTCATCATCAAATCTTCACTCATTATTTTTAAATTCTTCGTAGAAACTCTACAACAATGAATAAACCGAACAAAAGCAACGTGCAACTGATACTGATGTTTTCAACTTGGTTGTCTAGTGTGTGGGCAAGAACCTCAATCTTGTTGACGGTAAGGTTGATGGCTACGTTGCTAGTGTATGGAGCCCTTTACACGTTACGACCTTGCGAGTGCACGACCAGGCAAGTAGTACGATGTTTACACCCTAGCAAGTAGAGACCTAACCGCGAAAGCGGGACGTTTCTGCCCTCGCTGAAGACAGCGGGACAGACAGCCTGAGAGCGGGACTTTCCCGCCCAAAGCGGGAAGTATGGTCACGTTAGGTATATTATGTTATACTGACTGGCACCAAGCCTATTAACCTAGCCCGCGAATATGCAGTTAGGAAAGCGGGAGTGGGAGCAGCAAACTTGCTCCCAAAAATTAATCTAAGATTACATCCTACCCCGATTAATAGACGTTATGGTATTACAGCCGATCCCTAGAGGTAGCCGATTTCAGAGCAAACGATCAACTCTCCTGTAAATCCATAGACAAAATCCTAGAGATTCTCAAAAATAAACACCATTTCGGTTACGAAAGCGAATTCCAATATTTAAAAATAGCTACACAGCTACAACTCTCCCATGAGAAGTATCAGAAAAGGTACCACAACTCAAAGCACCACTTCTACTAAACAACCGCTTCGCCGCATGAAAACCTGCACCGAAATCACAAAAAAACTCCCAGAAAAGTTGCAAAACGTAAAAACTAAAAACCAAAAACACACAAGAGGCTAAAAATGACGTTTTAACCCTCCACGTAGAACTTAGTACACAAAGCGAAACGAATACAAAGCAAAATAGAAAACAAAAGACCAGAAACGAATAAAAACAAGGTTACCCTCACCGACATACCTTCTCACCAGAAGGAAAAAGTCGTTAAATTCGACCCGATCCCCGAACAAAATAAACGCAAAATCTCGAGACGAACGAAAGCCAAACCAAACAATTTCTTCAAACAAAACAAAGTTGAGTTCGTTTTCGAGAACAACAAGAAATAACCGCACAACTTTCTACTGAATCTGGTCAAACAAAGCATAAACCAAGACTCGGACAGTGACGACACTGAATACCTCAAGGATATCCAGGACGAGAACGTTAAAGAAGGCGCCGAGAAAGAAGCCGAAAGTTCGGGAAGCAACGCGTCGCTCATTAAATTCATGAGAGGTATTAAGAATGAGGATGGAAACGTTTGGAACAATAATAATAATAATAATAGTACTAAATGCTTTCAGAAAGTCTCTGACACTAATCCATCATAAATAAATGATCTAATAATAATAATATTAATAAATACGCTGGTACCGTATAAAAGGCATACCAGCACAACATCATCCTGTACAATATATACATCGATTTCAGGTAAGCGTTCCACAGCTTACGAAGACAAAAAATGATAAAGGGTCTAATGCAACTAGGGATACCCACAAAACTAGTCAGAGTAAGTAAGGCTACCGTGGAGAGATCTAAAAGTGCATTTAGGATAGATGATTACCTTACAACCGACTTTGAAATCATCAAGGAGATGCTTTATCAGCAGCGCTTTTTAACCTAGTGTTGAAGGCTGTCATAAAGAAAATTAACATGTCAGGGCACATAGAAACCTCAATGACACAGACAGGGGTATACGCTGACGACATCGCTATAATAAGGAGAAGCAAAAAGGGACTGGAAGCAGCCGTGGCCAAACTGAATGGCGAGACCAAAAAAAAATGCCGGAAAAGTATAAATGAGGCAAAAACGAAATACGGAGAAAGAAAGGACCTGTACAGAGCCAACGATTAAAGATTACACATTTGAGAAGGTGGACACATTTATATATTTAGGATCGCAAATAAATGAAAGAAGTGACATGACTCGCGTGCATTATATGCGACAATACATGTTACTACAATTATATGGTCTCTACGTCTTATTGGGAAACGTCTAGATTTCTTCTTATTGAGAAACAAAATACTAAGTAGGAGCCTAAACGTTTACAAAAGTTTGATACGGCCTGTAGTCACCTACGGATACGAAATATGGACACTTACCAATAACAACGAAGAAAAATTCAGAATCTTCGAGCGGAAAATAATAAGAAGAGTTCCATACGTCATATAATACGGCGTATCAGAATGAACTACGAAATAAATGACATCTTGCGGAACGACGTTATAGTGCGATTTATAAAAGCACGAAGACTAGCCTGGCTGGGGCACATAAACCGAATGGGCGAGTACAAAGCAGTGAAGATCATGGAATGGAAAACATCCGAGATGATAGTCAGAGGAAGGCCAAGAAAGAGATGGTTGGAGGACATAGAGGGAGACGTAAAGACTATGAACATTGGAAACTGGCGCGAAAAAGCCGAGGAAAGGCCCGTCTGACGAAAAATATCATTTCTTCTTCTTAGAGTGTTCTACCTGTTGCGGATGTTAGCGATTAGCATGGCAATCTTGGCTTTATCAACTGCTTGACGAAACAGTTGAATTGATGTAAGGTCGAAACGCTGGCGTAAATTCTTAAGCTAGGAGTTACGTCGTCTGCCTGGTCCTCTTCTCCCATAAACCCTTCCTTGCATGATTAATTGTAATATGCGATTTTTGTCATTTCGCATTATATGCCCTAAGTATTGCAGCTTTCTTTCTTTGACGCTGTTGAGCAGTTCTTTATTTTTACCGATTTGTTGAAGTACTTCTTCATTTGTGATATGATGGATCCACGATATGCACAAGATGTGTCTATACGTAGTCTGTTAGAAAAGTATCCGACCTTATTTTTTATTTTTAAAACCGGATGGATTTGAATCAAGCGCACTTGCATGAGCCAACCTTGAACCTTCGTGCGCATGCGTGAAGTTTTCCCGCTTGTAGATAGCGTCAGTTGCTGCCGAGCAGTGATCGAGTGAAGTAGTGTGTAGTGCTCTCGTCGGTTTTTCAATGCAAGTAAAATCACCAGAGTACTATAGGGATGTCCTACGTCGCCTACGTGATGCTGTGCGGCGCAAGCGACTGGAGTTGTGGTCATCAGGAAATTGGCGACTCCATCACGACAATGCTCCAGCACATTCTTCGCACTTAGTTCACAATTTTTTGGGGAAAAAACAGACTCCTTTGGTTCGACAGGCTCCTTACTCTTCTGATATGGCCCCCTGCGACTTCTGGCTATTTCCCAAAGTCAAGAGGCCATTGAAAGGAATGCGATTTCAGACGAGAGAGGATATTAGGGCTGCAACGACAGCCGAGCTAAACTCGATTCCGAAAGAGGCTTTTTCGGAATGCTTCCAACAATGGCGGCACCGCTGGGAGAAGTGTGTGGAGTCCCAAGGAGACTACTTTTAGGGTGATTAGGTTTCCAAGGGTCCAGGTATGCGAGTTTTTTTACCGGCTAAGTGTCGGATACTTTTCTAACAGACCATGCATATGCAAAACTCCAGCCTATTTTGCGTTGCTTCTGTCAATGTCCAGGCCTCCACGCCATATAGGAGAACAGCCATTATATAGCACCTTACCAGTCGGATTTTAAGGCCAAGTGACAAGTCGCTGGAGAAGAACATTTTCTTTAGTTTGTAGAAAGAAGATCTGGCATGTTCTTGCACGAATTTATTGGGAGTAATCCCAGTCATCATTTTTGAAGGTACCAGGTAGACACATTTCTCTACTCTCTCAACGCGTTCATTGCCAAGTATTAGTGTATCGTGGTGTAGTCCTTCGTTTTTAGATATCACCATGTATTTTGTCTTTGAGGTGTTTAATCTCAGTCCATACCATTCGCTTGTGGTTTTGACCTTGTTCATTATACTCTGTAGGCTCTTCAAGATGTTTGCTACTATGATGGTATCATCAGCGTATCGTATGTTATTGATGTTTTCGCTATTCATCTTAATACCTTCGTTTGCGTTTAATGCTTCTTGGAAAATCTTCTCAGAGAATATGTTGAACGATTATATATTAAGATTGGAGATAGTACACAACCTTGCCTCGCGCATCTCCGGATGTGTACTTCTTGCGAGATGATGTTTTCCACTTTTATGGCAGCTGTCTGGTGCCAATACAGATTTGCTATAATTCTTAAGTATTTCTTAACTATTTCGGTTTCCTGAAACACCCGGATCAATGTATCATGTTGTACGGTGTTAAACGCTTTGGCCAAGTCAATGAAACAAACGTGTACATCTCGTCCATTGTCTATACACCTCTGTATCATGACTTGGACTGTGAAGATGGCTTCTCTCGTTCCGAACGCTTTCCGAAAGCCAAACTGCGTCTCTCCCATATATTCCTCGCACCTGCGATAGATCCTGGCATGTATGACATTTTTAAGATCATCTTTATATGAGCATCTCTTCGCAGAAGAAAATATCATTTAAGAGGCTAAAACCCACCCAGGGTTATAATGCCGAAAGAAGAAGAACTTGAAGGCCACCGTAATCAATCTATAATGGATATTATGACACATTGGTATATAGAAAAATAAAGAAGCCGAACACCTAACAAACAAGGGATCTAGTAACATAGGTCAGGGAATATAGGTGCGGATGAACACCATCCACAAAGGATGATGAATCAAGGAAAGAAGGATTAGATGATGAAACAAGGAAACAATCGATAAAAATCTGGAAAGAGCTACCAGGGTTAAGACAATCCAAGCTAATGCTGGAAATATTTAACTAGGAAAGAATGAAAGCTTGCCTGAAATTAGACATATAAGCTTAAAAACTTAATAAAGACGGAACACAGCCCGAATATAAATATATTCAACCTTTCCGGAGCTCCATAATATCACTGAGTCTTTTTTAGGACTACCAAACTACACTACCATGGGATACCACTACCATGGGATACCACTAGCACTACCATGGGATTTGTTTTGCTAGTCCAAAAAAGACTCACTTAGCCTAGAATTCAGAACAGAACAGAACAGGAATCCTGACGGGGCCTTGCAGCCTTAGAAAACACTTCAAGACCCTAGGTGTCGAGGAAGATGAGAATTGCAGATTCCGCAGCTCAGCACAGGAAACCCCAATACATCAGCTCGAGAATTGCAGAGCACGGATCCGTAAGAGAAAAATGTGGGGCCTTCAGCTCGAATGAGGAGGAGTTGCAATCTTTGAATCCCGCCCAGATCCTAAAATTCCTATAAGAATTAGGTCTCTAAATGGGTAAGTACACTAAAGATTAAAGGAAGGGTGGGGTACAATAGATCTATAAAGGTCGAAAATCACTACCGAATCAACAATCTACAAGGCCAAAAAAAGATCGCGAAACTGCGTGGAAGCGGATCTAAAGCTCTTGTAAGTCAGGAATTGGCGAAAATTAACTTAGAAACCTCAGCAATGGCGAGCTGTATTCGAGTCAGTCAAAACCCAACACTAGGGTTGCATCGACCGATAAAGTAATAAATTTGTAAACAAAATATTTTTTTCCCCACCTCTTCTTATGTTTCTTCTTATCGCCGTCCTCCTCATCGGGATTATGCTTGACGATCCCGCCAGAAATGAACTGGACCTTTTTCTCCGGAGAATACTCGTGGGTGCGGTATCCCGAGGGATCGGAGAGGATGCCCTCCGACTCCGACTCCGTCTCGTCGTCGACGAGCGTCACAGAGCTGACGAGTCCCGTGTCAGAGTCCGTGATCTGGAGGATCGGGGACTGCTGGTAGCTGTTGGGAGTGGCGGTGGCGAAGGAGGAGGGCGGGCCGGCAGTGGACGAAGGCGTGCTAGGCGCGGGGGTTTCAGAGGGGGTGTTGGTTTGGGACGAAGACGCGCGGCGTTTTGAAGACTTCGCCACCTTCAGCGGCACGTGCATGTGCGGGTAGCTCTTCTTACGATGCACTGAAACAAAAAAAAAAAAATTTTATGGGTATTCTTAAAATCGCAATACTAATCAACAGCAAATTGAATGTTAACTAACATTAGCTATTCATTTTAGCTATTCTTTCTTAACTTTACAGTTTGCGCCCTTTGAATTGACAAAAAAAAAAATTAATATCGAAGGACTGCTTCTCAAATCAACGCAGTCACGAATAGCAGAAAAAATAAGCAACAATAATATATTGGACGAAGACAGTATGGAATGTATTTTTGTGATTCCAAGACTGGCGGTGGTTGGTATTTATAGTATGGAGGCGTTTTCTGATCCAGGAGACCATATTTGATACCCAGTTATTGATGAATCAATTTCGCAAGTTGATTAAGTCGTTCCAAATTCGCATAGTCAGACAGAATTGGACAGTCCGCCATAACGTGTTCGATTGATTCGCCAATAAGGCCAAATGTCCGTCACATTTAATTCTAGGATACGCTTCTCGTAATTCCTGCTTGTAATAATTCGGTTTTGGATAGCTATAATGAATCCCTCAGTCTCCGGGTAGAGAAATCTTTCACTAATTGTAAGCTAATGTGGAGAAGCACTCCTGTCAGTATGATCTTCGTTAAGAAGGTTGGGGTATTTTACATGGAAGACGTTATCTTTCCAGGGTTTAGGGTAAATTTTGAAAATTAGAAGAGAATGACAGCTTAGGTTAGGTTAGCTTAGGTTATGTTAGGTTAGGTTTTTTATAAATAAAATAAATTTTGAAAATTAGAAGAGAATGACAGCTTAGGTTTAGATGAGTATACCCATCGTCTGCCATCATCACAGATTTAATCAGGTCATCATTAGAGCATAACAATGTATTCCTCATGTTCTCTTCTCCAGTTCTGCACAAATTGAATATGATAATTAACCGCTTCTTCCTTTTCGGGGAGACATAATCAACAGATATCACTGTTTCTATCACTATATCTACAGTGCGTAGATTAATACTTTATTATGGGTATGGGTAGATTGATAATCGCGTAACTGAGAGACTTTAATTACTTGGATTATTATTTTCATATTTTCTCTTTCCATTATAATTTTCCTTTTAGTGTGGTTCTTTTTACACTTCCTCCGAAAGGTACACCTAAGGAAAAGCCCGTGGCTATGCCGGCCAAAAAAAAAAGAAGCCAGCACCGGCGGCGGCCAGACCAGCTGCTGCTACCCCAACTTTTGTTGCACCAAGTCAGCCCAAATACCCAAGATAGTATATCCGAAGCTCTTGTTAACCTCGACAGGAATTATCACAAAAAATTAATTGCTATCCTGTTGACAGCCAAGCAGCCATCAAGGTCCAGGATCATGCACCATCAGATCCCCACGGGTATGCGACTGTGTGGGAAAGCTAAACAAGCTGGGCAGAGAAAATAAATTAACGCTATACTGGGTACCAGGACACACGGGTATAGACGGAAACGAAGAGCCGATTACCTAGCAAACAAGGAATCCAGTAATCCCTTTATAGATCCGGAACGAATACCTTTTGCGGTATGAGTTTGAACACCATCCACAAAAGTTTAGATGAAGAAATAAGAGAACAATGGATGAAAGCCTGAAAAGAACTTCCAGGGCTAAAACAATCCAAAGTAATGCTGGGATCTGTTAACCAGAAAAGACCAAAAGCTTGCCAGAAACTAAACAGGAACAAGCTTAGAATTCTGACAGGAGTCCTGCCGGGACACCGCAGACTTAGAAAACACCTCAAGACCATAGGCCTAGAGGAAGATGATAGATGCAGATTCTGTGGTTCAGCAGAGGAAACTCCATACACCTGCTCAAAGACTACAGAGCACTGCTCCGCTAGAGACAAATGTACCTTGGGGCCCACTGCTTCAACGCAGAGTAGCTGCAGTCCTCGAATCCCACCCAGATCCTGAAATTCCTAAAGGAATTAGGACTAGAGGAGGCTAATAATAATGTAGATTTGGTGGTGACGACTTGTACTGCGACCTTAATAGAGTTATTGTACTCCACCCTCTTCCTCAAAACGTTGGAATACTTATCCATTTAGAGCATGGGTAAGTTACCAACGTTTAGAGGAAGAGGGTGGGGTACAATAGATCTATGAAGGTCGCAGTACAAGTAGTCACCACCAAATCTACATTCTACAATCTACCATGTGCCAAGCAGGAACCGTATGGATGCGTTTAATATGATTAAATACCCCTTGCCTCCGTAAGCTCCCCTTGACTGCGATGAAGAAAATTAAAGACACCAAGTGTGCACCAAGAACACCATAGTGTGTGTAATTACACACACTATGGTGTTCTTGGTGCACACTAGGGCTAGCGAGGAGCACTATATGAAATCGGCCCTAAAGAAATTGCATGGCTTCAGCGTAGCTAAAGTCAATACTTAAGAATGATGGTAAGAAGAAGGTTTACGTAATGCTCGCGAGGGATTGATTGATGTTGCGAATAAGATTGGAATTATAGAAATTTTAATATCAAAAATTATTAACATTACTGGATTTAAATTGGATAAATAAAGAACAAGCGAAAGTGATTTTTTTTTGAGAAAATATATTTCAGATAATTGGCAACATATGTAAGTTAATAAAGTTGGCACAAGTCTAGCCAATTACACTTAATAAATCATTTCTTGCTCTCCAACCAGTAGTGTAACAGTCTACAAATAAATCATTAAAACTGAATGATCAAACAATTCGCCAAGGAAAATTCTGTGAAATGTTTACGCGATTTCTAAACAATTTTACACAAAATTTGCTAATATTTACGTAAAGAGATTTCCGTTTTGCGAGAGAATTGATTTTTGTAATATATTGTAATAAAATTCTGATTATGAAAAACGTGTTTTCGTCGGCGGCTAAATTTAGACAAACAATGTTTGAGAAAATCGAGTGCGAAAGGAGAGGAAAGGACTTCAGTGGTTTCTGTTCAGTGAATATTTGATTAAAAACGAATTTTTTTTTTGCTAAAAATATCGTTGGAAAAGACTTTTATTACAAAGTTCAGTTCTAAAAGGAGATACTTTTATGATTTAAATTGAGAATATAATAAACTCTATTTATCTACTCGCACGTCAAAATGAACAAATTATAAGTAAAATATTGTATGCGAAGAATGCCATTATTATAATCGTGTGTAAAAGTATCCAAATCGTGCGTAAAAGTTTAATGTAAATCAAATGGAGTTTCATTATTAAACGAATTCTGTTTTTTTGTTACTATGACAACAACAACCAGCGTTACTAAACAAAAAACATAGATGTAGTGAAAATAAATTTTCTGACTTAAAATTGAATTAATCTTTCTTATTTTGAATCAAGAAGCCTCGCCCTGTCAGTTTGGATTTATCTCGCTCTAATATAACCTAACTTTACCATAACCTAATCTATATTAAATCTACGTTAACCTAGATTCAAGGAACAGTTGCCATGAGCCTCATAATTTAAGGGGCCTCACTTTCCATGATTCCAAGGTAGCAAAATCAAATAGCGCGCGCTCCGGCGCTCGTATTTTTAGAACACAATACAGAACATAAACTGTGAATTTTTCCCTTTTGTCCTGCATGTGTAAGTGAGATGTGAGAGTCTTGTAAAGAAACTTTCTTTGGTACTATCCAAATAAAAAAAGCCAATTTATAGTTTCTTCAGTGGAAGTCCAAAAAGATGAGAGGTCTTAAGACACATTTTGGCAGCATTTCCTTACATAGCGTTTCTAAAACTAGATGATCTGCAAGAATTGACGCTGTTAAACCTGTGGCTCTACATTTAAAATCTTTACGACCGGATTTAAATGAATTAGATTTAGGAAGTCAGCCAACCGAAGCACATATACAAATTTTTGTCTGTTAAGAAATATTTGTCAAAATTTGAATGTGCTTTAATGTTAATTTGGTTCAAATTAATGACATTAATACACCTAACCAATCTCATTATCGAAGCCCGAAAAGCAACTTTGAATATAGAAAAATATAATATTAGCCGCCTAATTGAAGTTTTATATCAATTTTTGCATTAAATTTGAATAATGAACAATTCGATAACAGGAACTATAGATTTTGTGAAGTGAACAGAGACAAGCTTTTGCAAAATCCAATGATTGAAATTGAAAAAAAAATCATTTAATGTACTTGGTAATACCAATCTTGGGTTAAACCGGAGTTTTGTGCATGTAAGCCGTTACAGAAATTAGAACTAACGTAAAAAGAACTTGTCTAGTGTTCGTTTAGTCCACTAGTTCGTTTAGTCCTCGAGTAAACATTTAATAGTATATTACGTAATGAGAGTTGTAAGAAGCATATTACGTACGAGCGGAACAATTACTGTAATTCCGCGAGTAATTATGTACTATACTTTATCTACGACCATACTAATTTGTTTCTGTTTAATAAGAAAAATATGTTTGATGTAATACCTTCAACCTTATTTAACTTGATAGAAATGAAAAGAAATACTATTATTCACATTTATTTATAATATTCACAATGGTTACATACCTTTTTATTTAGAACTTATTTGTAGTTTTCGTTAGATTTAAACGTGAAAAAACGAAATGAATGACAGCTTCTATGTGAATGATGTGACGTTTAATGATTGTTTGAAAATCTCTGAGTACTATATTTAAAAATAGTATCAACGTGCAGCTCTCAACCAATCAACGAATCGTAAACCAAACGTTCATGGGTGATTTTTAATTATTACATAACATTAATCGCGGATTGTTACATATGTGTGCGGTATGATGTATTATTTACATAGTCCACGAACTGTACAATAATGGGCATTTACAATAGTGGTCGTAGATAAAAGAATTTACCTCGGCGAAATGTTTGAACATTCGGTTTTAATGATTGATTTGTAGACTGTTACACTGGTTGGAGAGCAAGAAATGATTTATGAAGTGTAATTGGCTTGATTTGTGCCAACTTAAGACCCCGATACAAAAAAAACTCTAAAGTAAAAAAATAAAATTTCTCTCTTGACCTTTCAACTTCTTTACCTTAATATACCTTACTACCTTAAGTACCTTAATATACCTTAAGTACCTTAATAATATACCTTATTGTACCTTAATATTTTGATGATGAGCGTCGCCGCGTTGGGGGGGCACTATGTCAAGAAGTATAATTAGTATGAGAATGAGATGAGAACCAATGATCTTAGTCATAACATAACGAGGTTCCAACCAGTAGACCAAGAGTTACGAGGGTATTCAAGCAATATAAAAAGACTTAAAGAAAATTGGAATTCTATTGTCATTGAGTGCAAAATAAAAGCAACAGATAATGATGTAAATACAGAATTTACCACAAATCGCCAGTTGAAAGACAAAATATTTGCTGAAGAATACTATTGTAATAATGTTTTCGACAAAAACATCGATTCAATAGTAGATGGGTTTACGTGTAGATTTCAAGCCAGAAATTCTATTTGCAATTTATTTGAAGTTTTATGGAATTTTAACAATATGGATTAGGAGAATTTAATTTTAGCGGCACATGCATTCCAAAAGAAATACGAAAAAGAACTAAGTGAGGATATTACCCAAGAAATATTACTGCTGAAGCGTATATATAGTACTTATCTTCAAAATCAAAATTACAATTTTTTATTATCGGGAAGAAACAATAATTTTTTTTGTAGATTCAGCAGTATTTTAAATTGCTATGTAGATATAAATAAACACTATAATTATGCCCATAATTATGAAAGTGGTCTAAGTCAAAATTAGAAAAGAAAATAGTTTATCAGTTATTTCGCACAGCATTATTTTAAACTAAATTTATTTAATGTAATTTTTACGATATCGTCAATAATAAACCATTACGTAGTGGTTGTAATTTCAAAAATATATGGAATTCATTTAGTGTTAATAATGTGGTGTTAAATAACTGATAAACTCATTTTTTTTAAATTTTGACAGACCACTTTCATGATTATGGGCACAAATAATGTATGATACACGTGTGTGAAAGGCTTTTGAGCACTCATGGCCATTGAAGCACTCGCATTTGTGTCGCTTTAAAACTTCGCAAGTCATGCACAAAAGCCCTTCTTCACACACTTGTGGCACAAACTAATATTTATTAATACCATTTTGGGTAATTTGTCTTCAATTATTAAAACTTAATCAAAATAAAATCACAAATTACAAAGCGATTCTAAAAAACAATACGTCTGAATCTTGAGATTTTTTCATAACAAATTATAAATAAGTCAAGTTTTTTCTAAAACTATAAACAAGCTTTAAATACAGAATTTTCAGGCACAATTTCATTTGATCTTATTGCTAGTCGAAAGCTTGTACCATAATCTGAATAGTAATATAGAAGATTCCCAAATTCTTCAATGAAAAGTTCCCTCTTGTTTTACACCTAACACACTAAATTACGTTCCAGATTTAACAGCACATTTTATCACGTACTTCATTTTGTGCACAACACATACATTTTATTACCGGATTTGTTAATATTAATATTATGCTACATTAAAGAAGACAAAAAATCCTAGTTTTAGATAGTACAATATTCGCAGCTAATACAAACACAGAAGCAAATACATATACCAACCAAAGGCAAAACAAGACACACAAGGGTAGGCGAATAGAATTAAACAGACAAGACTAAACAGAAAAGACTAGATGGACAAGATAAGACGAACAAGACTAGACGAACAAGACTAGACGGACAAGACTAGACTGACAAGACAAGTAGGACAAGAATAGACGGACAAGACTAGACCGAAAAGACTAGATGGACCAGACTAGACGGACACGACAAGACGGACAATACTTGACGGACAAAACTGGACCAACAAAACTAGGCGGACAAGAATAGAAGGACAAGACTAGACGGACTAGACTAGACGGACAAGACTAGACATACAAGACTAGGCAGACAAGATTAAACAGACAAGACTAGACATACAAGACTAGACAGACAAGACTAGACAGACAAGACTAGACAGACAAAACTAGACAGACAAGACTAGACAGACAAGACTAGTCAGACAAGACTAGAGAGATAAGACTGGACATACATCATTAGACAGACAAGACTGGACAGACAAGACTAGCTAGAAAGACAAGACAGACACGACTAGACAGACACGACTAGACATACAAGACTAGACCGACAAGACCAGACAGATGAGACTAGACAGACAAGACTAGACGAACGAGTGTAGACAGACAATATTAGAGAGACAATACTAGAGAGGCAAGACTAGATTAGACAGACAGGACTAGATAGACAAGACTAGACAGATAAGACTAAACAGACAAGACTAGAGAGACAAGACTTGACAGACAAGATTTGACAGACAAGACTAGACCAACAAGACTAGACTATACAGATAAGATTAGACAGACAAGACTATGCAGACAAGTATAGACAGACAAGACTAGATAAACAATACTAGACAGACCAGGCTAGACAGACAAAATTAGATCGACAAAACTAGATGGACAATACTACGCCGTTAAGACTAGGATAAGTTAGAGATGTTTTGTAGTGAAATTGTTTATGAAATAGTGTTTTGTTTTATAGGAAGATTGTGGAATTACGTGTGAAAATGTATGGATTTAATTAATACTTCGTGAACAGAGACAAGTTTTCATTTTCATAGAGCGGCGGGTTTGACGTGGAAAATCCATAGACACGCCGTTACGTAAAACAATTTATTGGGAAAACTGGTGTAAATTAAAGGGGAAAATGTTCGTGGAAAGTTGGAGTGTTAGTAAGGAAGTTTCGAGACAGTTGCTGGTGTTTGAAGGATTAACAATTCAACATTTGGAAGCAACAACATTAGAAGAAATTTTGAATTTAAAATTTCGCAGTAAAAAAATCAATCTTGACAAACAATCTACATCGCCTAGCTCGTCTTGTCGTCTAGTTTAAGTGCTGTAGTTGCCGAGAGTTTTGTAAAAAAAAACGAAAACACACTTTTTTCCTGATTAAAATAATGGATTTTGTGGCAATCTTTTCTGAAAATCTTTAGCCTTTTTTCAGGTTAACCAAAGTATGGAAGTGCTGAACACGATTTTCCAGTTTATTTCGTACAAATGCTCAAAATGTTCAAGATATGGCGATTTTCCAATTTTTAGCAATTTCCTTTGACTTTGAAGTTTTTTCTACAGAATAATAGACCTTTTCATAATTGATTTTTTTGTGTGCATGTGTCAATTTTCGACATGTTTTTCGGGCAGTTTTTGACGTATATCCAGTGAAAATAACAAAATGTGCCTGAAACTCATATTCCCGCCTTTTAAGCATGGCGGGCGCTCATGCACTTAACTAATCGTAAAAAGGTCTATTTTTCCGAATTCCTTACGCATATTTCGAGACTAAATTTATAGAAATCGGTTGCCCGAGAAGTGATAAAATACCTCCAGCGGATCGATGGCTGGTTCGATGCGATTTTTTTAATTAGAACCTTCCTAAGAAATTGATATATGATTCGGACTAATTTTGGAATGCTGAATTGATTGGTGAAAACTAGAAGTCTCTGTGATAAGTCGTTCAAAAGTTATGACATCTGAAATCTGCGGAAAATGTATTTTCTTAATTTAATTTAATTTAACGATTTATTGCTCAACAGTTTATATGACCAATGACAGAGCAAATATAAGATTAGTTACAATTAAACAATAATATATTTAATTTTTTTTTTAATACAAACAAGGTAACACAGGTTGGGCACATAGAACAATTAAACATAAATAAAAATAAAGAATCAAAAAAAAAAAATACGAATACAAATAAGTAAACAATTAATATATACACTTAACAGGGCATACAAATTCAAAACAAAATGGGATAATATATAAATGTATCCTGAGTAAGAGGATTAGAATAAAAGATTAGTCTCCTAGGCTTTTGAGGGTTTTAGTTTTAAATGCCGCGAAAGTCCCAAAAATGTCACACTCGAGCCTAATTGAATTGTACAAAGAGCAAATCTTAAACAGTGGCGGAATCAGGGATATTGAACCGCTATATGGCGGGTTATAAAAAGAATCCGTTTGTCTACTCGCAATTCCAGGCACTAGGAAATTAAGATTGTTTATAATTTCAGGAGAGTCAATCACGCCATGAATGGCCTTAGAACTTGAGAACCTATAACTTTAACCTTAAAATTATTAAATATTGGTAAGACCTTACTACTTTATAGATAATCATATAAAAATATAATAAACTCGGAACTCAGCCTGGATATATCTGGAGTCTTTTTAGGACTACCAAAACAATTCTCATGTGAAACTTGTCAGTTACTTACTGCTTTCAGTTCACCTTCGAGGCACTCAACAAAAACAAAAAAATAACATTGTTTTTTAAGATCATGACTTTACCTTAACTTAAGTGATTAGCCATCTGCAGACGTAGTAAGTAACTGACAAGTTTCACATGAGATTTGCTTTAGTAGCCCTAAAAAGATTCTAGGTAGACCTAAAAAGAATATTATAGAGCTCCGAAAATAACTATAGTAAGGCCAACCTTAATATGTAGAGCGGAGAATGAGATTCGGTGGAAGGGTAAAAGGTGTTGATATTTGGAAGGGTTAGGGCCTAGTCTACATTTGTTGAACCAATTAACAGTATAACTTGTAAGTGCTTATAGGTTTTTGATTGCTTTTGGTAGAGATTTGGTACGTGATATGAGGGCCGTACCATCGGCATAATGGAGAATGTAAGGGGAAGGTTTACGATATTGCGAAAGTTGAGGTCCATATTAAAGATGTGACAGAACGAGTTGTAAAGTAGGGTTAATATTGGTAAACCTTGGGGAACACCTTGAAGAGGGGTAGGAAACGTTAGAGTGTGCTTAAATTGACTTTAATACATAACTTTCACGTAGGAAGTCTTTTATCATGAAAAAAATATATGAGAGGACGTTTAATTTGTGCAAACTATGTCAAAAGCTTTGTTTATGTCGAGGAAAAGGGCGGCGGGAAAGGGAGTGTTGATTAAAAAGGTGAGAGGTTTGTATATTGTTTGAGAGGATGACAAGTGGATGTATAGTGGAATGGGAAGGTTTAAAGCCAAATTAGAAGCAAGGAATCTTATTTTTCAAACAAGTCCAAATGCGGCCTTGCAGGACTTGTTCAAAATTTTTACCCAGAACAGGAAGTAGGGGTAATTGGTCTGTAACTTTTGTCTTGGCCGGTTTTTAATAGTGAGTTGATGGTACCGGATTTCCGAGAAGGGGGAAACACTTGAAATTTCACATTTACTCAATTATATAATAGAAGACGAAAGCGAAACAGCCTTTTATATTCCGTATCCTTACTTTCAAATAAAGCAAAAAGATTAACAATTATTAAATGAAAAATATGTTTTATTAAGGAATTAGAAATTCGGTCAGACATGTTCGGTTCATTTTCAGTCTACGTAAAACAATTTACAAACATTTCTTCGAACAATTCTTCATCAAACATTTGTTCGAATGTGATCCGAGAGATGCATTTGTTCAAATAAAACAAATGTAACTACTAACGTGTCACCTTTCCAGAGAGAGTATGACAAACTTAGACAGACGACATTTTAAACCAAACAATGATGGGAGAGTATGTAATCTTTGGGACCATTTCATAGACAATGAAAAGGAGGCAAGAACTTTCAAAAACCTAGCACAAGCAATGATAAGGGTCAGTACAATACTTGTACTGGTACAATATCAATGATAACAAGGTACAATATCTTCTTAGTCTTGTCTTCATGTCTGAAGAGTTGTGACACCAAGGTTAAGTACACTGATTGCTTAGTTGTTTCCATTGCTTGTGATCTTGCCTTGCTGTATTTTTCCCTCAATTTTGACCTGTACGATTAACTTCTCCAAGTTGTCTTGTGCTCTTCTGGTTACGTGTCCAAAGTATTCTAGGATGCGTATTCGACATATTGTGGACAATCGGTCTTGAACTTATTATCGGTTATTTATTAACGCTCATTTATTATCGATGCATTACTTCTCAGTGCCGTCCAAGCTATCCGGAGCATTCTCCTCCAGCACCACATCTCAAATGCATCTATGCGTTTTCTGTCGAAGGACTTTATTGTCTATGACTCAGAACCGTATGCGAATATAGAGAACACTAATGTTTTAACCAGGGACACTTTTCTATTTTTAGTTATTTGTCTGTCTTTCCATATCTTGACTAAGTTGGACACTGCGGTTCTAGCAATCGATATTGGTCTTCTAATTTCAGCTTCACATCCTCCCCTTGTTAGTTATTGATGCTCCCAGGTAAATAAATTCCTCGACAATGTCGATGTCATTATGCAGGTTTTTATACTCCATACTCCATCTGTATTGTTTTATTCCTATCTATGAGCATTAGTTTATTCTTGGTCCAATTAATCTCCAGACCCAAGGGTTGGCTTTCATTCGCCACGAGTTCAATTAATCTAGCAATTTCTTCTTCGCTTGTTGCTACTAAAGTGGTGTCGTCAGCGTATCTCAAATTGCTTATTTTCTTACCATTAATTGCTACTCCTCCCTTGAAATTTTCTAATGCGCGTCTCATTATAAATTCACCATACACATTAAATAGTCTACGCGACAATATGCACCCTTGACGCACTCCTTTGCTTACTTTAAAGACATTTGATGTTTTGTTATCAGACAGGCTTCGTTACTTTTATACAGACTGCTTACGAGGGATATTAGATGCGTTGGGACTCCCATTTCTTTTAATACACGCCATAGATCTTTCCATTGCACACAGTCAAAGGCTTTCTTACAGTCTATAAAACATAGAAGTGTTGCAGCATAGCAACATAGCAGCATAGGTGTGTTGAACTCGCGTGCCTTCTCTATTACTTGTCTGATGTTATATAACTGGCCTCTGGTCCCTCTACCTTCTACGAAGCCTGCCTGCAGTAATGATACCATATCAAAATTATGAGGGCGGTATAATCCTTGTACGGGTACCGTAGCATAAAGCTGTGACTAGGGAAAAAGTTATCTCCCAAACCTATCTTTAGAAATGATAAATGGGGCAAGATACAATCTGAACCATCATTGCAAAGGGAGTACTACTGTCCTACTTCTCATATGATTGTTCTTATACAGAGAGAGTGCTCTCTGTATAAGAACAATCATCCAATGGATGAATTATCGATAATGTGGAAAAATACAATAGGAAACAAGACCGCAGTGTTAAATAAATCACAATATCAACTTAATTTGGGACACCATGACCTTGTTATTTCAAAATATTCTGTAGCGTTAACGTCCCAAGTGTAATTGTTACAGGATGAGGACCAAGGATCTTACCACATACGAGGTTGCAACCAGTAGACCAAAACTTACGAGAGTATTCAAGCAATAAACTTACGCGAGTATTCATTTTCTCCGTAGTTTCTGGGCTCGCCGGAGATGGAGGAGTCGTGCAGCCTGTCCAAGTTGAACTTGTCGCCGCTCTCGGTGTCCATCGCGAACACCTTGGCACACTCCTCGTCCAAATAGACTTCCGCGCCGTTCGATTCACCACCTCCATCGTTCTGCAAGAAATACAAAAAAAAATCAAATAACACAAGATTCAATTTGGTAATAAAAAATCAGAAGAAATTTATATAGAAAAGGAAGGCTTCTAATATCAGTTTATTAGAGGAGTTGTTGGATAAAAATAATACGCATGGAGGTGAGATGAGTTTTGCTAAGATTAGGGAATTGGCCAATAGCTGCATGAAAGTGGAGGAGAAGAAAAGAATGCAAAGGACTAATTGAACTTTAAGGAGACATTTTAAAACAGCTACAATGAAAGTGGAGGAGAAGGAAAGAATGCAAAGGACTGACTGAACTTTAAGGGGACATTTTTTCAAAATATATAGATAAACCTATAAATCATAAGATAAACCTAGACCCAAAGACTATTTTTTTAATTTTTTATTTAACAAAAAAATTAAAAAAAAACGTAATTACAGTTACATACAATTACAAGATTGCACCTAGGTACGGTTTACTTGTATGTGCATTGACAGTAGATGTCTATAAAAAGAAAAAGCGCAGACAGTAGTATTGTGTAAATAAAAGTTGATCTAAATGCAAGCAGAAGTGAACCTTATGTCATAGTATTAAAAGTAACATCAGTAGTAGTCTGTTAGTGGAGTAACAAAATTATAAAATAAATTTATCCTATAAGTCTAATGTTATCCTTTTCTATGAGTATTTAAATACCCAGAAGTATGATTTCCATATCCATTAAATTTGAATCTCTACAATTAGATTGACATTTATTTGTTTTTATTAATAAACCAAATTTAATAAACTATTTTAATTATTATCAATTTTAATAAAATTTTAGATTTTAATTTTAGATTTTAGAGTAGAATAGCTAGTCTAGATAGATAGTAAATACACTAGTGTAGACAGACAAGACTAGACAAACTAGATAGATAAAACTAGATAGACCGGACAGTCCAGATTGTAAAGACAAGACCAAACTAACAATACTAGATAAACACTCAAGACAATACAGATAAAACTAGACAGACAAATAGGACAATTCATGATACAAAAATCATAATCGAATCAGGCGAAGTCTTGGAGCAAGAACTGCACAGCGATGTTCCACAGGGCTCATTACTTGGTTCTTCACTGTGGAACATCCTGTACGATGGAGTACTTAGGCTAAAGCTACCCGAAGGTGTTGAAATAATAGGACAAAAAATGCCGGACGATATTCCTCAACAAAATGGCGGACGATAAAGATTTAAGCGAAAAGCTGTGCGATTATTGCAAGAGAAAAGTCAAAGAACCATTAAAACGTGTCAAATGTAAGCGCTTAAGCGCAGCCACCGTGTCCTCGTCACGAAACAGGTCGACAACCATACCAGCAAATGTTCACAGAAATAACCAACTACCTAAATCAAATGAAGTAAGAAATAACTCACACAAAGAGACTACAAAAACCAGAATAAAGATAATATAGACAACGATTTCAAGTTGGGTAGAAGAAGGAAGAGGAAAAACCATTCCATTGGAAGCTGTAAGGTCTCGGACGAAGAAAAGGCTTCTCGGGAATAGAGTTATAACCCAATAGAATCTGGATGTTTGTTTCAAGAGACAGAGACCATGTTACAGTAGATATTATAACAAATTACTTAGCAATAAAAAACAACAAGCCGAGCAGCGTCTTCTCAATAGAACACCTACAAAATTAAACCCAAGAACAAATAATAAGTGTCTCAAAAGAGTCTCTTTAGACCTCAAATAAACGGTCTACGAGCAATCGTTCTGGAATAAAGTATTTTGAATTTGAATTTGAGGTGTTGATGATATTGTTCTGGCAGTAGCAGACGAAGGGAGAGTAATGAACCGTGCAAATAGGGCGATTGCACATATTGATAAATTGATGGAGAAAAAGCGGTTAAGGCTGGCCCCTGAAAAAATGGAAGTTGTTCCACTGACCGGAATGAAGCATGTAGCGCCGATAGTATTTAAGATCAGAGGCATAACCATAACGCCCAAAAAGGCAGTTGAATACCCAGTGTGATTATTGACATGAAGTTATGTTTTACACCAAATATCATGCGAGCAGCGACGAAAGCCCTCAAGTTATCAGCAGCGCTGGAAAAGACGATGCCCAATGTCGCTGGACCAAAAAGTAGCGAGAGAAAGATATTGTGCTCGGTCGCTCATTCGGCAGTGCTCTATGGCTATGCCATAGAGCACTTAGAGCACAAACTATCATCATTCGCGACCCAACATTTTGTGTAAAATTTTATGGAGACCCCTGGATGGAAAGTAGACGTTTTAAATTTGACATTTGAGATATTAACATTTCATAATTTTACTGCCAACTGATTCTTACAACAAAGCCTTAATTTTTTTATGAATTTGACGACCCAAAAAAAAAACTCTTTCGGCCCCTCTGGGGCTCGTGACCTACTATTTGCGCACCACTGCTCTGGAGGACTTTTGCATTTTAATTCACTTCTCGGGCAATTTTTAACCAATTTGCACAAATTTAGACTCAAATGATGCGTAAGGAATTTAGCTAAATCAGTCTCTAGGAAAAACTTGCTATACGTTAGAGCAGTGCTTCTCAACCTTTTTTGTTGATGTACCCCTTTAGCCCGTTAGTTGTTTCTAAAGTACCCCCTATAGTTGTGTACCCTAACCTACCCCACCCTACCCCTTATATGTTTGTATGTAAATTTAATACTTACTACTAGGGCTTGAGCGCCATAAGAAACTCTAACTAAGTAATTATAACTAGAAGTGGATATCTTATATTACATAAATAATAGCAAATTAAATCAGGTATATATTATTTATTTATTATTATTTGATAAGTATATTATATAAAATCACAGAAGTTTCAATATAAGCATAAATTACATTTTTAACATCCAATAGGTAATTTGGATGTTAAAAATGTAATTTATGCTTATATTATTCAAATTATTCTACAAATATTTTTAACAAAATTTAATGGGATATTTGTTGCGATAAATATTCAGCAATGTTTTCAAAATTTGGTTCCCACGTTGTTAACTGACAACGTATGTCTGCTGATGCTTCAAGCCTGTTTCTTTTTTAGTTTTTGTGTCACAGTATTTGGCAAACCCGCATTGGATAAACTTTAACTAGACCAGCCCAAAATGACGATAAAGATACAATAGAAAGCAATTCTTTATATATCGTGTCAGTAGAAATGTCATCAGTTGCTCTTCTTCCGTTGTTGACAAGCTATTTTTTTTTTATTTGTAGAAAAAGGATTTACTATCCACATATAATTTTCAATTTCATTATCATCAGGGAAATAATTGTTAAATGAAGCCAACAGATCCTCAAGATGTTGAATTATAGCTTTTTTAAATCAGAATGAACGAGAATCTTCTTTTCTAACATATAATAACTCAATTTATCAAAATGACTTTGCTCTGTCAAATTCTCCTGACTTTGCTCTTTTCTTCCACATTGAAATTTTCATCTTGAATGCAGAAATTTTGTCATTGGCAGTGAAAATATTATTTTTTCCCCTTGCAGTGATAATTGAAAGAAATTTAATGCGTTAAGTTTATCAAATATGTCACATAAATATGCTACACCTTGTAAAGTATAGTCGGAAATCATAAAATCATTATGTAGTTGTATTTTTTCCTTAGTTGATTTCTTCTGAACGTAAACAGTCGTAATCACTGCCCATTTCAGTACAAACCTGCCTCAAAAGTCTAGTATTTAACGCACTGTTTTTTACAAAGTTAACTATATTTGTTAGTGCCTTAAAAAATTCTTTTAAAGACTGAGGAATGTTTTTAACCACTAAATTTTCTCTGTGGAGAATACAGTGGCTACTTGAACAAGATGGATGTGCCACTTCTTTAATTCTTACGACTACACCAGAAACTGGACCTTGCATAGCTTTAGCTCCATCAGTGTACTTTTTCCAATCTATTTCATTACTTTGAATGAAATCATCAATTTTATTGAAAATATCACAACTCGTAGTTGTATTTTTTAGGTCGTCGCACATTACGTCGCTGCGCCTGACAAGTTCCATATGTGATATTTGTAAGGTTTTGGGAAACAACAAAAAACGTGTTATTGAATAAACAAACGGAAACACTGCAAAGTTATTAATGCAATATGATAGACATTTATTTGGGACATATTAGAAATAAACATTTTGCCATAAATATTTCTTATTTAATGAGTTAGATTTTTTTTAACCAAAAAGTGCACATAACTGGTTTAGAACCGTCTAAAACAATGACGTATGTGCATCATTGCACATGAAGGATTTGGCAATGTGACACTTTTTGTTATTAGGTTTATGACTATGTGATCTTTATGTTTTCTTAGATTATAAAATACAATAAAATTATTAGGAATTACCAGAACTATAAAATAATCACTAGTCCTAACAATTATAATATCAAATATAACGAGGTCTTATTGTAGCCTCTTTTAACAGTTAATTCTTATTTATAATTTTAACATCACAAACAGCATTTCACAGCATTTAATATTAAAAATACCCATAGAAAAAGAAATGGAAACTTCTATAAAAAAAAACAAATAAAAAACTTCTATAAAACCTGTCGAACAAACATGTGTTACAGATCAAACAACTTATTAACGCTTATTTTCTAAATTTATCAGACTTAATTGAGTTATAAAGTTACTTTTTGTAATGAAGGTTATCATAAAATGCATGATAGTCGCGATGCATAAAAGGTTTTAAAGACTGGAGACTATCGTATTTGATTTTATCAATTTTTTGGGGATCGTTGTACAGTTGAGCAACAACAAATGTTGGGTTGTAGGCACGAAGTCGCTGAGGTAGGATTTTCCATTCGTCGGGATGCCGTAACTTGTAGAAGAAGATACTACCATTTTTATATAGAAGCGCTCGTATGTCATTTACAGTCGGATCTCCAGCCCTTTTGCCTGGACGAATGGAACAAAGGCAAACATCATCCTCATAATTCTTATAGAAAGTATAATCAGCATGATGACTATGGTATGGTTGCTTAGGTCTTGCTTCCCTCATGCGACTGATATAACTTGGTGCGTAGATTGGAAGACGAACTTTTTCTCCAACGTTGAGTGGACACTGTCTACTTGCATCATAGTATGTCCTTTTTCTAAAATGATCTGTTCGATCTCCAAGCCAGTCTCCTTTGTTAACTTTAGTATAGTTGATGACAGAACTTTATTTCTATTTTGGTAAACACACCCTTCTGAGATAATAATTATTTTTTGTTATAGTTTAATTGAGACTTAATGAAATGTATTAAGCAGCTTGTAAATTCATTAGCCATAACACCTCCATCTCGTTCGTGCCAAACATACAGGTGTACATCTTTGTTATTATTAATATAAATGGACTGATTATGAACATGAAGTTTTTGTTTATAATACTGAACTGACACCAAAATCTTTGGACAAAGGAGAACAGATTGGACATCAACAGTCAGGACAAGTACATCGGATGACTTCATAGTGCGAGCTTCAATATGAGCGTTGTAGGCTTTTTTTTTTTTCAATGTGTAATGTGTACTGCTCTTCTGCGATGTTGCCTTCTTTTTTAGCTGTACATAAATCGCACTGGTCTTTCCTAGGCTTATAAATAGAAATCTTTTCCTCTTCCAATATCTCATTACACAGTTTGCGACAATATTTAGTTTTTGGTTATCCTTGCACCACTCGGTATAAACTCGGAATATGTTTGACTTTGATTCAAAAGTGTCTTCAATGTAAACTCTGTTACTGCTAGAGCGGCAATAGTGACTTGGTACTTTAAGTTCAACCATTCTTTAACAGTAGTTGATCTAATACTTTTCGAAACAGGGTTTTTTATAGTTTTTGATTGTCGTTTTTCATGTTTAGATCTTAATTCCTTTCCTTCCTCTGTATTATCATGCAGCTTTTTAATCCAATCTGACTGATCTAAAATAGTGATAGAATCCATTCAATCACTATTTATATTAAAGGTGCTGACAAAAAAGCTTTTGCACACCTTTATAGTAACATTCTGATCATCGGATAAATAATAGTCATAGGCCAATTGTCTTTGGGGCATATCTTCCGAGTTACTCGTAGTTTTACGTCTTCTTAATACTGGACGCAACTGAACAAGATTTTTTAAATAAGATTTTTTCTCACCCCATGTAGTTAAGCCCCAAAAATAATCAAATAATGGTTTCCGTTTCTGTTCACAAATCAAACCGCATAAATAGCTTCTGTCAGATTTGAATATACAAGAATGGGTACATGATTTTTTTTTAATATATTTTCTAGGTTTCGGTACTAATTCATATCTCGCTTTTTAGCCTGTTTCATCACATTTCCTCTTTCTGCCTGTATATTTTTTGCCACATACCCTCTGTAACTTATTAAACTCCCTTTGTTTTTTATTTATTTCCTCATCACTGTTCGAAAACTCAGATTCAAATATACTATCGTCTTCGTATGTGCAAACCGTATTATTATTTCGCTCTAGTATATCTGTCTTTTCATCGAGGTAGTAGATACCTTTATTGTTTTCCTCAAATAATTCAGTATCCTCTCTTAACTGGCCAGTGATTTCATCAAGAATATTCCTTTTTTTCAATATTATCTGAGATCTCAGGAATGGTACAATCTATTTCTGATTGATCTACAAAACGATCAAGATGTTTTTTGTATGTAACATCTTTTAATTCTTCAAACAGAGCCATGTCGCATGAAGAAAGTAAAAGCAAAGAGGTATGCAAAGAGTGTAGGTAAACTTGCGTGTACCTCTCATACATATACCTATAGCTGATATAGGTATCATACAAACAAATATTAACACAAACACATTCATATTGCTCACTTTAAGGTACTTACAATTAGATATTAATAGTCTTGGGTTTGCTGGCTCATACACCACAACGCTTACAAAGCTAACACGGTTGGTGAGCGACTAAAGACGGAACTCAAATCCTTTATGTGCATTTCTATACATACGAATTTTTCGTAACGGTCAAAATACATATGGAATTTGTTAGAATTGTTTCTTGTTCGAATAACACAAAAAGAACTATATCAAAAGATAGAGAACGAAACGGAGATTATTTTTAGTGATAACAAAATAATGATAAAATGCACATATGGAATTTGGCAGGCGCAGCGACGATTAACAAATTTTCGCGAAGCTCATCATGTACTGACATTTCACAAAAACTAAAAGTACTGCCAATCCGCTGACGTCGGTGCTTTCATCTAACAGTAAAGTAAAATAGGCAGACAACTTGATTCTCCGCAGAAGTTCATTAAGAAGATCGTTTGCACAAAGTGCAATTCGCCTTTTTACGGTATCATTAGAAAGTGGCAATTGTTTTATATTTGTCACTTCTTTAGGACCGAATAGTGTTTGACAAATATCAATGACACAAGGTTTTATTAAATTTTCACCAATAGTATGAGCTTCACCTTGCCGAGCAATGCGATAGCTAACTTTAAATGAAGCTTGTAGTAATTCTTTGCGAGGGGTTGTATATGTTGATTTCATTAATTTAAACTTATTTAAATAAATTTTCTTTTTTTCTTCAAAATAACTAAGTGGTTTATCTTTAAAATTGAAATGAGCATTTTCTAAATGTCTTTTTACCAGAGAGGGTTTCATTGAGTTGTTGCTAAATGTTTGCTCACATATTAAGCATAGAGGCAATTGATTTGATTCCTTGCAGCAGAAATAAAAACCAAAATTTAAATATTCGGGTTGATAGCAACGGCGTTTTGAAGAATTTTTGGATGAAACTAATTGACTGCTAATACTTGCGATTGGTATTTCGCATTTTTGTAATTAAGGTTCAGAATGCTCGGAAGGTTTTCTCGGAAGATTGTTTACCGGTAGTTCTTTTTCCTCCTCTTATCACAAACTTATCCATAATTGTATTTTTCAGATTGAAGCTCTAAAATAGGAGTATAAAATTATGTTTTAGAAAAAAATATTGATTCTACTACTGAAAAACTGAATTTATTTAAACACTTCAGTCAAACTTACTTTCTTCCAACTAATCTGTAAAGGTTTTTATTTTGTGAACCTAGCATTACAATTATTATTATCTAACTATCAATACAAACTAAAAACGAGTCCTAAAAAAAACCCGTACCTAACGAATGCTAATTCATAACGTGCAGAACAATACAAGAATCTTTCAATTTTACTAACAAGCGCAACGGTTTTGCTAAGTATCAAGACGAATGCGCGGTTGCAGTGACACGCAATGCATGGTGGGGTACCATCCAGGCATCGTTATTCAAAATACCAGTAGTCGAGTGTCTAGGCTAGTAGGCAGCCCCTATCTCAGTGAGAAAGTTTTTGTCATTTCTTGTGGTAATAATTTACAGCAAATTGATTAGCATTCGCCATTTTATAATGAAAGTTAAATGTACCCCTTCGATTTAAGATTGTACCCCCAGGGGTACATGTACCCCTGGTTGAGAACCACTGCGTTAGAGGAAATGGCTAAAAATTGGAAAATAGCCTAGCACTTTCAAACACATTTTCCGCAGATTACGTGATATTATAACTTTTGAACAGTTTATCACAGAGACTTCCATTTCTTACCAATCGATTCAACATCCTAAAATTAGTTGGAAAACATATATCATATTCCTAGGAAGCTTTTAATTAAAAAATACCATATAACCAGCAATCGATCCGCTGAAGAACTCTTACATTTTTATTCACTTCTCGGGCAATTTCCAACCGACTTCTACAAATTTAGGCTCCAAAGATGCGTAAGGAATTCGGCCAAATTATTCCATAGGAAACACATGCAATAAGTGAAAGGAAAATAGCTTAAAAATGGAAAATAGTCTATATCTAGAGCGTTTCGAGCATTTGAACGAAATAAACAATAAAATCTTGTTCGTTTTCTTGTTCGTTTTCGTTTTTATACAAGCCTCTCTGAAACTGCAAATCCCAGCGAAATAATTTTCAGCAAATTGAAACTAGATGACAAGACGAGCAAATCGATGTGGAAATATTCAAATTTTTATTGCGAAATTCCGAATTAAAATTTTCCAGAATTTCGATTCATAAGTCCATATCTTGAGAACGGTTGCAGATAATTAAAAACGGATTACGCCATCGTTTTCAGGAGGTTCTTCAGACTTTCTTAAAAATATGAATTAGTTTCTCAGTTCTCTGCTCGGGCGACCAAATTTCGAGAACGGGAGCAAAATGTAATTTGTATATTTACAAGCAGCAGGGAAAATACTTTCAGACACACTTGGAAATTTTTTATTCACTTGATAAATAATGATTTTAAGGAAATACATTTTCTCGCATTTTCCGCACATTTCACGATATATAACGAAAACATAACTTTTGAACGGTTTATCGCACATACTTCCAGTTTTTACCAATCGATACGACATCCCCAAAATTTGTCGGAAAACTTATATCATATTCCTAGGAAGCTTTTACTTAAAAAATACCATCGAACCATCCATCGATCTTTTGGAGCACAAACTATTTTCATTTGCCACCCAAAAAATATTTCTATCGACCCCTCTGGGGGTCGCGACCCATGGTTTGCGCCCCACTGCTCTATGGTGCCCCGGTCTGGGCAAACGCAGTCGAGAAGAGTGTTGGCAGGTGCTCCTATAGCACCCATAGAATTCATGGTAAAAGAAAGGACAGAACTGTACAAAAAACAGTGGACAGAAGACAGAACTGAAGAAAACAACAACCTTTTCCAGGTAAAAGCACTCAATGGGCTTTTTTCAATGGTAAAAGCACTCGATAGGCTGTACAAACAGACAGTGGACAAAACTATTAATAAATAATATACATAAACTTGGAAAAACTGTGGAAAAACCACGAGAGGGAATATGGCTAGAACGAAAATATGGGGAGATTAACTACTACCTCACCCAAGCGTTCAGCGGGCATGGTAGCATGGATGCTTCAAAGAGTACCTGCACAATATCGGCCTCTGACAGTCCGTGTATCTACTGTGGACTAACGAACAGCGCCGCGCACACTGTCTTCGAGTGTGAAAGGTCGATTCTAGAGAGGGACGACTAAACAGCGAAGACAAAAACAGAACTTGGAGTAAAGACACTGTTGAAGGTCATGTTAAAGTCCGAAGATAACTGGACAGTAACGGATGATATGATAAGGAGCATCATCAGCATGAAAGAGACACGAACGTGCCGGACAGATAGCCAGGGACAAACTAATCTGACAAAACGCATGGACCTCTAAGCAAATGATGTGAAATGGGATGTAAGGCAACGAATGCGCGATGGAATAAAAACAACGGCAGCCTGACGACATGTAAAAAGCGGTACCGGATGTTCGTGAATTCCAAGGGGGGCACTTGAAGTTAGCTCTTGTGCAGGGGTGGCAAACCTTTTTATAGCCGCATGCCAGTTTTTAAAAATGTTTACATTTTGAAACGCTAACGTGCCAGGTAACGCAATGTATGAAAAACAAAACATTTTTTAATGAGAGAATTAGTTACCGTATTAGCCTGAACATAAGCCGTCTCATATTTTCCACCTTTGATGTCGCATAAAACTAGATTGAGATTTTTTTAACAAAAATAACATAATATTTCTCTCGCGTGTCAATATTTTTTTTCTACGTGTCAGATGAGACACGCGTGCCATAGGTTCGCCACCACTAGAGTCTATTGCTTGCTACGTTCCCATGAAAAAAAACAGACAGGAAGAGATAAGACTAGATTGCCTAGACTGGATTAGACAAGACTAAATTTACAGGCAATAAACTGACAAAATATGACAGGACTAACAAAACCGGATTAGACAAGACTACAGACAGGACTTAACTGAGAAGATAAGACTAGACTATCTAGACTAGATATCTAGACAAGATAAGACTAGATTGTCTAAACAGGATTTCTCTCGCGTGGCAATAATTTTTTTCTACGTATCAGCTGTGACACGCGTGCCACAGGTACGCCACCACTAGAGTCTAGTGCTTAGTGCGAGATAAGACTAGATTGTCTAGAATTGATTAGACAAGATTAAATATACATTCCTAAACTGAGAAAATAAGACAAGACTACAGGCAGGACTAAACGGACAAGATAGGATTAGACCATCTAGACTGGATTACACAAGATTAGACAGACAGGACTAAACTGACAAGATAAGACTAGACTGTCTAGACTGAATTAGACAAGATTAGATAGACAGGACTAAACTGACAAGATAAGACTAGACCATCTAGACTGGATTACGCAAGATTAGAGAGACAGGACTAAACTGACAAGATAAGACTAGACTATCTAGACTAGATTATCTGGATTACACAAGATTAGACAGACACGACTAAACTGACAAGATAAGACTAGATTGTCTAGACAGGATTTCTCTCGCGTGCTAATAATTTTTTTCTACGTGTCAGCTGTGACACGCGTGCCATAGGTTCGCCACCACTAGAGTCTAGTGCAGGGATGGGGAACCTTTTTAAGAAGTGGGTCAAATTTTGTTCATTGTATTTTTCGTACTAGCTCGTGGGCCACCATATCGGTGGAATCATTTGGAAAAGACGAGGGAGGATAGAGTCTTTGTAAAGAGTACTTTTTTGTTCTCTCTCTCTTTTCAAGGTTTTTAGAAAATTCAAGTTTCCTAGCTCCCTAAGCTTTACATCATTTATGGATTTCATCTCCTTATCGCTATTTGCCACCACTACCACATCATCTGCGAACATCAGACTCCATAGTTTCTCTCTACCTATCACACACCCTCCCGCTTGCTCCCTCTTAAACATTCTTTCCATATCTGCAACATATATCTTACTTAAATCATTATACAAAATTGCTCAATATTAAAAAATCTCAAATTATTCTTAAAAAATGCTGCATACAACTTGTTTCCTGTGTTGAGCAGAGTTATTCCTCGGTAGTTTTCTACTTTGGTTTTCTCTCCATTTTTGTAAATCGGGCATATTACCTTCTACCCAGTCTGCCGGGAATCCCTCCCCTCTACACACCCCAATCATTAGCTTCACCAGCCTTTCTATCATTCCCTTCGTCCCATACATCCACACTTCGTTCTGCATTCCATTTCACCACGGTGCTATTTTCTTTTTTAGTTTCTTGGCCTGCTTCTCTACCTCTGCTAATGTGATTTAGGTACACTCTGGAGCTACCTACGTCTTCCCCATTGCTGTTTCTGCTTCCTCGTCTACCTTTTTCCCTTACAGGAGCCTCGTTCTCGAGCCCTCGAGCCATGTTCTTCTTACTCTCTCATCTTTATCTCCTCGCTCAATGTTTTTTTTTCATTCTCTCCCTGTTTATGTATTTCCACAGCTCTTTCTATGATTTTATTGCTTTTATTTCTCTCTCTTCTTCTAGCTTCTATTTCTTCTTTTCTCTGCATCTTTCTATGTATCTTCTCTTAATTTCTATAAAGCCACTCTTACTTGCTTTCGTCCTTCTCCGTTCCTTTAGCGCCTCGGTTCCTTCCCTTTTTTCAATTCTTATACGCTTCTTAATCAAGTCTTTGTCTTTAAAATCTGGAAATAAAGTAGCACTCTAATAACGCTTGTTTTACAAAGTCCCTTTCCGAAAGAGGTTTCTCGTGGCGAGCAATTCAATGGGCAACTTGAAAACAAGCAGCTGTAATGGTAGTTTATATTTGGAGCACCAAACAACACATTAATAAGTAAATTATTGTATGTGAAAGTTGCCATTATTACAACTGTGCGTAAAAGTCCAATGTAAATCAAATAGTGTTTCATTATTAAACGATTTCTATTTGTTGTTACTATGGCAACAACTCACGTCACTAAACAAAAAACATAGACGTACTGAAAATAACTGACGTGTATTTAAATTGAATTAATGTTTCTTATTTTGAATCAAGAAGTCTCGACCTCTCAGTCTGGAGTTAACTTAACCTAACCATAACCTAATCTAGATTAAATCTATGTTAGCCTAGATTACATCGACAACGACCAAATAGTGTTCCTGTCACTGTGTCTTTTTACTAGTAAGCAATTTTTGCCACGGAGGCGCTGAATGTTCTAATCTTATTGTGTCTCATAATTACAATTTTTCAAAATTATTGGTAAAAAAGAATTATTTTTTTGTAGATTCAACAGTATTTGAACATGTTTGTTTGATAAAATAATGTATGGTACACGTGTGTGAAAGGGTGTTGTGCGTGACTTGTAAAGTTTTCTTTAATCACAATGAGTCCTTCACACACTTGTATAATAAATTGCTATTTTGGAATCAAAAATGCTTTTAAAACACTTTTTGATTTTCTTCTTTCTTTAATGAAAAATAAGTTTTTCTTTCTTCATATGTGGAAAAGCCAAGATTAGGATGCAACTTTTCAAAATGTCTTTTTACATACGTGAAGTAACTTTTTCGTAACAAATTACGCACAGAGTCCTTTTATTCTCTTCAATCACACAATATTTTTCAAACCATTCATTCTGTTTGTTGTGATCTAGGACAGTGGTGCGCAAACCGTGGGTCGTGACCCCTCGGGGGATCGCGAGAGAAATTTTCGGGGTCGCCTAATTCAAATCAAAAATATATTTACCAGTTAAACATTGAAATTAAATTATATTTTTTATATATTTAATAGAACTACATTTTTCACGAAAACAATTGTCTGTTTTAATACCTAATCAGAGCCGTAGCAATGTTTTTGGCGCCCTTGGGAAATATTTAAAGTATATTTATAAATTACATTAACGAGATCCACATATGTAATTTAGGAATTAATTTTATTTTTCTGAATCACAAATTCAAATTTAAGAAACAATTATTACAATTAGTATATTCTTATTTTACAACCGCGTTCGTAAACCTGTCTTGATTGTGTTTATTTTACTTAATTAATTTTTTTTAATGTAATCTAGCGATATTGGATATTTGCGTGGGTTACTCAAGTTACGCGGAAATACAACCAAAAGGGGTATTTCTCGCACTAAAAAACGTGCGCCAGATAATACTTTTAACGCATGAGTAAAAAAAAACCATTTGTTTCCATTGAAAACCATTGTTTCCTAAAATTACGTGTTGAATTCAAACATCTAATAGCGCAGAAACATACATGGTGTTTTTAAAAGAGTGTCGGTGAGTCATCAAATTTTAATTTCTAAATAAAAATATACCTCTTCATACTAATACTAGACTTCAATAATATCTGCGCATACATGTGATTAATTTTCTGAAGTTTTATAGTGTCACAACTTCTATAGAATTTTTATGATTGTTTATATGTTTGCTGCGTTATTTAAAAAAAAACACCCCGTAAATACAAATCACAGAAAGAATTTCATTTTACCTACCTAACAATTTAAAATTAATTCTGTCGATCCGGGGTCGCGACAAAATTTTACACAAAATGCAAGACTGATCTAGGATATTTTTTTTAACGCAGCCGTATTACAGGGTAATAACTAAAAACATATTTAAAATATAATAATTTGAGAAGAAATTTATTATTGATATATTTAATATTCATACTTTTGTGGTTGAGAAACCTTAATAAGGAAATATTAATAGTGTTGCGCCATTGGAAATTTCTAAAAGTTCTAAAATCAATGCCTGGGTCCACTTATAATGCCTGTGTGGGTCAGTGTCTGACTCGCGGGTCATAGGTTCGCCATAACTGGTCTAGTGCTTGCTACGTTCCTATAAAAAAGACAGATAGGACAAAATAAAACTAGATTGTCTAGGCTGGATTAGCCAATACTAAACTGAGAAGTTAAGAGAGGACTGACTAGACTGGATTAGACATGACTACAGACAGGACTAAACTGACAAGATAAGATTAGAGTATCTATACTAGATTAGACAAGATTACACAGACAGGACTAAACTGAGAAGATAAGACTAGACTGTCTGGACTGGATTAGACAAGACTAGATATACAAGTGTAGTATGATAAAATTATATTGTGTAGATAATTAAAAGACTCGTGTTAATTAGTAAGTAATTAAAAGTAAACGTGGAGATTTATTGGCTTTGCAAGTGCACTGAACATCAAGAATAATTATTGGTAGTCAGTGCAATTAATTAGATTGCAAAGCTTGCTGGAACAATTTAACTCCCATTTGTCAACTGGTTCTAACTAAACTATTCATTTACTTTTATATTTAGTTTGTGTTTCACTTATAATTTTAGTCTCTAATCTTAGTCTATCTATCTATCCTGTCAAACAAGACTATCTATCCTTAGTCTATCTTAAACTTAGTCTATCTATCCAGTCAAACAAGACTAAAGTATGCAGACAGGACTAGACAGACAAGGTTAAAGCTAGTTAAATTCAAATTTGTGCCAATTGGGTCTATTTTGAGAGGAAGTGAACAAACATAGATTTTGTCTAAAAATAACGACTACGTGAAAACAAAGCAAGTAATTGACTTCTTTTTGCGAGTTTTGTTTGGGTAATTTGGTTTGTAATTGGTTTTCGCGAAATAAACGCGAACGGAAAATTTCAATTAAAAACGAAATTAGCGAACGCAAAAGTCATTTGCAAGTTCCCCTGAATTTACAAGACAAAAACAAATCGGCCACAAAAATAAACTGGCCGTAACTTTAATCACTAAGACATCTATCAGTCAAACATTATAAAATATTACATAAGACATATATTAGTCTATTATTCAGTTCTAGTCTAAACTTGGATTAATAACAGTTAGGTAACGAGATTAAGACTAATAATATATGTGACTATAAGTCCGACTTAATTTACAAGACAAAAACAAATCAGCGACAAAAATAAACTTCTCGTGTTTGATTCCTTTAATATCTAAGACATCTAGTAGTTTAATATTAAATAAGATTATATAATAGTACATAATATTATATATTAGTACATAATATTATATAATATAGTATTATGTATTATGGATTATATATTATACAGGGTGCGCAAAAAGTATTGCACTAAGCGATGTAGAATTAATAAGCGTGCGATTTAAGAAATAACATTTTAAGGTTGGATACAGTATCCACCAGTGCATATTTTGACATTTTTCACTTGTTGGTAACAATTGTTGCGAGTGGTGGCGCCTCACACGTTTTTTGTTTTAATGACATCATGGGTTGCTTTGGTATCATTGGATAGACATTGTTTTTGTGAATAGGAGAGTCTATTAAAAATGTGGGATCACATAACAAAATTTTCAATAAAAAAAATCGAAAAAAGAGAAAAATAAATTTTGTTTTCAATGTACGGTCTACCTTACAACAAATAAAATAAGCAAGATCAATTAGAGAAGATGTTTGAAGAAATTGTTCTCCATTTACCTCTTGACAAAAGTTAATTCGGGTAATAAAACTGTTAAAAGCATTTCGCAACCATACACGAGGAATGCGTGCTGTTTCGTTACGTATTCTAGCTTCTAAGTTCTCTAATGTTACAGGCTTATTTAAGTACACAACGACCTTAGTAGGGAAAGATAGTTCCTTCTGGCGCCACCTCCGCCTCTGACCACCTCTGACCTTGACCCCTAACCTAACCTTGACCTTGACCCTAACCTTAACCCCGACCTTTGACCCTGACCTTTGAGTCAGACCTTTGTCCCTGGCCTTGACCTTGATCTGATCCTGACCTTTGGCCTTGACCCCACTTTTAGATCTTCGCATGCGTGAGATTTGAACATGTACAACTGATAACAGATTTTTTGCTTATCAGCTACATACAGCTTGAGACTAATAAATTATATAGGTCTAATTAATTTCTTAAAAATTGTGTGTTTATTTTAATACACATATTTTGATTTATCAGAAGGCGATTAGGCGCAACCGGATGTTTCATAACAACTCATGCTATCTTATCAGCGGTGCGCGAGCGAAAAAAATAATAAATTATGAAGCGCGGTCTAATCAATTTCTTAAGATTGTTTCTCCGTTTAATTTAATAAACATTCCAGCGGGTATATAAGACCGAGCTGAGAGTTCTAAATCAGTTGTTATTCGTTAGGATCATTCCATTCAACAAACGGATTAAACGACTTCCCGCTTGCAATTTTCTCATTGAGGTAAGGTAATGCTCCCTTCAAAATCATAGTCTGTGAAAACACTTTCTTCATCTTCTTCTCTCTTATTAATGCAATTTCTTGGAAATCCTGCAGGGGTATTCTGTTTGGGTGTTTGAGAATTACTAATATCAAATCGATGTTCCAAAAAATCCAGGTAAACAGCTAACATTGATACGTTTTCTTTTATTCCCACCATTAAGTCATTGTATATATGATGATCTTTGGATACACCTGCTTCAATATCTTCAGCTACACTTTTATCCAAACTGCTTTCTTCCATTAAGTCATACTTGCATCCACTTCAATCCACTTTTGATCTACTTGCATCCACTTTTCATATACTTGCATCCACTTTTCATCTACTTGCATCCACTTTTCATCACGCTAAACAGGGTGTGAGGTTTATGTAACCCCACGCTAAACTCCGTCCACTTTCCGTCCACTTTCCATCCACATTCCGTCCACTCTCCGTCCACTTCCGTCCGCTTTCCGTTCATACCGTCCACTTTTTATTCTCTTCTTCAGCTTTAATCTCATTGGGTTAGTTGGTTTAGCATTAGGTTAGGTTAGCATTAGGATAGGGCACAGGGGGTTGGGAATGAAGCGCGCTTCATTCCTAACACCCCGTAACCTAACCTATTGACGGAGTGAACGGAAAGCGGAAGGAAGTGGACGGAGTGGACGGAGAGTGGACGGAATGTGGATGGAAAGTGGACGGGAAGTGGATGGAGTGGAAGGAAAGTGGACGGAGTTTAGCGTGGGGTTATATAGACCTCACACCCTGTTTAGCGTGGGGCTACATGGACCTCACATCCAGTTTAGCGTGGGGTTACATAGACATCACACCCTGTTTAGCGTCGGGTTACATAGACCTCATACCCTGTTTAGCGTGATGAAAAGTGGATGCAAGTAGATGAAAAGTGGATTGAAGTGGATGCAAGTATGACTTAATGGAAGAAAGCAGTTTGGATAAAAGTGTAGCTGAAGATATTGAAGCAGGTGTATCCAAAGATCATGATATATACAATGACTTAATGGTGGGAATAAAAAAAAAGGTCTCAATGTTAGCTGACTCCTTTAAAGAGTTGTTAAATTACCTGGATTTATTGGATTATTTGATTATTAATTAATTAATTGATTAGTAATTCTAAAACACCCAAACAGAATACCCCTGCAGGATTTCCAAGAAATTGCATTAATAAGAGAGAAGAAGATGAAGAAAGTGTTTTCACAGACTATGATTTCGAAGGGAACATACCTTACCTCAATGAGAAAATTGCAAGCGGGAAGTCGTTTAATCCGTTTATTGAATGGAATGATCCTAACGAATAACAACTGATTTAGAACTCTCAGCTCGGTCTTATATACTGTTTAAATGTATTATTAATGTTTACGAATAGGTCCGTTTACGAAAGTAATGTTACGAATGTTTATTAAATTAAACGGAAAAACAATCCTAAGAAATTGATTAGACCGCGCTTCATAATTTATTATTTTCTTCGCTCGCGCACCGCTGATAAGATAGCATGAGTTGTTATGACTGACAAACATCCGGTTGCGCCTAATCGCCTACTAATAAATAAAAATATGTGTATTAAAATAAACACACAATTTCTAAGAAATTAATTAGACCTACATAATTTATTAGTCCCACGTTGTATGTAGCTGATAAACAAAAAATCTGTTATCAGTTGTACATTTTCAAATCTCACGCATGCGCAGATCTAAAAGTGGGGTCAAGGTCAAAGGTCAGGGTCCGATCAAGGTCAAGGCCAGGGACAAAGGTCAGACTCAAAAGTCAGACTCAAAGGTTAGACTCAAAGGTTAGACTCAAAGGTCAGACTCAAAGGTCGGGTTAAGGTTAGGTTTGGGGGTCAAGGTCAGAGGTGGCGCCAGAAGAAACTATCTTTCCCTACTGCCTTTAAATGTCCCAAAAAGAAATAATCCAACTGTGTCAAGTCGGGAGAGCGTGGGGCCATTGAATATATCCGCTTCGTTCAATCCATCTTCTAGGAAAAGTAACATTTAAATACTCGCGAAAGTTTCTCTACCAAAATGTGCGGGTGCACCATCTTGCTGAAACCAGACATCTGGGTGGATGAAATCAGTATTATCTGTGTGGGTTCGAATTTCTTTTATTGGTGGAACGATTTGTGTACGTAACATCCGCAGGTACTTTTCAGATGTTAGTGCTCCATTTATAATAAAAGGGCCGATTATAATAATACCATCTAATATCCCAGACCACACATTTATCTTTTGCGGATATTGTGAATGAACTTCAATTGTTACGTGTGGATTTACTTGATGCCAGTATCTACAGTTGTGTCAATTCACGCAATCATTCAATTGGAACGTGGCTTCATCTGTCATCACAATGTTCATCATAAAATTATCGTTATCATTTATTAGTTGAGACATTATTTCTGAAAATTCAACCCTGCGGTGAAAGTCATCTGAACTAAATCGGCTTTGTACGGATTAAACCGTTCCTTTTTTAATACCCCTTTTACTGACGTTTTAGAGATATCATGGTCTGCAGAGAGCTGGATGATGGAATTCTGAGGGCGTTCGGCTATATCCAACAAAATATTTAGTGCCCTATAATTACAACATTTATTGCCGTCCTAGGTCTATCAGAGAAACTACGATTTTTCACACTTTCGGTTTCTTCAAATTTGTGAAGGGTTCGTGTCACTGTGGACCTACTGATAGGGATTATGTTTGAATGAGTATCATTAAATAAATGACACGCGAGTTCTCTTACGATCCCTATAACCAACGATTATCGGAATTTCTATCCTTTCTGATTCCGTTAAATTCATTTCTTAAACTTGATGTGCTAACGATATTAAGCTTGACAATATGTCGCGTGTATCACATTATTATTTCTATTGATTTAGAATGAATAGAAATAATTATAACAATGTATAGAAATTTCCATTCATTCAAAATTTATTTTTCCATTTATTTGATTTATTGAAAATTTTGTTATGTGATCCCACATTTTTGATAGACTCTCCTATTCACAAACAAAATTATATCCAATGATATCAAAAACGACTAATGACATCATTAAAAAAAACTGTGGCGCCTATGTGGCGCCACCAATCGGAAACAATTGTTACTAACAAATTAAAAATATCGTCAAAATATTCACTGGTGGATACTATATGCAACTTAAATGGCACGCGTATTTATTCTTTCTGCAATACTTTTGGCGGACCCTGTATAATATTATATATTATATTATTTAAGACATCTATTCATTTAATAATGAGTTCTAGTCTAAACTGGGATTACTTAATAGCAGTAAAATAACAAATTAAAGACTAGTATTATATGTGATAAAATACGTACGTACAAATAAGTGTAGATGAATTTGGAAAATATCAAAAGGCAGTAGAATGAGAGCAGTAGGAAAAGAAACATTGAAATGCCGACTGAACGCTCATGGCTCGACACTAATCCACTTACCGTCGAAAACAGTAATCCCCTTCATGAACGATTATTACGTAATAAAAATGTTCTATCTAATTAATGGACTAGGTAAAAAGTCTGAATCGAATTACTAGAGTTACAAATAAAACAAGAGAGCTAAGACTAGACGAAGAAGAATAGACCGACAAGACTAGACGAACAAGACTGGACGGATAAAACTATACAGATACGACTAGACAGGTAAGATTAAATAAGCAAGACTAAACGAACTAAACTAGATAGACTAGACTTGTCAAATAAGACTAGACAAACAAAACCAGACGTACAGAATGGACAGAATAATCAACTGTAAGGTTGGACAGACAAGACTAAAGCCAAATTTGTTTATCTGTTGAGACTAAAATTAGAAGTAAAAGACAAAATAAAGGAATAATTTAGTAAGACCAGTTGACAAATGGGAATTAGATTGTTCAAGCGAACTTTGCAATCTAATTATCTGCACTGACTACCAATAATTTTTCTTGATGTTCAGTGCACTTGCAAAGCAGAGAAATCTTCACGTTCACTTTAAATTACCTACAAATTAACATGAGTCTTGTAACTGTCTTCACAATATAACATTGTCAATCAAGACTTGTTAGTTTAGTCTAGTCCAGTCTACACTGTCCAGTTTATCACTTATCAGTTTAGTACTGTCTGTCGAGTCTTGTCTGTATTTTATATCCAGTCCTATTAGCCTAGTGTTGTCGTAAGTCCGTTGTCTATTCAATCTATCTTGTTAGTCTAGTTTTGTCCGTCTAGTACTGTCTATGTAGCCTTGTCTGTCTAGTCTTCTCTGTCTAGTCTTGTCCGTCTAGTCTTGTCCGTCTAGTCTTGTCCGTCTAGTCTTGTCTATCTAGTCTTGTCTGTCTAGTCTTGTCTATCTCGGCCACTGGCTTTTTATTAAAATTCTAAATTCGCTGAACGCTATCCTTATCAGCGAGCCGAATAGCGCACGTACGAAGGTTGCGAGACTCGGATCTCGCAGCCCGGTTTCAATTCCGCCTCAGCACAAATGCAATTTTTCGGTTGTGGTTGATTTTACTAAATAAATCGCGAATTTTTGTCCCTGGTTAACACAGAGGAGACGAGAAATGAACTGGCGGGAGATAAAGAGAACTCCGACGAAAATAAACAACAGCAATGAAACGGCACAAAAAATTGAACCTATCTGCCCACCTATTAGACGGCCAGCATCCTTTACAGGGGCTACCGTGAACATGTCCACAGTACCGGGCGATGTATCGGGTAACGATTTTCCAAGCGAACAATCTGCGAAAAGGAAACGAGTCGAGAAATGCGGACAGCAACAAACCACAGACAACGAGAAAGACTTAGGAGCAGTAATAAGAAAAATAACTGCAAGAGCTCAAGACCTAAGATGGCTCGTGAAAGGAAACACAGATTTCAAGGCGGACATAAGAAGAGCGGCAGACGAACTGTGAACTCTATCCGACAAAATGAGTAAAATGTACAAAAAGACACAGGAAACACTTCCAAAAGACACTTGTAAAGGAAAATATAGAAGAAGAAATGAGAGCACTAGAAGAACTACGGAATGAAATAGAAAGAGGAAATTCCTACCAAGAGTTCCAAGAAGTTTCTGAAAAGAACTGGCCTCCATCAGCATATAGACGAGTAAAGGAAGGAACAGGGAACCCGCTGCTAGCGCCAATGGACTGGGACTTGGCTTGGTGTGTGGCTGATGACATGAGTCATGATAAACCACACCTGCTTTGTAGCACGTACACGAGGCCCACCGAACAAGGATTCAAATCAAGGACCCTGGAAACGTAGTCTACCTTAAACACTCTGTAGGAGTTCCAACCGAAAATGGTGACATCGAAACTACAAATCGGTACATATATCACCTTGTAGTGAGGAAATCGGCTGATGAAAAAGCAGAAGAAACCATCAGCTTAGAGCAGACCTTCCGTAGCCTACAACAATTGAAACAACTGCTGGAAAAACATGACAGGAAGCAATTGGCATTCTTGAAATCCTCGGTGGCAGAATGGTCTACCATAAAAAAAATGATAGAATATACATTTGCAAAATCAGAAGTCGACGTAAGAGTATACACACCCAAATACCCAGCAGCACCAGATCCAAAATTACACAAACAAGAGAAAGTGGAACCGAAATGGACAGAAGCTCACAGCCAAAAGCAATACCGTAAAGAAAAGCGAGAGAAAACCCCAAAAGAGGCGGTATTTCTAAAATCAAAGGGAAAAACATATGCCGAGCTCCTCAGTGTAGTCAAAAAAGAAGTTGACCCCGAATCATCAGGAGTCAAGCTATCGGGAATAAGGCAGACTAAAAGCGGAGAGCTCTTACTTGAAATGAAAGAGGGGAGTGCGAACAACCTAAGGGAAATAATAGCAAACAAACTGCCGCAGATAGAAACCCGCACGAGAAACTTGGACACCGTTGTGAACATTAAAGATTTGGATGCTGTAACAACACGAGAGGTGATAGAGGACGCGTTAATAAGATCTCTGCTCGGTAATACAGAGATAGCCAGATAGCCACCGTGGCACTACCAAAAAACCAAGCGGAAGTGCTAATAGACAAAGGTTACATCAAGGTTGGATGGATCAAGTGCAGAGTGAGGGAGAGAATTGACCTAGAAAGGTGCTATAAATGCTGGGAACCAGGCCATCTAGTTAATGCATGTAAAGGGCCAGATAGGCAGAAGATGTGCCTACGATGCACCACAAGAGGGACATCAGGCAAAAGACTGTCAAGGAGATATGTACTGCCCAATCTGCAAGACAAAGGATCATCAGGCGTATACTGGAACTTGCCCAGCATACAAAACAGCTCTGTCGGAGGAGATCAATAGAAGGCAAGGAAACAAAAATGGCTAGCATCATTAAAATTAAAATTAAAAAAAAAATTCAAATATAAACCTAATGAGGTGCCGTGCAGCGCATGATCTGTTAGCAGCAACAGCCCCCGAACTGAAAGCAGACATACTATTAGTGAGTGAACCAAATTAAAAATTTTCAACTAGCTCCAAATGGATCACGGACGACAAAAAGGATGCAGCGATATGCATAAATAACAGCAAAGTAACTGTTCTAAAGACTGGAGATGAACCGGGTTCATCAGTCAAACCAGACCCCTTAGGTCAGGGGAGAAAAGGTAAAATTATGGCAGGCGACTTTAAAGCAAAATCGCCACAGTGGGGCTCCTCAAAAACGGATTCATGTGGGGATATGGTCATGGATTGGCCGCCGAGCATGGATGCTAACCAACTTTTGTACGTGGAGACTCATTCTCAATACTTGACCTAACTTGCGCAACAAGCGAACCCGCTGCAAGAATAAAGAACTGGCAAGTACTAGACAGGGAGTCACTAAATGACCACAAGTATCTCGGCTACGTAGTAGATGAAAATAAAAAATTCTACAGAAACCTAGAAGCAGAAATTAACAAAACCGAACATTATACAGCAAATTCGTTTATAAAAAGTACATGCAAAAGCTGTGATGCCACACTACCACCAAAAATGGAACGCATACAAAAAAGACGGACTGGTGGAATGATACTATCGCTCAAGCAAGGGCAGCCTGTAATAAAGCCAGGACGCATATACCAACGTAAAGCTAAAAAAAACCTAGTCCAACACAACCAGTAAAAATTCAGGCAGCAGTACACAGCTGCGAAAAAGTCTCTCAGAATGGAAATCAACAAATCAAAACGAGACCACTGGCAAAACCCATGCCACGAGATCAACGAAGACACCTGGGGGGATGAATTCCAAATTGCAATGAGATGTCTGAAATTAAGGCAACAAAAGATTAGCGTCCCAATGGAAACAACACTACAGATTGCCGATGCACTTTTCCCAACATATGAAGAACCGGTCTAGGAGCAACCAGACGTGCTAGAGATTGTGCCTTACAATGAGGAGGAACTATGTAGAGCCAGCCAGCGCCTTCGAAGTGGCAGAGCCCCAGGTATAGATGGACTTCCATCAGAGATCATAAAAAACATTGTGGTAAAGTTTCCAAACTAAGTTCTGAAAATAATGAACCATATAGTCACTGAGGGAATATTTCCAGATATATGGAAAAAAGCCAAACTTGTTTTAATTAGGAAAGGCGATAAGCCCATCGAGAAGCCTTTGTCGTACAGACCTCTGTGTCTACTAGATGTAGCAGGAAAACTCCTAGAGCAACTACTGCTACACAGAATAAGAGAGGCATTAGAGACAGGTGAGAACCTCTCAGAGAAGCAACATTATGTTCAGGGAGGGAAAGTCGACAGTAGATGCTATAGATAAGGTCGTCGAAGTGGCGAGAAAAGCCCAAGAAGGCTCACAAAGAACGAGAAAGCTATGTGCACTTATAACACTCGACGTTAGAAATGCCTTTAATTCTGCATCATGGCAAAACATCTTGGTGGAACTGGCAAGAAAGGACATGCCACCGTATCTACAGCGATTAATCAGGAGCTATTTGAGAAATACAATAATCATTCTGCAAGCAGAGAATTCAAGAGAAGAGCGTGATGTCAGCAGTGGTGTTCCACAGGGCTCGGTTCTGGGCCCGAAACTGTGGAACATCCTGTACGATGTAGTTCTCAGACTCAAACTGCCGGAGGGAGTGGAGATCGTGGGCTTTGCTGACGACCTGGCTCTGGTATTGACTGGGAAAATGGAAAGGGGAATAATGCTTAGAGAGAATACAGCTATACAGCAAGTTGGTAATTGGATGGAAGTAAAGAGACCAGAATTGACCCCCGAAAAGATAGAGGCAGTGCTGCTAACAGGATTCAGAAAAATGGGTCCCATTACTGTCCTTGTAAAGGGAGAAAAGATAGTCGCGAAAGAATCAATTAAATAACTGGGTGTAACTATCGACAAATGTTTATCATTTAAAAACCACGTCATCGCAATCGCAGATAAAACTTTCAAAACCGCTGCAGCATTAGACAAACTAATGCCCAACGTCGGTGGCCCGAAAAGCAGAAGGCTCCTACGCTCGGTGGTACATTCGACCATGCTTTACACAGCTCCGGTATGGGCAATTGCCATGGAGAAGAAATCGATTAGGCACAAGCTATCGCTAATTCAACGAAAATGGCACTGAGAGTGTCCAGTGCATATCGAACAGCCCCAATTGAGGCCGCACTTGTAATCGTTGGCATAGTACCAATAGAGTTTATGGTGCGAGAGAGAGAGAGAGAGAGAGGAACTGTACCCAGTTAGAACAAGCGACGACTGCACAAAGAGCGATAAAAAGAAAGCCGCCAAGGCGCAAACATATAAGGCATGGCAAAAAGAGTGGCAGCTATCGAACAGGGGAGAATGAAACAGGATTTCTTATACGTGACGTCGAGCGATGGATGTCACGAAAACATAGTGAAACGAATTTTCACCTTACACAAGTGCTAAGCGGTCATGGTTGTTTTAGGGACTACCTGCATAACATGCGAAGGGCAATCGATAGTCTCTGTGAATACTGTGGCCTTGAAGATAGCGTTCGACACCCCATCTTCGACTGTCATAGATGGATAACAGAAAGAGAAACGCGGAAAAAGAAAACTCACCTTAAACTAGAGCCCAGGCCTAACCGGCCATATGATTAGGTCGGAAAACATCTGGGCAATAACAACCGATATGATAACAAACATCATGACCTTGAAAGAGCAGGACAAGTCGAGAGCAACAAGAAACTGAACCTGAACTCCGAATCACTTGACGTGGAAGGGGGATGTAAGGCGAAACTAATACAACGACGTTATGCGTGAAGCGGTTCCAAGATGCTCGAGGAGTTCAGGGGGGGCCCTTTTCAAGTTAACCAATGATGCTTGCTACGTCCCGTTAAAAAAAAGTCTTGTCTGTCTAGTCTTGTATGTCTAGTCTTGTCTGTCGAACAAAGGAAAAGGACTACCATGAAAACAAAGAAAGCAAAAGGAGACATCAAAGAGGATGAAATTCAGAAATGGCAAAGGATATGGGCGCAAGACACGGGGAAAGCAGCCTGGTCCAACAAACTCATCGGAGACTTAGGCAAATGGACCACCAGCAAGCACGGTAATATCGACTACCATCTTACTCAATACTTAAGGGGACACGGGTGCTTCAAAGTGTATCTTACGCGTTTTAGGATTATTAACGATGAACAGTGTAAGGTAGAGAAGACACCAGAGCACAGCTTTTACAGGTGCACAAGGTGGAGTTCAGTAAGAAGTCGTCAATATATTCATGTGGTAGAGTTGACTATAGAGAACACTCTAGAAGATGCTAAATAGTGAACAGGAATGGACGCGCATACATAACGATATAAAGAACATTCTAACAATAATAGAAGACAAAGAAAGAACTGCCGGGAAAATCTTATTACGGCTTAATACCTAGGAGAGAGAGAAAAGCTCCTCCGGGCGATCCACCCTGAAGATGATAATGATTCCGGGGGGGAAAAACAATTATCGCCAAGTGGACTAGGGGTTTAGCGGATGAGAGCTCCGCACTCAGGCTGGTACAGCTTCCCTCAGTCACAATAATCTTGCCTGTCTCGTCTTGTCTATTTAGTCTTGTCTGTCTAGTATTGTCTATTTAGTCATGTCTCTTTAGTCTTGTCTTTCTAGTCTTGTCTCTGTTTGACCTTGTCTGTCTAGTTTTGTCGATCTAGACTTGTCTATCTAGTCTAGTCTGTCTAGTCCTGTCTGCATAGTCTTGTCTGTCTAGCCCTGTCTGTCTGGTCTTGTCTGTCTAGACTTGTCTGTCTAGTCTTGTCTGTCTGGTCTTGTTGGTCTAGTCTTGTCTATCTAGTATTGTCTGTCTAGTCTTGTCGGTCTAGTCATGTCTGTCTAGTCTGGTGTATCTAGTATAGTTTGTTTGTAATTAATAAGTAATTGAAAGAATTTATACTGAATTGATCATTGATTACAAACACAGTACCAGAAGCGATAAATTAGTTTGATTTTTATTTTTGTTTGTGAAAATTGGTGAAAAGTAAATATTTTTCGATGAATCGTCCGTTTTAGAAACCATCAAACGAAATTGCCTCCGGTCTTGTTTTCACTGCGTCTCATTTTGTTTGTCTGCTGCTCTGTGCGTGTTTCTCTTGGTATGTTATTCTGTACCGAATTTCGTCAATATCTTTCACAAACATAAGCAAACGAGCAAACTAAGTTAAGGCCAAATTACAACAGAACCAAGAGCACAGGCAAGAATAGAGGGATAAGACTAGATAGACAAGACTAGACAGACAAGACTAGACAGACAAAACTAGACAGACAAGACTAGACAGACACGACTAGACAGACAAGACTAGACAGACAAGACTAGACAGACAAGACTAGACACACAAGACTAGACAGACAAGACTAGACAGACAAGACTAGACAGACAAGACTAGACAGACAAGACTAGACAGACAAGACTAGACACACAAGACTAGACAGACAAGACTAGACAGACAAGACTAGACAGACAAGACTAGACAGACAAGACTAGACAGACAAGACTAGACAGACAAGACTAGACAGACAAGACTAGACAGACAAGACTAGACAGACAAGACTAGACAGACAAGACTAGACAGACAAGACTAGACAGACAAGACTAGACAGACAAGACTAGACAGACAAGACTAGACAGACAAGACTAGACAGACAAGACTAGACAGACAAGACTAGACAGACAAGACTAGACAGACAAGACTAGACAGACAAGACTAGACAGACAAGACTAGACAGACAAGACTAGACAGACAAGACTAGACAGACAAGACTAGACAGACAAGACTAGACAGACAAGACTAGACAGACAAGACTAGACAGACAAGACTAGACAGACAAGACTAGACAGACAAGACTAGACAGACAAGACTAGACAGACAAGACTAGACAGACAAGACTAGACAGACAAGACTAGACAGACAAGACTAGACAGACAAGACTAGACAGACAAGACTAGACAGACAAGACTAGACAGACAAGACTAGACAGACAAGACTAGACAGACAAGACTAGACAGACAAGACTAGACAGACAAGACTAGACAGACAAGACTAGACAGACAAGACTAGACAGACAAGACTAGACAGACAAGACTAGACAGACAAGACTAGACAGACAAGACTAGACAGACAAGACTAGACAGACAAGACTAGACAGACAAGACTAGACAGACAAGACTAGACAGACAAGACTAGACAGACAAGACTAGACAGACAAGACTAGACAGACAAGACTAGACAGACAAGACTAGACAGACAAGACTAGACAGACAAGACTAGACAGACAAGACTAGACAGACAAGACTAGACAGACAAGACTAGACAGACAAGACTAGACAGACAAGACTAGACAGACAAGACTAGACAGACAAGACTAGACAGACAAGACTAGACAGACAAGACTAGACAGACAAGACTAGACAGACAAGACTAGACAGACAAGACTAGACAGACAAGACTAGACAGACAAGACTAGACAGACAAGACTAGACAGACAAGACTAGACAGACAAGACTAGACAGACAAGACTAGACAGACAAGACTAGACAGACAAGACTAGACAGACAAGACTAGACAGACAAGACTAGACAGACAAGACTAGACAGACAAGACTAGACAGACAAGACTAGACAGACAAGACTAGACAGACAAGACTAGACAGACAAGACTAGACAGACAAGACTAGACAGACAAGACTAGACAGACAAGACTAGACAGACAAGACTAGACAGACAAGACTAGACAGACAAGACTAGACAGACAAGACTAGACAGACAAGACTAGACAGACAAGACTAGACAGACAAGACTAGACAGACAAGACTAGACAGACAAGACTAGACAGACAAGACTAGACAGACAAGACTAGACAGACAAGACTAGACAGACAAGACTAGACAGACAAGACTAGACAGACAAGACTAGACAGACAAGACTAGACAGACAAGACTAGACAGACAAGACTAGACAGACAAGACTAGACAGACAAGACTAGACAGACAAGACTAGACAGACAAGACTAGACAGACAAGACTAGACAGACAAGACTAGACAGACAAGACTAGACAGACAAGACTAGACAGACAAGACTAGACAGACAAGACTAGACAGACAAGACTAGACAGACAAGACTAGACAGACAAGACTAGACAGACAAGACTAGACAGACAAGACTAGACAGACAAGACTAGACAGACAAGACTAGACAGACAAGACTAGACAGACAAGACTAGACAGACAAGACTAGACAGACAAGACTAGACAGACAAGACTAGACAGACAAGACTAGACAGACAAGACTAGACAGACAAGACTAGACAGACAAGACTAGACAGACAAGACTAGACAGACAAGACTAGACAGACAAGACTAGACAGACAAGACTAGACAGACAAGACTAGACAGACAAGACTAGACAGACAAGACTAGACAGACAAGACTAGACAGACAAGACTAGACAGACAAGACTAGACAGACAAGACTAGACAGACAAGACTAGACAGACAAGACTAGACAGACAAGACTAGACAGACAAGACTAGACAGACAAGACTAGACAGACAAGACTAGACAGACAAGACTAGACAGACAAGACTAGACAGACAAGACTAGACAGACAAGACTAGACAGACAAGACTAGACAGACAAGACTAGACAGACAAGACTAGACAGACAAGACTAGACAGACAAGACTAGACAGACAAGACTAGACAGACAAGACTAGACAGACAAGACTAGACAGACAAGACTAGACAGACAAGACTAGACAGACAAGACTAGACAGACAAGACTAGACAGACAAGACTAGACAGACAAGACTAGACAGACAAGACTAGACAGACAAGACTAGACAGACAAGACTAGACAGACAAGACTAGACAGACAAGACTAGACAGACAAGACTAGACAGACAAGACTAGACAGACAAGACTAGACAGACAAGACTAGACAGACAAGACTAGACAGACAAGACTAGACAGACAAGACTAGACAGACAAGACTAGACAGACAAGACTAGACAGACAAGACTAGACAGACAAGACTAGACAGACAAGACTAGACAGACAAGACTAGACAGACAAGACTAGACAGACAAGACTAGACAGACAAGACTAGACAGACAAGACTAGACAGACAAGACTAGACAGACAAGACTAGACAGACAAGACTAGACAGACAAGACTAGACAGACAAGACTAGACAGACAAGACTAGACAGACAAGACTAGACAGACAAGACTAGACAGACAAGACTAGACAGACAAGACTAGACAGACAAGACTAGACAGACAAGACTAGACAGACAAGACTAGACAGACAAGACTAGACAGACAAGACTAGACAGACAAGACTAGACAGACAAGACTAGACAGACAAGACTAGACAGACAAGACTAGACAGACAAGACTAGACAGACAAGACTAGACAGACAAGACTAGACAGACAAGACTAGACAGACAAGACTAGACAGACAAGACTAGACAGACAAGACTAGACAGACAAGACTAGACAGACAAGACTAGACAGACAAGACTAGACAGACAAGACTAGACAGACAAGACTAGACAGACAAGACTAGACAGACAAGACTAGACAGACAAGACTAGACAGACAAGACTAGACAGACAAGACTAGACAGACAAGACTAGACAGACAAGACTAGACAGACAAGACTAGACAGACAAGACTAGACAGACAAGACTAGACAGACAAGACTAGACAGACAAGACTAGACAGACAAGACTAGACAGACAAGACTAGACAGACAAGACTAGACAGACAAGACTAGACAGACAAGACTAGACAGACAAGACTAGACAGACAAGACTAGACAGACAAGACTAGACAGACAAGACTAGACAGACAAGACTAGACAGACAAGACTAGACAGACAAGACTAGACAGACAAGACTAGACAGACAAGACTAGACAGACAAGACTAGACAGACAAGACTAGACAGACAAGACTAGACAGACAAGACTAGACAGACAAGACTAGACAGACAAGACTAGACAGACAAGACTAGACAGACAAGACTAGACAGACAAGACTAGACAGACAAGACTAGACAGACAAGACTAGACAGACAAGACTAGACAGACAAGACTAGACAGACAAGACTAGACAGACAAGACTAGACAGACAAGACTAGACAGACAAGACTAGACAGACAAGACTAGACAGACAAGACTAGACAGACAAGACTAGACAGACAAGACTAGACAGACAAGACTAGACAGACAAGACTAGACAGACAAGACTAGACAGACAAGACTAGACAGACAAGACTAGACAGACAAGACTAGACAGACAAGACTAGACAGACAAGACTAGACAGACAAGACTAGACAGACAAGACTAGACAGACAAGACTAGACAGACAAGACTAGACAGACAAGACTAGACAGACAAGACTAGACAGACAAGACTAGACAGACAAGACTAGACAGACAAGACTAGACAGACAAGACTAGACAGACAAGACTAGACAGACAAGACTAGACAGACAAGACTAGACAGACAAGACTAGACAGACAAGACTAGACAGACAAGACTAGACAGACAAGACTAGACAGACAAGACTAGACAGACAAGACTAGACAGACAAGACTAGACAGACAAGACTAGACAGACAAGACTAGACAGACAAGACTAGACAGACAAGACTAGACAGACAAGACTAGACAGACAAGACTAGACAGACAAGACTAGACAGACAAGACTAGACAGACAAGACTAGACAGACAAGACTAGACAGACAAGACTAGACAGACAAGACTAGACAGACAAGACTAGACAGACAAGACTAGACAGACAAGACTAGACAGACAAGACTAGACAGACAAGACTAGACAGACAAGACTAGACAGACAAGACTAGACAGACAAGACTAGACAGACAAGACTAGACAGACAAGACTAGACAGACAAGACTAGACAGACAAGACTAGACAGACAAGACTAGACAGACAAGACTAGACAGACAAGACTAGACAGACAAGACTAGACAGACAAGACTAGACAGACAAGACTAGACAGACAAGACTAGACAGACAAGACTAGACAGACAAGACTAGACAGACAAGACTAGACAGACAAGACTAGACAGACAAGACTAGACAGACAAGACTAGACAGACAAGACTAGACAGACAAGACTAGACAGACAAGACTAGACAGACAAGACTAGACAGACAAGACTAGACAGACAAGACTAGACAGACAAGACTAGACAGACAAGACTAGACAGACAAGACTAGACAGACAAGACTAGACAGACAAGACTAGACAGACAAGACTAGACAGACAAGACTAGACAGACAAGACTAGACAGACAAGACTAGACAGACAAGACTAGACAGACAAGACTAGACAGACAAGACTAGACAGACAAGACTAGACAGACAAGACTAGACAGACAAGACTAGACAGACAAGACTAGACAGACAAGACTAGACAGACAAGACTAGACAGACAAGACTAGACAGACAAGACTAGACAGACAAGACTAGACAGACAAGACTAGACAGACAAGACTAGACAGACAAGACTAGACAGACAAGACTAGACAGACAAGACTAGACAGACAAGACTAGACAGACAAGACTAGACAGACAAGACTAGACAGACAAGACTAGACAGACAAGACTAGACAGACAAGACTAGACAGACAAGACTAGACAGACAAGACTAGACAGACAAGACTAGACAGACAAGACTAGACAGACAAGACTAGACAGACAAGACTAGACAGACAAGACTAGACAGACAAGACTAGACAGACAAGACTAGACAGACAAGACTAGACAGACAAGACTAGACAGACAAGACTAGACAGACAAGACTAGACAGACAAGACTAGACAGACAAGACTAGACAGACAAGACTAGACAGACAAGACTAGACAGACAAGACTAGACAGACAAGACTAGACAGACAAGACTAGACAGACAAGACTAGACAGACAAGACTAGACAGACAAGACTAGACAGACAAGACTAGACAGACAAGACTAGACAGACAAGACTAGACAGACAAGACTAGACAGACAAGACTAGACAGACAAGACTAGACAGACAAGACTAGACAGACAAGACTAGACAGACAAGACTAGACAGACAAGACTAGACAGACAAGACTAGACAGACAAGACTAGACAGACAAGACTAGACAGACAAGACTAGACAGACAAGACTAGACAGACAAGACTAGACAGACAAGACTAGACAGACAAGACTAGACAGACAAGACTAGACAGACAAGACTAGACAGACAAGACTAGACAGACAAGACTAGACAGACAAGACTAGACAGACAAGACTAGACAGACAAGACTAGACAGACAAGACTAGACAGACAAGACTAGACAGACAAGACTAGACAGACAAGACTAGACAGACAAGACTAGACAGACAAGACTAGACAGACAAGACTAGACAGACAAGACTAGACAGACAAGACTAGACAGACAAGACTAGACAGACAAGACTAGACAGACAAGACTAGACAGACAAGACTAGACAGACAAGACTAGACAGACAAGACTAGACAGACAAGACTAGACAGACAAGACTAGACAGACAAGACTAGACAGACAAGACTAGACAGACAAGACTAGACAGACAAGACTAGACAGACAAGACTAGACAGACAAGACTAGACAGACAAGACTAGACAGACAAGACTAGACAGACAAGACTAGACAGACAAGACTAGACAGACAAGACTAGACAGACAAGACTAGACAGACAAGACTAGACAGACAAGACTAAACAGACAAGACTAGACAGACAAGACTAGACAGACAAGACTAGACAGACAAGACTAAACATACAAGGCTAGACAGACAAGACTAGACAGACAAGACTATATACTAGACTAGACAAGACAGACGAGAATAGACAGACAAGACTAGGCAGACAAGACTAGACAGATAAGACTAGACAGACAAGAGTAGGCAGACAAGAGTAGGCAGACAAGATTAGACATACAAGACTGGACAGACAAGAATAGACAGACAGGACTAGAAAGACAAGACTAGACAGACCAGTCTAGACAGACAAGACTAGAGATACAAGAGTAGGCAGACAAGTCTAGACAGACAAGACTGGACAGACAAGAATAGACAGACAAGACTAGACAGACAAGACTGGAGAGACAAGACTGGACATACAAGAATAGACAGACAAGACCGGACAGACAAGACTAGACAGGGGAGTAGTGCTAGATTTACTCTTGAACTATCTTAAAATAGAATCCAGGTAACAGAGAACGTAACAGTGCAAGGTAGGGAGTGATGGATACCTTTGAGAATAAATATTCCAGTGTCGGAATCGGACGACTCGGCACTTCCAAATCGGCACCGGACAATTCCGCACTTCCAAATCGGCATCGGACAACTCGGCGCCAGGTAAGTCGGCACCGGACAACTCGGCGCCAGGTAAGTCGGCACCGGACAATTCGGCACCTGGGTAAATTCGACATCGGATAAGTCGGCACCGGGTAAATCGGCACCGAGACATTTCGGAACTTGTATTTTAATTTTCTTTTAACTTCTTATCTATGTTTCTTATGATTTTGAATAAAATTAAAGTATTTATTTCTCATTAAATCAGAGATCATGAAACATGTTTTTTCTCGAGTATATTCGATTTTTATAAGCGAGTTAACCCTTTGAGGACAGAATAAAAAATATTTTACTTAACACATTTTTATTTCTAGAAATTATTTACAAATAAGTGTATACAGAAAATTATGAGAAGAAAATGTTTAAATCATGTCCTGATTATCCTCCAGGATGTGGTTAGCGCTGGTAACCAGGAGGCACTTGTGGTACCTAATTATTTTGTGTGGAATAATGTAAAACAATTCCTGTCTTTATTAAGACACAAGCCCACATTGCAAATAGAACATTTCCAAATTGTTCTATGTACTTCTTTTGTTGTGCTGCAGGGTGCACATCGTAGAGAGCTTACCCGTTCAGGCATATGTGCAGCTTTATCATACCTTAGTTCTTGTGGCACACATTTTTTGTACTTGTTTCCTGGCATTTCCTTCGATTTTCTACCACGCTTTAGGTTTTCTGGTGCAGCACCAATTAGGCCGCTCGCAACTGAAAGGCGAAAATTCTTCAATGTCATCTCGTTTGGACATCTTATCCGAAATAAAACATATGCATTTACAACGCAAGCATCTACAAAATACCAAAAAATCCTATGCCACCATTTATGGGATTTTCTGTCGATTTGAAACAGTGAAAGTAACATATCAAATTTGTCCACATATCCCATGTGTTTGTTATATAGATTACATATAAGGGGACAAGAAACCTCTTCTACAGACCCATCTCTTTTTCTTCTTGTGATAATACAGTTATTTGAGTGATCAATATAATTCGCAAGAAACAAAACACTGCGATTGTCCATCCATTTGAGAGCTACTATACCATCAGTTGATACCCGCCAGTCTGAATCTCCTCTCTTCAATTGCTTGTCCGGTTCCTTTACGGGCCGTGCCACATGAATAAATTCATTCTGCAAGTAAATCTTTTTGCAATTTGACAGAATTGAAATAATTGTCAAAGTAAACCTTATGGCTTTTACGAACTAATGTCCTCGTTAGGTCTTTTACAACCCGACTGCCTAAATTTGTTTCAGTCCCATGAATGACCTTTCCAGTATAAATCTGGAATTGACACATGTAACCGCTTCGGTCAGCTCGCACCCAAAGCTTGTACCCTCGTTTCGTCGGTTTCATCGGCATGTATTGCCGAATACTGCTACGACCTTTGAATTTTATCATCGACTCATCAATTGATTGATGTTCGCTTGGTTTCAGTGATGTTATAAAAGTTTCAGATAAGGTGTTGAGGAGGGGCCTAATTTTGTAGAGTTTATCATAATTTATATGATATTTTTTAGGTTGCATAGCATTGTCGTTAAAATGAAAATTGGTAAGCAACCAGGAAAATCTGTCTCTGGATATTGACGAACTGACGTAGCTATCCCTCATTTCCATTCTTGACGACCAATAATCACGATAGCTAAACTCATTATCATGTTTACGCCTAAAAACGTTTTTAGTTCTTTACTTGTTGTGGGCACAAAATTGCTGTTACCATCATTGTTCTGTGTCGCATACAAATTTGTATGAAAAACAATTTCATCAATCAACCTCTCTGGAAAAAGATATTTCAATATTTCGGTTGGAGTTTCAATGTCTTCTGGAATATTTGGTCCACTATCTTCTAAAAAGGGATTTACATTTCTTACATTTGAGGAATTGTTTGTCCAAATAACGTCATCCCCTCGTTGTTGCATTTGCAAAACGGATAGTTGTACGTCATCCTCGCTTTCCCAATCACTATTTATAAGATCTTCATCATTATCTTCATGACGTTCAGTTTGAAAGTCTGTATTGACTTCCACCAATAGCTCATCATTTTCCAATTCCTCTTCATCAGATTCTGAGGCATCACTGGGTATATCATCGATAAAGGCATATATTTCATCTTGGGTCATATTTTCCAATTCTTTAATAGTGTGCTTTTTATTCATGGCTAAAAACAAAATTTTACTGAAAATTGTGCACACAGATTGATACAATATTTATCCCTCAACAAAATTAAAAATACACATTGTGTGCCTGGTGGTTAGCAACAAAGACCATGTTTTATAAAGTATAAATAAAAGCATTAATTCTTGAAAATATGAGGTAATATATAACAGTACTTATTTTTAGTATTATTATGACTATAACTCACCTGTCATTTTGTTTATTTCGTTCAATAACCTCACAAAATTGATAAACTAAGATACAGATAACCTATAAATATCCCGACATGTGCACATCACCACAATGAATAGTCTGAAATAAGCTCAAAGACAATGATACGAACATGAAATCTATACTAGCACTATTTCTGTTACATAGGCAGCACATATTGCACTATGGCTTTAACTAGAAACCAGTAGGCACTTAGACAATCTATTTTAAATTGGTGGTTAGCAGCAGTAACCAGTTGTCCTGAAAGGGTTAAGGCCTCAATTTCATGCAGTTTCGCTATCAAAATCCAGAATTCGCTCGAAAAATCATAAGTCGCTTACAAAACGTATGGTAGATTAAAATTTATATACAAGGTAAAATTTACATACAAGAGGCGAAAATGGACTGTAGCCGCGTGTTACGGGCATCAATTCTTGCAGCAAATTCCGTCAACAACCTAGCACGATCGCATCCTGTTGGTATTGCTGGAATAGAATAAGTGAAACGAGAAACTGTTCCAACAATAGAGCAGTACTAGGGCAACTTACATCTCGCGAGACAATGAGGAGGATGATAAAGAGAACTCATGTCAAAATCAATGACCATAATATGCCACCAAATCCGCAAAGGCGACAGGATTTAATCATTCCTGATAATTATAAGGAATACGAAAATAACCCCGGAGTTTTTGAAACATTTCTATTGGGAGATTCTGGTTACGGCGATGAACAACGAATATTAATATTCGGCCGGGAATATCATAAAACATGGAATCATGGCTCGACGTGGAAATGAAAACGGGTTTGTATTTCCAATTTTATTTGGTCTGTTTCCTAACAAAATGGAAAGAACGTTAAGTTAAAAGTTGTCCCGAATGATTAAGAAAATATCGCTAAAATTTTCTGCGTCTACCATTAACGTATATTTCGAAATAGGGATCCATCCAGCATTCCGAGTTGAATTTTCTGGTGTAAACATCCAAGGATGCTTTTTTTCAAGTAATTCAAAATCTAAGAAAACATCTTAGTGATGTGGATACACGAATGATTCCGAGTTAGCATTGCTAGCGCGAATGATAACATCATTGGCATTTGTACCAGCAAATGATACGGACCTTGCACTTGCCATTTTGGAAGAATTCCTGTCGCCAGAATTAGAGCTTATTATTGGTTGGTTAACAAACACTTATATTTGCCGATTGAGGATTAATGGCACAAGAGGACCACCACTCTTTCCATATGAACTTTGGTCGGTCTACCAACGAACACTAGCAGGGTCTGATAGAACGAATAACTTTGCGGAGGCTTGCCACAAAAAGGTACAACAAGGGTGCTAAGAAAAATGCAAAAAACTTTTGACGCCGATTACGAGCGCTACGTCGCACCTCGAAATAGAAGACGCTACGAAGACGGATGCGCAAATATTGCAAAAAGTTAATTCATACAACAGATTATCTCGCAATGTGAATTCTAAACTTTAATACAGTTGTTTATGTTTTATTATTAGTTTTTAATTTAACGCTGTTTTCACATGAATTCTACTGTAGGCTAGAAGGTGACTAAATAAATAGTGTACAATTTCCTTCATCTTTTAAGGGGCGTGCGTTACTTTTTTTCATTATAAAAAGATTTATTTTGTTTTTGATATTAGCAAAACCTATGTTATACTAGAAAATGTCCTGATGACTGGTGCCGACTTTTCCAGGTGCCGACTTATCCGGTGCCGAATTTTTCCAGTGCCGAGTTGTCCGGTGCCGGGTTGGAAGGGCCCAGTCATCTGGTGCCTATATATCATGGGCCGATTTATCATGTTCCGCCACATGTTATCATGTTCATTTATCATGTTCGGGACACTCTAGGTCCCCTATTGTTTACACTCTATATGAATGACCTCCCAGAACCAAGTTTACAAAAGAATACTGGAAATTTAACTTTGAATTATGCAGACGAAACAAGCATACATATTGGAAATAGGTCAATAGATGACATATCGACTAACATCAGTGTCGGATTAGAGACTATAATGAACTGGTGTCACGAAAATAGACTTATGCGAAATCATGAAAAAACGATGATAACAATATTTAACCCTTTCGAGACAAATTATTATTTTTTTTCTTCAAAAAATAGTGGATTTTATAGTTTTTGACTTCAATGCGTAAATATAAGTATATTTAAGAAGGTTTCTGTGTATCGATAATTTTTCAAAATAAAGTAATCATACTTTTAAGTATGGGATATATGTGCCCATGATTATGAAAGTGGTCTAAGTCAAAATTAAAAAAGAAAATAGTTTATCAGGTATGTTTTACAGCATTATTTTAAACTAAATTTATTCAATGTAATTTTTACGATATCTTCAATAATGAACCATTAGGTAGTGGTTGTCATTTAAAAAATATATGGAATTCATTTAGTGTTAATAATGTGGTGTGAAATAACTGATGAACTCATTTTTTTTTAATTTTGACTTAGACCACTTTCATAATTATGGGCACATATAGTCCCAATACTTTTATATGATGGGATTATATATCCCAATAGACTTGAGAGTTGACACAGTCTGTCTGTGTGAGTTTTCAACAGTCTGTCTTGGTACGGAAACTAAATCTGTCACTGTCCCAACAGTGTACATACAATTTGCTCTGGGACATATTATCCCGTTAGTCTCGAAAGGGTTAAAACTAAACCGGATAAAAGATCATACAGTAAGACTATTACAAGCTCAAAGACTAATATTGACCTACAGAACCTACCTACAGTACTACGTAATTTTACGTTTTTCTGTAGGTCAATATTAGTCTTTCAATGATGAACTAGGATGGACAACATATACATCGCAACTGGCAAAAAAAAAATAGTGCTGTGTATGCTCTGAGAATCCTAATGCAATTTCTGAGCATTGAGACCAGGAAGACAGTATATTTATCAAAGTTTCACACCCAACGATAGTTCGGCATAATGTTCTAAGGGAGAGGAATACTAACACATGATGTGTTCAAGTAGAATACGGATGCTCTTAGAAAGCAATTAAAACAAAACGAGTATAAACAATACATTGCGAGAAGATTGCAAAAAATGCAAACACTGATGTTGAACAAGAATGGCAACATATAAAGACGAGTACTTGAAGCTGCGGATATTACAATAGGAAAACAAATAAAACTCAGAAACTCATGGTTCGATAATGAATGCAGGGCAGCCCTACTCGTTAAAAATAAAGCACGGAAAAAGGTACTACAAAGTGGAACCCGAGCCAACAGAGCTAACTACGAGCACCTCAGGAGAATAGCTTCAAAACTTTGCAAAGTAAAAAAGAAAATAATGTTAAATAAACAAGTGGAAGAACTAGAACAATACAACGTAAATAAACAAAGCAGGAAATTTTATAAGGCAGTACAACAGCAAACAACGGCTTTCCAACCTAGAACCATCGCGTGTTTAGATAAAAACGGGACAATACTAACCGAGGATGACAAAATACTCCAAAGATAGCATGAACACTTTAGCGAGCTACTCTCTACTGAAATCCAAATCGTATGAGAAAGTAAATCATATGGCACCATGAAGCACAACCCGAAATCCTCGAACCGAGCTATGAGGTTGTTACCGAGATAATACACAATCTTAAAAACAATAAATCTCCAGGAAGTGATACAATTCCCACGGAACTTCTGAAAAATGGAGGTACACCACTGTGGGAAAGGATCCATAAACTTATTGTCAGGGTGTTGAATGAAGAGATTATGCCAAGTGACTGGAGAAAAGGCATTATTTTTCCCATACACAAGAAAGGAAACAAAAAAGAATGTTCCAATTACCAAGGAATTACTCTTCTCAACGCCACTTACAAAATATTATCCAGCGTAATATACAATAGACTATCAATATATGAAGAAGAGATATTTGGGGACTACCAAGGAGGTTTGCGAAGGCATCGATCAACAACGGACCAAATACATCTAATAAGGCAAATGCTTGAAAAATGTTATGAGCATAACATAACTTTGATCCACCTGTTTTGCTACAAACAAGCTTTTGATAGCGTGTCTAGAGGAGATCTATTGTACCAGTTACTTGCCCTTGTAATTCCTCAAAAACTTATAAGAATGGTAAACTTAACTCTAACCAATACACGTGCTCAAGTATTAGTAGCATCCAAACTCACGGACAAATTAGACATCAGGACAGGGGTCAGGCAAGGTGATGCGCTATCTGCCATGCTATTCAATTTTGTACTTGAATCAGTTATTAGAAACCTGCACATAACAGGCCACATACACACAAAATCTCAGCAGCTATGCGCATATGCCGATGATATAATTATATCAGCACGAACAGCAGAAAGCCTAAAAGAAGTTACTGCCTCCTTAGAACAGAAATCTAGCCTAGCCGGACTAGTAATAAACGTGAATAAAACCAAGTTCATGAGAAGTGCCACGGATCCAACACCCTGGCCAGAGCCACTACAAGTCAACGCATTTAATTTCGAAGAATTCAGAACCTTCTCTTACCTAGGGTCGAAAATAACTAACGACAACATAATCAGCGAAGAAATCAGTGCGAGAATTGTAGCAGGAAAGAGTGCTTATTACGCGAATAAGAAGTTACTGGGAGAGAAGCTTCTAAGTGTCAAATCAAAGTTAAAGATCTATAAAACACTCATTAGACCCGTCATAACACTCGCGTGTGAAACATGAACCATATCTACGATCAACGAAAACGCACTACGAGTATATATTACGCCGAATCTTTGGCCCCGTACAGGAAAACTGTGCTACATGGAGATGCAGAATGAACCATGAACTGGACAGATTAATTGGAGGAGCGGACATCGTAAGACATGTAAAGGTACTACGGTTAGAATGGTTTGGACATGTTATGCATATGGAAAGCACCCGAGGACCGAAAATACTGACGAACAGGAGTCCACATGAAAGAAGAGCTCGGGGTAGACCACGTAAGAGATGGCGAGATGACTGCATCGACGACCTAAAGATATTAGGTGTGAGAAACTGGCTGCAATTGGTTAATAGCAGGGAGAGATGGGAGGATGTTGTAACTCAAGCCAAGGTCCACCCAGGGCTGTAGAGCTATAGAAGAAGGTGTGTTCAAGTGTCACAAAGAAGCTCTAAGAATAATATACAACTTACACTTTAAAGAAACATGCAGAGGGAAGCTTAGAACAGCCAGAATCCTAACGACTTCTGGCACATACATATATGAGTCGATATTATTTTCAGCAAAAAACAAAAAATCTCTTTGAATAGTTTAAGTTTCAAAATTCCAAAGAAACTCGCAATAACATAAGAAACTATCGAAAACCTAAACAACGATTAACGATGACCTAAAAGATATAGCATACAAGACCACATAAAACTACAGCATACATAAATGATACAGCATACAGCAGCAGATAGATATCGCCGTATAGCATTATGGAACTATTTAACTCGTTAACATTAAACTACTAGCGATTAAGGATCTCAAGAAGGAGCTTTTTCGCATCCTTATCGATATAGAACCATCCTTACAGGAATTTTCTGAAAGGATAAAATGATACGAAGATTAAAGGCCGATTCTCATATACGCGACACTCAGCTACGCGACGTCACGCGACGTCGCCTGTCAAATAATGATTACATTGTTTTAAATGGACACGTTCATACTAAGGTTACGTGACAGCTACGTGACGTGCCCATTTGAAACAATGTAATTAATATTTGACAGACGATGTCGCACGACGTCGCGTAGCTGAGTGTCGCGCATATGGGAATCGACCTTAAAGGTGAAGGGATGCATTTCATTTACCGAACTTTGCTGGTCGGCATTTATGTTATTTGTTTTATTTTAGTAAAAGCTGTTAGCTTATACAATGAAATAAACTATTTTGGCTGGACAGACAAGACAGAACATACAAGACTAGACACAGAGAAGCATAAACAGTTAACACCATTTCTAGTCCATTTACTGGATATGCTATCTGTTAAATAAAGGACAATTTGTTTTGTTCGATTGCTAAGTTGGGGTGGTGAATAATGCAAGGACGTCTGGCCGGCCGGCGTTTTCAAATTCTGTGTGAAAAACTTTTACCCGGGCAATTACACTAATTATAGACTGCGTCTTGAATATTTGATGCAGGACCTTCGACAGAGTACTAACTAAATGCGCACCCATTACAACCCCACAACCATTACTAGATTAACATTTCAGACCAAATATTGACACAATTTAAAAGTATTTATTCACTAATTATGATTAGTTCAGTTTGTCTTGTCTGTCTAATCTTAGTCTGTCTAATCTACTCGTATCTGTCTAATCTTATATGTCGAGTCTCGTCTGTCTAGTCTTGTCTATCTAGTCTTACCTGGTCTCTTTAGTCTTGTCTGTACAATCTTGTCTGTCTAGTCTTATCTGTCTAGTCTTGTCCGTTCAGTTTTGTCTGTCTAGTCTTACTTGTCTAGTCTTGTCTATCTAGTATGGTCTCCTTAGACTTGTCTATCTAGTTTTGTCTCTCTTATCTTACCTGTCTAGTCTAACCTGTCTAGTCTGGTCTGGCTTGTCTTATCTGTCTAGTCTGTTTGGTCTTATCTGTCTAGTCTTGTCTTTCTACCCTAGCCTGTCTAGTCTTGTCTGTCTAGTCTTGACTGTCCAGTCTCGTCTGCCTAGTCTGATCTGTTTACTCTTGTCTGTTTAATATGTTAAAATACTATTTGTCGATTGTGTTAAATCTGCCTGGAAATTGTGTGGATGGGAATAGGGAAAATCTATACACGTGTCGGGTTGCACGTTGCGTTGTTATATAAGGTCCAGTGTCGATTTATTAAAAATGTATGGACTAGTCGATTAATTGGGTTTCGTAATGGCGTTGTAGATTCTACATTCACAGAGTATTTAGCTTTATAACAGGTTTTGCTGATAATTAATTAAGTTCTATTAATTAATAGTTTCAGTAACTTGACAGACAAGATAAAGCTTATAAGACTAGAAAAAGACGTCTAGCCAAACACATATAAGACTGGACAGGTAAGATTAGACAGACAACACTAGACAAACAAGATTGGACAGACACAGTAGGCTCATCATATAAAACTAGATACATAAGACAAGACATACAAGACTAGACAGACTAAATAGACAAGGTTAGACAGACAAGCTAGACATACAAGATTCGACAGAAAAGACGAGACAAAGGAGACTAGCAGAAAAATAAATAGTCATTGTGATTATGTAACGGCTGCAATTTTTGCGAAACTGTATTCATGAATAATTTGCAAATTATTCCTAGTTTTCTTTTTGTTCTCCTTGTGAATTTACTCGTGAATATACGAAGAATAATCCAGACAAGTTGAACGACACTTTGAGTTGCTCCCATTTATTTCCAAACGAAATCTAAATTTTTACACAACAGTTTACTATTTATATTTAGTTAATACTACATTAGTCCAGATGTATTAGACTAGAGAAACAAGAATTGACAGTTAAGATTAGACAGAGAAAACTAGACAGACAAGACCAGACAGACAAGACTAGACAGACAAGACTAGAGAGACAAGGCCAGACAGAGACAAGACTAGACAGATAAGACTAAAGAGACAAGACTAAATAGTCTTGTCTAGACAGACAAGACTAGACAGATAAGACTAGACAGACAAGACTAGGAAGACAATACTAGACAGACAAGGCTAGACAGATAAAACAGGGATGACTTGATCGACATGACTAGGTGGACAGATCTAATTAGTTTTTGTTAATCTATTCTGTTTCATGTATTTTAACCAATCTATTTTGTCTCATAAAAATAATTAGTTTTCAGCAAGCTCGCTGAAAATTGAGTTTTCATTCTATCGCTGCAAATGAAAAAAAGCAGCAAAAAGGGGGAATTTTATTATTTAATTTTTTAATTATAATATTTAATCTTTCCCCAACACATGTAGATTAAATCTAGTATAGATTCTCAATGAAATTCTAGTCTTGTCTGTCTACACTTGTCTCTCAAGTCTACTCTGTCTAGTCTTGTCTGTCTATCTTGTCTATCTATTTTTGTCTGTCTAGTCTTGTGTGTTTAGTGTTGTCCGTCTAGTCTTGTTTGTCTAGTCGTGTCTATCTAGTCTTGTCTGTCTAGTCTTCTCTATCATTTTTTATCTATTCAGTCTAATATAATCTGAAATTGTTGTCTAAATGTTTAGGTTTTTACCTTGATATAATGCATCCACTTTAAAAATCTTCCTCTGGCCTTGTGCAGGATGGAGCGATGGACCAAAGACGAGTTTTTCTCGGTGGGCATAACCAACGACATTTACAAGCGCGAAAATGTGCAGAAAACCACAAATATCACAATGACAACAACTGTGCCATAAGGCCGTCGACCAGCGACAATTTTCTGCCACAACACTTGATATTCGTTACTGGCGGTTTTACGTACAATTTTAGTTTTTTTTTTAATATTTAATAGATTTATTTAATATTTGTATCACAAAATAGTTTCTTGTTTAAGTAAGATTTATTAAAAATAAATTGTTTAATTAAATATTTGAGTGTATTTAAATATTTCAATTTATGTAGTTTAAGGTTTTTGGTTTTGCTACGTACTTTGTAAAATTCTCTCGTGTTCTTTTAAAAAAATATTTTTTTCTCTCTCAGGTAGATTTCAGCAGGTACGGATAATTCACAAAAGGAAAATGAGGAAAATCCAGGAAAATTAATTTCATTTTTTCTTTAGTCAATTTTTCCCCCAAAAATTGTTAGTTATTTTCCTTGGTTTATTTTATTGGTTATTTTCTTGTCAATTCAAAGGAAAATTCTCGTTGAAGGAAAAACGTGTTAAGTTTTTTTGCGCTTCATTTTGTGTTTGTTAAAATCCGGTGCTTGCGAAAAATCTTCAAATTATCAAGAAAATCTTGGCCTTCACAGCATAATATTCCAACTAATAGAAAATTCAGTTTTTATGGAAATTAGGTCGTTCCAGAAAATCTTCGAACTTCTTCAATTTACCAAGAAAATCTTGACTCTCACAGAATAATCTTCCACTTTATAGACCTTAATATAATTGAAATAATATTTTCCGATAGTTCAGTTTTTAAGGAAATTAGGTCCTTCAGAAAATCTTCGAAATTCTTTAATTTATTAAGAAAATCTTGCAGTTAACAGAATAATCATTCGACATAATAGGTATTTCAGTTTTTATGGAAATTCAGCCTTTCCGGAAAATCTTCGACTTATTAAGAAAATCTTCGAGTCTACATGAAAATCGTCATCTTAACAGTATACTTTGTGTTTAAACTTTGTGTTTGTGAAAATTTCCTTTTGTACTTCCGGAATATCTTGTACTTGGAGATCAAGAATATCTTCAACAATTCACCAAGAAAATCTTATACTTAACAGAATAATTTTCCTCGGAATAAAACTTGTTTTCACTTTTTTATGGAAACTTTATTTACTTTAAATGAATATTTATTTCACTTTTTATGGAAATTCGATCCTTCAGTGAAAACTTCGAGTCATGAAAGAATCTACGATTCTACAAGAAAATCTTCGACTCGACAAGAAAATCTTCGTCTTAATAAGAAAATATTCGTATTAACTTAAGAGTAAATTATAGCTTTATAAAAAATCGGAGCTTCCAGAAATTCTTCAACTTAACCGAAAATCTGCGATTTAGCTTCGACTCAATAGGAAAATCTTGGGTTTAACAAGTAAATCATTTTTAAGTTTTCGAAAAGATTTTTAGATTTTCACAAAACGAAAATATTTTCTGTCTTCACAAACTATTAACTATTATAACTTCCACTTAACTATTAAATATATTAACTATTAAACTTTAATCACTCAAAATTTAAAGAAAATTAAATTTTCTCAGTTTTTTATTTGTTTTCTTGAGAGCTTGTACGGGAGGAAAATTCGATTCGGGTTTTTTGCGTTGGAGAATCTTAAGATGAAAATTGTATGTAAAATGGAGTGGATTATGAAATACGTTTTTCCGCGTAAATAGAATCTCCCAACAAAAACAAAACTAGGAAAATCTGAATGTTTGCAAAGCGAGGAAAATTGTTCCTTGAAAAGATTAAATTTTTCATTGGGTTATCACAACCTGTCAACAGTCAAAATTTAGTTTTGAAACGGAAAATTTTACAAAAGGAAAATTTTCAGAAATTTTCCTAGTAATTTCAAGTTTTGTTTCCAATGAAAATTTCAGTTTTGGTTCGATTTCAGTTAAATATTCATGAAAAATTCAGTTTATGGAAATTATATTTTCAGAAAAAACTTTCAGCTTTAACACGTTAACGTTCGTGTAAAGTTGGCGCACGAATTTTTGAAAAAATGATTTTTCTTTTAGAGTTCTGGCAAGATTTTGAATAGTTCTAAATAATTTTCGGGGAAATTCGGACAGAAATCGAGAAAAACAATTTAGTAACCGTCTTTTGGTAACCGGACTTTTTTGAATCATCAAATCAATCAGATTTTTTTTTAATTCTTCAAAAATTAATAGAATTATCCATTGAGAACTCTAGAACTCTCTAATTATAAAGAACTGAAATATTACTCTTATCAGAAATATTTTTTCTGAAACGAGTTCTTGTTTCAGGGAAAAGAGTTCTGATAAGAGTAATATTTCAGTTCTTTATAAGTAGGAAGTTTTAGAGTTCTCAATGGATAATTCTGTTAATTTTTGAAGAATTAAAAAAAAATCTGATAACGGTTTCCGATGATAGTACTACGGCAGAAAAACAAAAATTTTCAGTGAAATCTATATTTATTTATAAAGTTCATTTATAAAATACTTTCGATGAAGATAAAAAAAATACAAGAGTTCTGATTAGCCCCACGAAAGTTCTGAACAAATCTCTTTTATAATTTCTTTGTCCGACCAATATTAAAGAAATTATAAGCAAAAGTTTTTTTAATTGTGTAGATTACAGAAATTGAGTGCTAATAGTGTTGGTCTCTTACGAAATCGGATTCAAGCAAAAATAGCATGATCGTTAGAAAAAAATTGCAACATTGTCGATTATAAAAATACGCTCTAAACGTATTCAGATTCCGCGTTTTGTTTATAACTTCTTTAATATCGGTCGGACTTTGACATTGTAAAAGTAATTTGTTCAGAACTCTCGGGGGTTTACTCAGAACTTTTAACAGAACTCTTGGAAAACAAATATTTTTTTGAATCCTTTATGTTCTCTTGTACGTAGATCTGAAAAAGGCCTAGGACAGTATACCTTTAGTAAAACTTTAGGCTCTCGCTTTAGTAAAACTAGAGGCTCTCCAACATAGCAACATAAACACGGAAATAATAAAAGCTGTGAAGTCTATATACAGGGCAGTCTTTAACCTATTGGAGGCACATTAGGATAATGGGGCCCCTTAGGTCAAAGCCATATGATCTTGACAGAGCATAAAGAACCCGACATCGTAACCAGAGTCAAAATAATGCGGTTACAATGGGCAGGACATGTAGCAAGAGCCCTGGAAAACAGAGTACCAAACAGGTTATTAGACGCCCAAGTATAGGGAGGACGAAAAAGAGGCAGGCCAAAACTCAGATCGGAAGACGGAGTAACAGAAAACGCATGAAAGTTAAGGCTGGAGAGGACAAGCACAAACCAAGGACGAATGGAGGAAGACACTTTGGGAGGCCAGGACCCGCACAGGGATGTAGCGCCACAGATGATGATGATGATTCTTTTCAATTATGAGAAGAAGCGTTCCCCATTGCAGTTAGTTACCATCAAGCTTAAAAAGACTCTCAATGCGATTTCTGCATTTGGTGATCTGGTAGGAACTAGGAGGCCCCTATCGATCGCGGGGCCCTGGGCACGTGCCCAGAGTGCCCAGTGAGAAAGAGGGGCCTGCCTATATACGCGGGCTCCACATCCAGAGCCAAAACCAACTAAGGAATAGCCTCCGGATTCACATTAACCAAGGGTCTTAAACAGGGTTGCTGTATATCTCCGACACTGTTCAAAATTTACTTGGAACACGTGCTGAAGATATGGAAACGGAAATGCAACAGCATGGGAATACCATTGGATGACGACCCGACAGTATATATATATATATATATATATATATATATATATATATATATATACCCTCTCTTTCGCAGATGACTAAGTAGTTATTGCACAAGATATAGATGAAATAGAATATATGAGCCGAAAGCTAATCGAGGAGTATGGGAAATGGGGTCGGATGTCAACATTACAAAAACGGAATATATGTGCATAGGAAGAAATCAAGAGGAACTACATCCAGCAACGGGACAGATCAAAAACCATTGCTTCTCTCTCTACTCAGCGGTGCCGTCTTCATCATTAAAGGTTGGCAACAATTTGGGCAAAATCATTTCTGCTCTGGCTGTTCTTATTAGTGAATTGCTGTTCATTCCTGTCCAATCTCGAATGTTCTTGAACCACGAGCACTTCCTTCTACCTGGTCCTCTCTTCCCTTCTATGTTTCCCTCCATAAGTATTCGTATTTGTTGTTACGGCAAACGTGTCCAAGGTAAGATTTTTAAGATTTTTCGTTTTTTTATCGTACATAATAGTTTTCTGTCCCTTCCCATTCTTCTTAATACTTCGTTGTTTATGACATGATCCACTCATGATATTCGAAGCATACGTCGGAAAACCCAGAACACAAATGCCTCTATTTTCCTTTCTATGTTCTTTCTCATAGCCCACGTCTCTACACTGCAGAACAACGTTGAATGTATACAACATTGAACGAAACGGTAACGTGTGGTAAGGTTCAGGCTACGATTTGTTAACTCTCTCTCTCTCTAGTCGTTTACTTCATTGGTTGAAGTGTCGTGATCTTATGTATATCATTCATGTTATGGTGATTGTGATTTCTCTCCATGTATCTCTGTCTGTAATGCACCTCATGTTATCCTGCAGTGAATTTCCTGTGAAGTGCTTCATTTGGTCCATTAATCGCTTCGGAGATCGCACCATAGGTCTCGTGCCTTTCCCTGTATCACAAGTTTTTCCAAATTGTCATCCTTTCTCCTGCTCACATGTCCAAAAAACTTAAGAATTTGTTGTCTTGCGATGGTTGACAGTCTTACATTAATTTGCAGTTCTTCTAATATCGATACGTTGGTTCTGTGAGCAGTCCAAGGGATTCTTAAAAGCCTTCTCCAGACCCACATTTCAAAGCTGTCCAGTTTAGCAATGTCTGTGGCTTTCAAGGTCCAGGTTTCTGCTCCATATAATGCTATAAGCAAGACAAGAGTTTTGACAAGTTTGTGTTTTGTTTTAGTTGTTATTTGTTTGTCCTTCCAGATTTTATGCAGTTTTGTCATGGCAGTTTTGGCACGAGCGATTCTCCTTTTGATTTCGATAGATGAAATTCCGTCTCTGTTTATGTTAGCACCCAGATAATTAATTTCTTCTACCATTTCTATATCTTTGCCGATTGCTGCGATCTATTACCATTAACTTTGCCGATTTAGTTTTAACCCATAGTACAGGCGTACTCCTTCCACTCTTTCAATAAGTTCAGCCATTTCCTGTTCGTCCTTTGTTATAAGTGTGGTGTCATCGGCATAAGGAAGGTTATTTAGTTTTCTGCCACCTATACTTATGCCACCTGCCCAACCGTCCAAAGCCTTCCTGATAATGTATTCATCATGAATGTTGAATAGCAAGGGAGATAAAATACACCCTTTTCTTACGCCTTGTTGTATGCTGAAGGTTGGGGAGGTTTTGTCCTCCAGTCTGACTGTTGCACTGCTGTTTTCATATAGATGTTTTAATAGGAGCACCAGATATTGAGGGGTTCCCATCTCTAAGAGAGCTCTCCAAAGCTTTTGCCAGCTAACACAGTCAAAAGCTTTGCTGTAGTCTAGGAAACAGAGATATGATGGTTAAGTTTTCGATAATTTGCCGAATATTAGAGATTTGTTCTCTTGTGCCCTTTTCACTGACAAATTGACAAATCCTGCCTGTTCGTGTGGGATCTGCCAATCCAAAAAGCTTCTGAGGCGTTGAAGGAGAATTCTGAGCAAAACTTTTCTTGGATGTGAGATAAGTGCAATGGTTCTGTAGTTGTTACATTTATAACTGGAACCTTTTTTGTGCAATGGAATGAAGGTCGATGTGCACCAATCCTTTGGCCATTGTCCGGTTTTCCATATGTTGTTGCATATCTTCCACAGAATTGTGATGCCTACTCATGTAGTTGTTTTAACATTTCTGCGCTTATATTGTCACCGCCTGTGCTTTGTTAATAGCTTCTGCATTGATTATGAAGGTTGTTCTCGCTATCTCTATTCGAGTTCGTACTTATAAATCAGGGTCCTAAGTCTTCCGTTACCCAACATCCAAGGTACTACTAAATTTAGGAATTCTTTCAATGCGTGTGTCAATTCAATGTGTCAATCTACTACAATATCGGCTTGGACATATCGGCTCGGATATTTATTAATTGTCATTATCTTTGTTTTTCTGATGTTTAATTTAACCAATGCAATATATACAAATACCTAAGAATAAAAATATCTAAGGAAGAGACTCTAGACGAAGCAATATAGGACAGAAACGTACAGGGAAGAAGAACTACTTATATGCTGAACAGCATTCTATGGGACAACTCAATCGTGAAAAGCATAATAAGTGCTCATTCACGTTGACTCGCGGGCGCGGTGGCGTGCGCGGTCACGATATATCAAACATATGGCGTAATATCAAAGTGTTCACGAAACGCACGTGCGGTCTAAGTAGCGGGCAAGCTAGCGACTGGCGCGCGCGGCGCAATATCAAACACGTGAGATATTTGTGTGTGTTCACGTCGAACTAGCGGCGGAACGCGCGATTCACTCGCGACGCCAGGTAAGTTTAACCAGTATGAACTTATCGCTAGAAATGATAGCATGTTTTCATCATGTTTTTCAATACAGAAGAGTTTATTAGTGCTGTTCCGGTTAGTATTGTGGTGTGGTACACGGTAGAATAATGTATCACTCACAGTTTGCAGAGGAACAAGAGATACAAACACTTGTGAGGGAATGAGTGGAGCTGGACTCTCTGAACTGGACTGGTCTGGTTGAACTCGCGGCTGGCTGAGTCTGGTTGAACTGGCTGAACTGAACTGAACTAGTGCTGAACTGAACTTGCTTGACTATCTGAACTTCTAGCTGAGTCTAGGTCCACTGGCTGGACCGGTGTGAATGGGTCCACTGGCTGGTTCCGCCTGACTGTGTTGATTGAACTATCTGGTTCGAACTGTAGTCGTTGGTTGGTTGCGCCTGACTGTGTTGATTTAACTGTCTCGATCGATCTGTCTTGTTTATTCGGGGGTCCAGGTATTTATATTATCTCCCGATATACTGGTCCCTCATCTGGGGGTGATTATTTTTCTATTTGTGGCTATTTGTCGCTTTGTTGATTACCGATTCTCGGGGAAAACATCTTGCCGTAATTTCACCGGGGATTACACCATTGACCCTAATAAAATATTTTGTGAAATTCTTTTGAAAATATTTGGGTAATCACTGTAATGCCCTCGTAAAACTAAAAGTACAAATATTTCTTATTCTGCTCGAGGATTACATTACCGACCCTAATAAAATATTTTCGGAAATTGTCCGAAAATATTTGGGTAATTATTATAATGCCCTCCTAAACTAAGAAATAAAAATGGAACGGCTCGTTGCCGCTACAGTATACAAACCAAAACTTAAACTTAGGTTAGTATGCTAACCTAACCTAAACTGACAACAGGTCACACTCGCACAAACGCCTGGCGGCCAATGTGAACACAACTCGCTGCGTCTACCGCGCCGGTACCCGCCATCGCGCCCGCGCGTTCCTACGTGAACAAGCACTAACTATAGCTCGGAGGTGTGGCCGATAAAAAAAACAAAAAGAAAGCTAAAAGCTACGGAAATAGACTTCTGGAGAAGAGCGGCAGGAAAATCCAGGAGAGATAGGTTAGGTTAGGTTAGGTTTTCTAGATCCACTAGAAACCACTAGACAAGAAACGGGAACACAACACGACATTATTGATAACATTACAACTAAACAGATATGGTATGGGCACGTGCAAAGAATGTCAGAACAAAGAATCCCGAAGAAATTACTAAACTGGAACCCAAAAGGAAACCGAAAACGAGGAAGACCGCGCAGAAGCTGGAGAGACCGAGTGGACAAGGAAATTCGAGAGAGGGATCTGGAAGAAGGCCTGACGAACAGGGAAGAATGGAGGAATGTTCAAAACCCATAGCGCCGCATTTATGCTTCGAACTTCTTTAATATTGGTCGGACAAAGAAATTATAAAAGAGATTTGTTCAGAACTCACGAGGGGCTACACAGAACTCTCGTATTTTTTTAAAATTCGAGATCAAAATTAAAAAAAAAGTGCCAAAAATACTAATAAATTTTGAATTGGTAAAACCATACAACATTATAGATAATCAGATAAACTTAATAAAGACGGAACAAAGCTTGAATATATAAATATACTCAACCTATCAGTATTATAGAGTTCCGGAAAGGTTGAGTATATTTATATATTCAAGCTTTGTTCCGTCTTTATTAAGTTTGCCAAAAAAAACCATTGCTCACTCTAGAACTCTATAAAGAACTAAAATTGATTTTTTCGATCTCCCAAATTGTTTTTCTCGATTTCTGCCCGAAATAACCCGGCTCTAGAAACGGCTCAAGAACTCTAGAACTATCCGAAATCTTGCCAGAACTCTAAAAATAATTAAGTTTTTCAAAAAAAAAACGCGAATGTTGTTAACTTATTATTTTCTGAGAGTGTCTGGTCTTGTCTAGTGTTTTCTGTTCTTTTCTGATCTTGTCTTCTCTGGTACTGTCTTGTCTGCTCTAGTTTGGTCTTGTCTGGCCTTGTCTAGACTTGTCTGGTCTTGTCTAGACTTGTCTGGTCTAGTCTAGCCTTGACTGGTCTAGTCTAGCCTTGACTGGTTTTGTCTAGACATATATGGTCTTGTCTACTCCTAGATAGACTTGTCTGGTCTTGTTTGGCCTCGTCTGGCCTTGTTTGGTCTTGTCTAGCCCTGTCTGGTCCTGGCTGGTCTTGTCTGGCCTTGTATGGTCTTGTTTTCTCTTGTGTGGCCTTGTCTGGTCTTGTCTTGTCTGGTCTTGTCTAGCCCTGTCTTTCCTTATCTGGTTCTGTCTGGTCTTGTCTGGTCTAGTCTGATCTTGTCTGGTCTTGACTGCTGTTGTCTTGTGTAGTCTATTCTTGTCTGGTTTTGCATGGCTTTGTCTCGTATTGTCGGGTAGTGTCCGGTTTTGCCTGGTCTGGTCTTGCCTGAGCGTTTCTAGACTTGTTTAGATTTGTCTGGTCTTGTCTTCACAAAGCTTTTAATGAATATTGTTACTTAAATTCAATAGAAATTTTAGTTTAAGTTTCATGGCAAATTCAGTTTCAATTTCTAAAAAATTTCAGTTTTAAATTCATAGAAAGCTTGATCTTGAATAACTTTCTAAAAGGCTAGTTTTGTCTGCTCTTGCCTGGTCTTATCTGGTCTTGTCCGGTCTTGTATGGTCTAGTCTACTCTTGCCTTGTCTTGTCTGGTTTTGTCCGGTCTTATCTGGTCGTTTCTGGTCTTATCTGGTCGTGTCTGGTCTTATCTGGTCGTGTCTGGTCTTGTGTGGTCTTGTCTTGTCATGATTGGTCCGGTCTTGTCTGGTCTGTGTTTGTCTAGACTTGTAAGATTTGTATGGTCTTGTCTTCACAAAGCTTTTAATGAAAATTATAACTCAAATTCAATGGAAATTTCAGTTTTGGTTTCACGGCAAATTCAGTATTCACAATTTCTTAAGAATTTCAGTTTTTAATCCATAGAAATCTTGGTTTCATGAATATTTCCGTCCTAATTTCAATAAAATTTCACATTACGGAAATTACATTTTAAGAGAAAACTTACTTACGACTTTAATAAATTGTTATCATGTTTCGTCCTATCTGGCCTTGCCTGGTCTTATCTAGTCTAGTCTGGTCTTGTTTGGTCTTGCATGGCCTTATTTGGTTTTGTCTGGTCTTGTCAGGGCTTGTCTACATGAAGTTTTTAATGAAAATTTTACCTTCTGTGAAAATTTCAGTTGTAGTTTAATGAAAATTTAAGTTCTATAGTTATGAAAATTTCAGATATGGTTTTCTAAATATCTCAATTTTAATTTCCTGAAATTCTCATTTCCAGCTTTCTGAAGTTTTGAATTTCAGGTTTAAATTAATGAAAATTTCAGTTTTAATTTAGTGAAAACAAAAAATGCAGTTTGATGAAAATTTCATTTCGCAAATAAACTGAAATTTTTCCACAAACTGAAATTTTCACGAAATTAACCTGAAAATTTCATTTTAAAGTTGTTGATCTCAGTTTTGACTGCAATGCAAATTTCATTTGTAATTCAATAAATACTAAAATGTAGTTTGATGAAAATTTCACTTTTCAGAACTTACAGTTTCAACTAATTATTAGTTTATTTTCACAGGACCAATTTTAAATTGAAATTTAGTTTCACAAAAGCCAATTTCAGTTTTTGTTTTATGAAACTTTTAGCGTTAATTGCCTGAAAATTTCAGTTTCGGTTTCATGAAAATTTCGAGATTCGTTTCAAGAAAATTTCAGTTTTATTTTAGTTTAATGGAAGTTTCAATGTTGTTTGAAAAATGTTTCAGCTGTAGATTCCTGAAAGTTTCAGTTTTAGTTTCATAAAAATTTCAGTATTTGGTGAAATTTTCAGGGAAAATTTCAATGTTAAATATCAAATGATAAATATTAGGTGTTAAATATAAGTTAAATATTAGTTTTATGAATATTTCAAAGTTTTCAGAAAAATTACAGTTAGATGGAAAATATATTTCTGTTTGCAAACTTTGATTTTTAGTTTTAAGTTTTCATTAAAATTTTGTAATCAATTTTATTTAATTTGTTTTTATGAAAATGTTGGTGTTGAATAAAAACTTGACTCTAAAAATATAGTTTTAATTGAATATGTTAGTTTTCACCAAATTTTCACTTCAAGTTCCATCCAAATTTTGACTTAACGAAATTTTCAGTCGAAGAAGATTTCTAAACAAAATTTAAATTACTTGGTTTAATGAAGGTTTTACGAAAACAACTAAACCTGAAATTTCCCACCACAAAAGAAATTTTCTTTTGAAAAAAAAACGAGAACTAAAACATTTATTTTTAGATAAAAATACGAAAACTTTTTTTTTAATTTTTTTAATAAATTAACACTTGTACGTTGAGTAAAACCCAAGAGAAAACGCACAAAATTAATTAGCAAATTTAAACAAAAATAACTTTTTTTTTAAATCGCGTGTTATTTCAAAACTCCGTCATCCCTCTCCCGAAAGTGTTGGGGATGCTGCGAGATCTGCCGAGCACTGACCTAGTGCGGCGCTCGCCGCTGCTCCTAGACGTCGTCCCTCTGGTCGATATTCCTCTGCGCATGCAATGCCGCTCGCCCCGTCCACAAGGTCATTGCCGCTTCCTACTTCTGCTCCGCGTTTTTCGGCTGCTCTCCTCCGAACGGATCTGGGTCACGCGCGTCTCTGCGCTATTTTTCGGGCAGGACCACGTCAACACAGCCGACTCCGGGGTCGTACACGTGCTCCACACTGAACAGGTGATAAACGACAAGGGCATTGTGAAGGAGTATTGCATTTGGGGTTCGGATTTATTCCACTGCTCAGGGAACTAGACCGGAATCAACGAAGAAAACACAGGGATAGCTCATAAAAGATAAAAACTAGACAAGATTGGACAAGGGTAGACAAAAGTCGACGAGAGTATACAATACTAGTTAAAATTAGACAAAACTAGAATATAATAAACAAAGAGTTGACAAGACTAAAGAAAATTAAATAAGACTAGATAGGAATTGACAGATTAGTCAACACTAGACAGATTAGACAAGACTAGACAAGACCAGACAAGAGCAGACAATATTAGGTAAGAACAGACTAGACAAGACCAGATAAACCCAAACAAGACCAGGTAAACCCAGACAAGACCAGACAAGAACAGACTGGACTAGAGAAGACCAGACAAGACCAGACAAAACCATACTAGACCAGATACGACGAGACAAGACCTGACAAGATCAGACAACACCATACAAGACCAGACAAGGCCAGACAAGACCACACAAGACCAGCAACACCCAGACAAGACCAGGCAAGACCAGACAAGACCAGACATGACCAGACAAGACCAGACAATACCAGACAAGATCAGAGAGTACCAGAAGAGACCAGAAAAGACCAAATAAGACCAGACGAGACCAGACAAGGCTAGACATGACCAGACAAGATCAGAGAGTACCAGAAGAGACCAGAAAAGACCAAATAAGATCAGACGAGATCAGACAAGACCAGACAAGATCAGAGAGCACCAGAAGAGACCAGAATAGACCAAATAAGACCAGACGAGACCAGACGAGGCTAGACAAGACCAGATAAGATCAGAGAGTACCAGAAGAGACCATAAAAGACCAAATAAGAACAGACGAAACCAGACAAGATCACAAAGTACCAGAAGAGACCAGAAAAGATTAAATAGAACAAGACGAGATCAGACAAGACCAGATAAGGTCAGACAAGACCAGACAAGTTCTGAGAGTACCAGAAGAGACCATTAAAGACGAAATAAGAACAGACGAGACCATACAAGTTCAGGCAATACCAGACAAGATCAGAGAGTATAAGCAAAGACCAGAAAAGACCAAGTAAGAACAGACGAGACCAGACAATATCACACAAGGCTAGACAAAACCAAGTTTAGAGAGTATCAGAGAGACCAGAAAAGACTAAATAGAACAAGACGAGATCAGACAAGACCAGATAAGGTCAGATAAGACCAGACAAGTTCTGAGAGTACCAGAAGAGACCAGAAAAGACCAAGTAAGAACAGACGAGACCAGACAAGACCACACAAGGCTAGACAAAACCATGCAAGTTTAGAGAGTACCAGAAGAGACCAGAAAAGACCAAACGAGACCATACAAGTTCAGACAAGACCAAGTTCTGAGAGTACCAGAAGTAAACAGAAAAGACAAATAAGACCAGCCGAGACCAGGTAATACCAGACAAGTTCAAAGAGTACCAGAAAAGACCAAATAAGAATAGACGAGACCAGACAAGGCCACACAAGTTCTGTGGGTACCAGAAGAGACCAGAAAAGACCAAATAAGAACAGACGAGACCAGGCAAGGCCAGACAAGTTCTGAGAGTACCAGAAGAGACCAGAAAAGACCAAATAAGAACAGACGAGACCAGACCAGTCAATTTTAGTCAACATCAGAGAAGACCAACAAGTCCAGCTAATGTCAAACTAGACCAGACAAACCCAGACAATACCAGAGAGCAAATCTATATGTTTGTAGTAGTAGTTTTATAGTCAAGATCATCTGTTGACTAGTTGTAGAAGCTGTTTCGTTATGTAATGGAACTTATAAATGAACGTAAATAAATGCCAAGCAAATGCATGTTATATAATTCTACACATATTTCAAGTATTTCATTGGCGTGAGAAAATTGTAAATGTTTTATAGACTAGCAAGAAACCTGGACATTTGGATAGTAAGGACATGAACAGTAAAACTGAGAAAATTTGTTTGACCTGACTAGTCTTGTCCATCTAGTCTTGTTTGCCTAGTCTTGCCTGTCTAGTCCTGTCTGATTACTTTAGTCTGTCTAATTTTTTCTAGTCTTGTGTGTTTAGTCTTGTCTGTTTAGTCTGTCTAGTACTCTCTGTAAAGTTTTGTCGGTCTAGTCTTATGTATCTAGTCTTGTCTGTATGGTCTTATCTATCTAGTTTTGCCTGTCTAGTCTTGTCTGTCTAGTCTTGTCTGTCTAGTCTTGTCTGTCTAGTCTTGTCTGTCTAGTCTTGTCTGTCTAGTCTTGTCTGTCTAGTCTTGTCTGTCTAGTCTTGTCTGTCTAGTCTTGTCTGTCTAGTCTTGTCTGTCTAGTCTTGTCTGTCTAGTCTTGTCTGTCTAGTCTTGTCTGTCTAGTCTTGTCTGTCTAGTCTTGTCTGTCTAGTCTTGTCTGTCTAGTCTTGTCTGTCTAGTCCTGTCTGTCTAGTCTTGTCTGTCTAGTCTTGTCTGTCTAGTCTTGTCTGTCTAGTCTTGTCTGTCTAGTCTTGTCTGTCTAGTCTTGTCTGTCTAGTCTGTCGAGTCTTGTCTGTCTAGTCTGTCTAGTCTTGTCTGTCTAGTCTTGTCTGTCTAGTCTTGTCTGTCTAGTCTTGTCTGTCTAGTCTTGTCTGTCTAGTCTTGTCTGTCTAGTCTTGTCTGTCTAGTCTTGTCTGTCTAGTCTTGTCTGTCTAGTCTTGTCTGTCTAGTCTTGTCTGTCTAGTCTTGTCTGTCTAGTCTTGTCTGTCTAGTCTAGTCTGTCTAGTCTTGTCTGTCTAGTCTTGTCTGTCTAGTCTTGTCTGTCTAGTCTTGTCTGTCTAGTCTTGTCTGTCTAGTCTTGTCTGTCTAGTCTTGTCTGTCTAGTCTTGTCTGTCTAGTCTTGTCTGTCTAGTCTTGTCTGTCTAGTCTTGTCTGTCTAGTCTTGTCTGTCTAGTCTTGTCTGTCTAGTCTTGTCTGTCTAGTCTTGTCTGTCTAGTCTTGTCTGTCTAGTCTTGTCTGTCTAGTCTTGTCTGTCTAGTCTTGTCTGTCTAGTCTTGTCTGTCTAGTCTTGTCTGTCTAGTCTTGTCTGTCTAGTCTTGTCTGTCTAGTCTTGTCTGTCTAGTCTTGTCTGTCTAGTCTTGTCTGTCTAGTCTTGTCTGTCTAGTCTTGTCTGTCTAGTCTTGTCTGTCTAGTCTTGTCTGTCTAGTCTTGTCTGTCTAGTCTTGTCTGTCTAGTCTTGTCTGTCTAGTCTTGTCTGTCTAGTCTTGTCTGTCTAGTCTTGTCTGTCTAGTCTTGTCTGTCTAGTCTTGTCTGTCTAGTCTTGTCTGTCTAGTCTTGTCTGTCTAGTCTTGTCTGTCTAGTCTTGTCTGTCTAGTCTTGTCTGTCTAGTCTTGTCTGTCTAGTCTTGTCTGTCTAGTCTTGTCTGTCTAGTCTTGTCTGTCTAGTCTTGTCTGTCTAGTCTTGTCTGTCTAGTCTTGTCTGTCTAGTCCTGTCTGTCTAGTCAAAATTCAAAATTCAAAATTCAAATTAAATTTATTTCTCTAGTTTAGCCATACATCTATAAAATATACATGTTATAAAATATATATATATATTATAATACGCTAAAAGAAATATGTCAACAACAGTAAATGGGAGTACATTTTAACTTAACAAAACTTAACAAAATTTATCCTGTATAAAATTCTTCAATTGTATAAGGTTCAATATCATTTATATGTTTAAAGATTTGATGCTTATATATCTTGATGTTCTTGAGTGTTTTAAGATGTCGGGGCAGATGATTGTATAATTTTATACAATTATAGTACGATCCTTGTTCTATTAGTGATAGCCTATGCATTGGCAGTATGTAGTCTACTTTTTTTCTTCGTGTAAGTGTATTTTTGTTTTCATAACTGTCAAAGTATTCTTTATGTTTGATTATAAAAACGAGTGCTTCATATATATAGGCTCCTGCTAGGGTTAATATGTTGTGTTTTTTAAAAGTCCCTCTACATGATTCCTTGTATTTAAGTTTAAAAATTATACGAATTGCCTGCTTTTGTAATCTAAAAATATCAGTGTTGTTTCTTCCATTTCCCCATAAAATTATGCCAAACCGTAGATGAGAGTAGAAATTTGCATAGTAAACCATTTTTAGAACATCTATGCTTACATGTTTTTGCAGGATACGCAGGGCATATGTAGTTCTATTCAATTTTAGAGCTAGATTTTTTATATGCGTATCCCAGCATAAATACATATCTAAATCTATGCCTAGGAGTTTTGCGTTTCCACTAACATCTATCATGTTTTCGTCTATGACGACTTGGCTTGGATAATTTTTTGTTGACCTTTTTGTTCTGAAGATCATTAAATTTGTTTTTTTCGCATTGATCGATAATTTGTTCGTGTGGAACCAAGTCCTTACTAATCTAAAAGCAGCATTAGCACGTATAATGACTTCTTCCGTATTATTCCCAGTTACTAACAATGTAGTGTCATCTGCAAAATTTATTAGTCGAGTTGTATGTTTTATTGCCTTCGAGAGGTCATTTAAATAAATTGAAAATAAAATCGGCCCAAGTATGCTACCTTGCGGTATACCCACTGTTATGGTAGATGAATTAGACTTCACGGCGCCATATTCTCTGCTACATAGTTTTGTTTGCTGAGTTCTATGTGATAGATAAGATCTAAATAATTTGAGAGCAACTCCTCTTACGCCATACTTCTCCAGCTTTTGAAGAAGTATGTTGTGATCGACTGTATCGTACGCCTTTGAAAGGTCAATAAATATACCACATGGAATTTCTTGGGCATCCAGGCTTTTTAAAACATTTTCTATGAAACAGAAGCAAGCAGTTTCTACACTTTTCCCTATTGTGTAGCCATGCTGGGTTTCACAAAATAAATTATGTTTATTAAAAAATGACAGAGTTCTATTCGCAATTACTTTTTCAAAAATCTTGGAGAATGAAGATAGTATGCTTATTGGTCGGTAATTTTCTAACACTTTTCTGTCTCCTTTTTTAAAAATTGGCGTAATAACTGAATGCTTTAATCTATCCGGGAAGATTCCAAATTCGAGTGTGTTATTTATAATAAATATTAAAGGTTCAGCAATTTCTGCGTAAACCTCCATTATCAGATTGAGTGATAAATCATCATCTCCATGACTTTTTTTGTTTTTAAAATTCATTATCACATTGAATATTTCTTCAGTCGATACGGGTTCCACATAAAAAGATTTGTGATTCGTGTTTATATTGTCTCTATAACTGATGTTTGGTATTTTTTTTGTTAATTCAATTGGATTATTTAAATAGAACTCATTAAAATGATTTGCCTTTTCCAGTATATTACCCTTTTCGATGGGATACATCGTATCTTTTTGTTTATATTTTAAATTAATTATTTGGTTAACAACATTCCAGGTTGTAGCCATTTTGTTTTGTGATTTCTTTATCTGTTTTTCTAAATGGTTTCTTTTTATCTTTTTCAGTAGTAAGTCATAATTCCTACGGATCTTGTTATATTGTTTTTTACTATTTTTATGGTAGCGTGATATTATTTGTAAAATTTCCATATGTTTTCTCATTGATGCTATTTTCAAGTCTTTGTAGATAGGCTTATTTTTTGATTTTTTATTACGTATGATTTTTGGATAGCAGGTATTAAAAGCCATAAGGAACGAATCCACGAATGTATTCCATTGCCTATTTACTTCACTTAATCTCAATGAATAGATTTCTATCCACGATTCTTTTTCTAACGCCTGTTTAAATTTTGATAAATTATCTATCGAATTTTCTCTGAAAATCTTATATTCCTTAGTTGTATGTTTAGTCTCAAATAGGGTTATTATTTGAGTCCGATGGTCAGATATATGGAATTCATCTGTCTGTGTGACATAATCTAACTCAGTTTTTATTATAATATTATCAATGCATGCAGTTAGACGACTTGGTTCTTTAATAGTCAATACTGCATCAAATGACTTGAGCAAGGAAATAAGTTGGTTTGTTTTTTTACCTTTTTTTATGATGTCAACGTTGAAGTCGCCCGCAATGACGTAATCGATGTTTTTACCATTCAATGCAATTAGGAGTTGATGTAGTTTATTAAGAAAAAGTAGAAAAGTAGTCTTGTCTGTCTAGTCTTGTCTGTCTAGTCCTGTCTGTCTAGTCTTGTCTGTCTAGTCTTGTCTGTCTAGTCTTGTCTGTCTAGTCTTGTCTGTCTAGTCTTGTCTGTCTAGTCTTGTCTGTCTAGTCTTGTCTGTCTAGTCTTGTCTGTCTAGTCTTGTCTGTCTAGTCTTGTCTGTCTAGTCTTGTCTGTCTAGTCTTGTCTGTCTAGTCTTGTCTGTCTAGTCTTGTCTGTCTAGTCTTGTCTGTCTAGTCTTGTCTGTCTAGTCTTGTCTGTCTAGTCTTGTCTGTCTAGTCTTGTCTGTCTAGTCTTGTCTGTCTAGTCTTGTCTGTCTAGTCTTGTCTGTCTAGTCTTGTCTGTCTAGTCTTGTCTGTCTAGTCTTGTCTGTCTAGTCTTGTCTGTCTAGTCTTGTCTGTCTAGTCTTGTCTGTCTAGTCTTGTCTGTCTAGTCTTGTCTGTCTAGTCTTGTCTGTCTAGTCTTGTCTGTCTAGTCTTGTCTGTCTAGTCTTGTCTGTCTAGTCTTGTCTGTCTAGTCTTGTCTGTCTAGTCTTGTCTGTCTAGTCTTGTCTGTCTAGTCTTGTCTGTCTAGTCTTGTCTGTCTAGTCTTGTCTGTCTAGTCTGTCTAGTCTTGTCTGTCTAGTCTGTCTAGTCTTGTCTGTCTAGTCTTGTCTGTCTAGTCTTGTCTGTCTAGTCTTGTCTGTCTAGTCTTGTCTGTCTAGTCTTGTCTGTCTAGTCTTGTCTGTCTAGTCTTGTCTGTCTAGTCTTGTCTGTCTAGTCTTGTCTGTCTAGTCTTGTCTGTCTAGTCTTGTCTGTCTAGTCTTGTCTGTCTAGTCTTGTCTGTCTAGTCTTGTCTGTCTAGTCTTGTCTGTCTAGTCTTGTCTGTCTAGTCTTGTCTGTCTAGTCTTGTCTGTCTAGTCTTGTCTGTCTAGTCTTGTCTGTCTAGTCTTGTCTGTCTAGTCTTGTCTGTCTAGTCTTGTCTGTCTAGTCTTGTCTGTCTAGTCTTGTCTGTCTAGTCTTGTCTGTCTAGTCTTGTCTGTCTAGTCTTGTCTGTCTAGTCTTGTCTGTCTAGTCTTGTCTGTCTAGTCTTGTCTGTCTAGTCTTGTCTGTCTAGTCTTGTCTGTCTAGTCTTGTCTGTCTAGTCTTGTCTGTCTAGTCTTGTCTGTCTAGTCTTGTCTGTCTAGTCTTGTCTGTCTAGTCTTGTCTGTCTAGTCTTGTCTGTCTAGTCTTGTCTGTCTAGTCTTGTCTGTCTAGTCTTGTCTGTCTAGTCTTGTCTGTCTAGTCTTGTCTGTCTAGTCTTGTCTGTCTAGTCTTGTCTGTCTAGTCTTGTCTGTCTAGTCTTGTCTGTCTAGTCTTGTCTGTCTAGTCTTGTCTGTCTAGTCTTGTCTGTCTAGTCTTGTCTGTCTAGTCTTGTCTGTCTAGTCTTGTCTGTCTAGTCTTGTCTGTCTAGTCTTGTCTGTCTAGTCTTGTCTGTCTAGTCTTGTCTGTCTAGTCTTGTCTGTCTAGTCTTGTCTGTCTAGTCTTGTCTGTCTAGTCTTGTCTGTCTAGTCTTGTCTGTCTAGTCTTGTCTGTCTAGTCTTGTCTGTCTAGTCTTGTCTGTCTAGTCTTGTCTGTCTAGTCTTGTCTGTCTAGTCTTGTCTGTCTAGTCTTGTCTGTCTAGTCTTGTCTGTCTAGTCTTGTCTGTCTAGTCTTGTCTGTCTAGTCTTGTCTGTCTAGTCTTGTCTGTCTAGTCTTGTCTGTCTAGTCTTGTCTGTCTAGTCTTGTCTGTCTAGTCTTGTCTGTCTAGTCTTGTCTGTCTAGTCTTGTCTGTCTAGTCTTGTCTGTCTAGTCTTGTCTGTCTAGTCTTGTCTGTCTAGTCTTGTCTGTCTAGTCTTGTCTGTCTAGTCTTGTCTGTCTAGTCTTGTCTGTCTAGTCTTGTCTGTCTAGTCTTGTCTGTCTAGTCTTGTCTGTCTAGTCTTGTCTGTCTAGTCTTGTCTGTCTAGTCTTGTCTGTCTAGTCTTGTCTGTCTAGTCTTGTCTGTCTAGTCTTGTCTGTCTAGTCTTGTCTGTCTAGTCTTGTCTGTCTAGTCTTGTCTGTCTAGTCTTGTCTGTCTAGTCTTGTCTGTCTAGTCTTGTCTGTCTAGTCTTGTCTGTCTAGTCTTGTCTGTCTAGTCTTGTCTGTCTAGTCTTGTCTGTCTAGTCTTGTCTGTCTAGTCTTGTCTGTCTAGTCTTGTCTGTCTAGTCTTGTCTGTCTAGTCTTGTCTGTCTAGTCTTGTCTGTCTAGTCTTGTCTGTCTAGTCTTGTCTGTCTAGTCTTGTCTGTCTAGTCTTGTCTGTCTAGTCTTGTCTGTCTAGTCTTGTCTGTCTAGTCTTGTCTGTCTAGTCTTGTCTGTCTAGTCTTGTCTGTCTAGTCTTGTCTGTCTAGTCTTGTCTGTCTAGTCTTGTCTGTCTAGTCTTGTCTGTCTAGTCTTGTCTGTCTAGTCTTGTCTGTCTAGTCTTGTCCTGTCTAGTCTTGTCTGTCTAGTCTTGTCTGTCTAGTCTTGTCTGTCTAGTCTTGTCTGTCTAGTCTTGTCTGTCTAGTCTTGTCTGTCTAGTCTTGTCTGTCTAGTCTTGTCTGTCTAGTCTTGTCTGTCTAGTCTTGTCTGTCTAGTCTTGTCTGTCTAGTCTTGTCTGTCTAGTCTTGTCTGTCTAGTCTTGTCTGTCTAGTCTTGTCTGTCTAGTCTTGTCTGTCTAGTCTTGTCTGTCTAGTCTTGTCTGTCTAGTCTTGTCTGTCTAGTCTTGTCTGTCTAGTCCTTGTCTGTCTAGTCTTGTCTGTCTAGTCTTGTCTGTCTAGTCTTGTCTGTCTAGTCTTGTCTGTCTAGTCTTGTCTGTCTAGTCTTGTCTGTCTAGTCTTGTCTGTCTAGTCTTGTCTGTCTAGTCTTGTCTGTCTAGTCTTGTCTGTCTAGTCTTGTCTGTCTAGTCTTGTCTGTCTAGTCTTGTCTGTCTAGTCTTGTCTGTCTAGTCTTGTCTGTCTAGTCTGTCTTGTCTGTCTAGTCTTGTCTGTCTAGTCTTGTCTGTCTAGTCTTGTCTGTCTAGTCTTGTCTGTCTAGTCTTGTCTGTCTAGTCTTGTCTGTCTAGTCTTGTCTGTCTAGTCTTGTCTGTCTAGTCTTGTCTGTCTAGTCTTGTCTGTCTAGTCTTGTCTGTCTAGTCTTGTCTGTCTAGTCTTGTCTGTCTAGTCTTGTCTGTCTAGTCTTGTCTGTCTAGTCTTGTCTGTCTAGTCTTGTCTGTCTAGTCTTGTCTGTCTGTCTAGTCTTGTCTGTCTGTCTTGTCTGTCTAGTCTTGTCTGTCTAGTCTTGTCTGTCTAGTCTTGTCTGTCTAGTCTTGTCTGTCTAGTCTTGTCTGTCTAGTCTTGTCTGTCTAGTCTTGTCTGTCTAGTCTTGTCTGTCTAGTCTTGTCTGTCTAGTCTTGTCTGTCTAGTCTTGTCTGTCTAGTCTTGTCTGTCTAGTCTTGTCTGTCTAGTCTTGTCTGTCTAGTCTTGTCTGTCTAGTCTTGTCTGTCTAGTCTTGTCTGTCTAGTCTTGTCTGTCTAGTCTTGTCTGTCTAGTCTTGTCTGTCTAGTCTTGTCTGTCTAGTCTTGTCTGTCTAGTCTTGTCTGTCTAGTCTTGTCTGTCTAGTCTTGTCTGTCTAGTCTTGTCTGTCTAGTCTTGTCTGTCTAGTCTTGTCTGTCTAGTCTTGTCTGTCTAGTCTTGTCTGTCTAGTCTTGTCTGTCTAGTCTTGTCTGTCTAGTCTTGTCTGTCTAGTCTTGTCTGTCTAGTCTTGTCTGTCTAGTCTTGTCTGTCTAGTCTTGTCTGTCTAGTCTTGTCTGTCTAGTCTTGTCTGTCTAGTCTTGTCTGTCTAGTCTTGTCTGTCTAGTCTTGTCTGTCTAGTCTTGTCTGTCTAGTCTTGTCTGTCTAGTCTTGTCTGTCTAGTCTTGTCTGTCTAGTCTTGTCTGTCTAGTCTTGTCTGTCTAGTCTTGTCTGTCTAGTCTTGTCTGTCTAGTCTTGTCTGTCTAGTCTTGTCTGTCTAGTCTTGTCTGTCTAGTCTTGTCTAGTCTTGTCTGTCTAGTCTTGTCTGTCTAGTCTTGTCTGTCTAGTCTTGTCTGTCTAGTCCTTGTCTGTCTAGTCTTGTCTGTCTGGTCTTGTCTGTCTAGTCTTGTCTGTCTAGTCTTGTCTGTCTAGTCTTGTCTGTCTAGTCTTGTCTGTCTAGTCCTTGTCTGTCTAGTCTTGTCTGTCTAGTCTTGTCTGTCTAGTCTTGTCTGTCTAGTCTTGTCTGTCTAGTCTTGTCTGTCTAGTCTTGTCTGTCTAGTCTTGTCTGTCTAGTCTTGTCTGTCTAGTCTTGTCTGTCTAGTCTTGTCTGTCTAGTCTTGTCTGTCTAGTCTTGTCTGTCTAGTCTTGTCTGTCTAGTCTTGTCTGTCTAGTCTTGTCTGTCTAGTCTTGTCTGTCTAGTCTTGTCTGTATAGTCTTGTCTGTCTAGTCTTGTCTGTCTAGTCTTGTCTGTCTAGTCTTGTCTGTCTAGTCTTGTCTGTCTAGTCTTGTCTGTCTAGTCTTGTCTGTCTAGTCTTGTCTGTCTAGTCTTGTCTGTCTAGTCTTGTCTGTCTAGTCTTGTTGTCTAGTCTTGTCTGTCTAGTCTTGTCTGTCTAGTCTTGTCTGTCTAGTCTTGTCTGTCTAGTCTTGTCTGTCTAGTCTTGTCTGTCTAGTCTTGTCTGTCTAGTCTTGTCTGTCTAGTCTTGTCTGTCTAGTCTGTCTAGTCTTGTCTGTCTAGTCTTGTCTGTCTAGTCTTGTCTGTCTAGTCTTGTCTGTCTAGTCTTGTCTGTCTAGTCTTGTCTGTCTAGTCTTGTCTGTCTAGTCTTGTCTGTCTAGTCTTGTCTGTCTAGTCTTGTCTGTCTAGTCTTGTCTGTCTAGTCTTGTCTGTCTAGTCTTGTCTGTCTAGTCTTGTCTGTCTAGTCTTGTCTGTCTAGTCTTGTCTGTCTAGTCTTGTCTGTCTAGTCTTGTCTGTCTAGTCTTGTCTGTCTAGTCTTGTCTGTCTAGTCTTGTCTGTCTAGTCTTGTCTGTCTAGTCTTGTCTGTCTAGTCTTGTCTGTCTAGTCTTGTCTGTCTAGTCTTGTCTGTCGTCTTGTCTGTCTAGTCTTGTCTTCTAGTCTTGTCTGTCTAGTCTTGTCTGTCTAGTCTTGTCCTGTCTAGTCTTGTCTGTCTAGTCTTGTCTGTCTAGTCTTGTCTGTCTAGTCTTGTCTGTCTAGTCTTGTCTGTCTAGTCTTGTCTGTCTAGTCTTGTCTGTCTAGTCTTGTCTGTCTAGTCTTGTCTGTCTTGTCTTGTCTGTCTAGTCTTGTCTGTCTAGTCTTGTCTGTCTAGTCTTGTCTGTCTAGTCTTGTCTGTCTAGTCCTGTCTGTCTAGTCTTGTCTGTCTAGTCTTGTCTGTCTAGTCTTGTCTGTCTAGTCTTGTCTGTCTAGTCTGTCTAGTCTTGTCTGTCTAGTCTTGTCTATCTAGTCTTGTCTATCTAGTCTTGTCTGTCTAGTCTTGTCTGTCTAGTCTTGTCTGTCTAGTCTTGTCTGTCCAGTCTTGTCTGTCCAGTCTTGTCTGTCTAGTCTAGTCTGTCTAGTCTTGTCTGTCTAATCTTGTCTGTCTAGTCTTGTCTGTCTAGTCTTGTCTGTCTAGTCTTGTCTGTCTAGTCTTGTCTGTCTAGTCTTGTCTGTCTAGTCTTGTCTGTCTAGTCTTGTCTGTCTAGTCTTGTCTGTCTAGTCTTGTCTGTCCAGTCTTGTCTGTCCAGTCTTGTCTGTCTAGTCCTGTCTGTATAGTCTTGTCTGTCTAGTCTTGTCTGTCTAGTCTTGTCTGTCTAGTCTTGTCTGTCTAGTCTTGTCTGTCTAGTCTTATCTGTCTAGTCTTGTCTGTCTAGTCTTGTCTGTCTAGTCTTGTCTGTCTAGTCTTGTCTGTCTAGTCTTGTCTGTCTAGTCTTGTCTGTCTAGTCTTGTCTGTCTAGTCTTGTCTGTCTAGTCTTGTCAGTCTAGTCTTGTCAGTCTAGTCTTGTCTGTCTAGTCTTGTCTGTCTAGTCTTGTCTGTCTAGCCTTGTCTGTCTAGCCTTGTCTGTCTAGTCTTGTCTGTCTAGTCTTGTCTGTCTAGTCTTGTCTGTCTAGTCTTGTCTGTCTAGTCTTGTCTGTCTAGTCTTGTCTGTCTAGTCTTGTCTGTCAAGTCTTGTCTGTCTAGTCTTGTCTGTCTAGTCTTGTCTGTCTATTCTTGTCTGTCTAGTCTTGTCTGTCTAGTCTTGTCTGTCTAGTCTTGTCTGTCTAGTCTTGTCTGTCTAGTCTTGTCTGTCTAGTCTTGTCTGTCTAGTCTTGTATGTCTAGTCTTGTCTGTCTAGTCTTGTCTGTCTAGTCTTGTCTGTCTAGTCTTGTCTGTCTAGTCTTGTCTGTCTAGTCTTGTCTGTCTAGTCTTGTCTGTCTAGTCTTGTCTGTCTAGTTTTGTCTGTCTAGTCTTGTCTGTCTAGTCTTGTCTCTCTAGTCTTGTCTGTCTAGTCTTGTCTGTCTAGTCTTGTCTGTCTAGTCTTGTCTGTCTAGTCTTGTCTGTCTAGTCTTGTTTGTCTAGTCTTCTCTGTCTAGTCTTGTCTGTCTAGTCTTGTCTGTCTAGTCTTGTCTGTCTAGTCTTGTCTGTCTAGTCTTGTGTGTCTAGTCTTGTCTGTTTAGTCTTGTCTGTCTAGTCTTGTCTGTCTAGTCTTGTCTGTCTAGTCTTGTCTGTCTAGTCTTGTCTGTCTAGTCTTGTCTGTCTAGTCTTGTCTGTCTAGTCTTGTCTGTCTAGTCTTGTCTGTCTAGTCTTGTCTGTCTAGTCTTGTCTGTCTAGTCTTGTCTGTCTAGTCTTGTCTGTCTAGTTTTGTCTGTCTAGTCTTGTCTGTCTAGTCTTGTCTGTCTAGTCTTGTCTGTCTAGTGTTGTCTGTCTAGTCTTGTCTGTCTAGTCTTGTCTGTCTAGTCTTGTCTGTCTAGTCTTGTCTGTCTAGTCTTGTATGTCTAGTCTTGTCTGTCTAGTCTTGTCTGTCTAGTCTTGCCTGTCTAGTCTTGTCTGTCTAGTCTTGTCTGTCTAGTCTTGTCTGTCTAGTCTTGTCTGTCTAGTCTTGTCTGTCTAGTCTTGTCTGTCTAGTCTTGTCTGTCTAGTCTTGTCTGTCTAGTCTTGTCTGTCTAGTCTTGTCGGTCTAGTCTTGTCTGTCTAGTCTTGTCTGTCTAGTCTTGTCTGTCTAGTCTTTTCTGTCTAGTCTTGTCTGTATAGTCTTGCCTGTCTAGTCTTGTCTGTCTAGTCTTGTCTGTCTAGTCTTGTCCTGTCTAGTCTTGTCTGTCTAGTCTTGTCTGTCTAGTCTTGTCTGTCTAGTCTTGTCTGTCTAGTCTTGTCTGTCTAGTCTTGTCTGTCTAGTCTTGTCTGTCTAGTCTTATCTGTCTAGTCTTGTCTGTCTAGTCTTGTCTGTCTAGTCTTCTCTGTCTAGTCTTGTCTGTCTAGTTCTTGTCTGTCTAGTCTTGTCTGTCTAGTCTTGTCTGTCTAGTCTTGTCTGTCTAGTCTTGTCTGTCTAGTCTTGTCTGTCTAGTCTTGTCTGTCTAGTCTTGTCTGTCTAGTCTTGTCTGTCTAGTCTTGTCTGTCTAGTCTTGTCTGTCTAGTCTTGTCTGTCTAGTCTTGTCTGTCTAGTCTTGTCTGTCTAGTCCTGTCTGTCTAGTCTTGTCTGTCTAGTCTTGTCTGTCTAGTCTTGTCTGTCTAGTCTTGTCTGTCTAGTCTTGTCTGTCTAGTCTTGTCTGTCTAGTCTTGTCTGTCTAGTCTTGTCTGTCTAGTCTTGTCTGTCTAGTCTTGTCTGTCTAGTCTTTGTCTGTCTAGTCTTGTCTGTCTAGTCTTGTCTGTCTAGTCTTGTCTGTCTAGTCTTGTCTGTCTAGTCTTGTCTGTCTAGTCTTGTCTGTCTAGTCTTGTCTGTCTAGTCTTGTCTGTCTAGTCTTGTCTGTCTAGTCTTGTCTGTCTAGTCTTGTCTGTCTAGTCTTGTCTGTCTAGTCTTGTCTGTCTAGTCTTGTCTGTCTAGTCTTGTCTGTCTAGTCTTGTTCTATCTAGTCTTGTCTGTCTAAGTCTTGTCTCTTAACTCTTGTCTGTCTAGTCTTATTTTGTCTGTCTTGTCATTATTATGATTATCGATTGTGGGAGAAAAAGTTGCGCATTAATTAGGCATGTGTTCAGGTTAATTAGTTGGTATTACAAATATTTGATGTGCAATTTATACCCGAGACCCCAATGGGCGTACGAAGGTCGAACTTATGTAACACGAATTACGTAGACTGCCGGAGAGAAAAATCTCTAATAAACATTTTCATCATTTTGTAATTAATTTCAAGAATATTTCATCGGCGCAATTGATTCATTGGATTCAGATCAATCGAAATCGTTTAAATACACAGCTTGTATTCGACTGGTTTAGATTAAGCATGCAGAGTGAAGAATATTTCATTGGCGAGCAATTTATCGACGATCAATGGATTCAGATCCATCGAAATCGTTTAACTAAATAGTATATTAAAGAACGAGTTCATTAAGCGCGGTTTTTCAGCACGCGTCTATATTTAGAAAACGACGAGCGTAGCGAGGAGTTTTCTATTGGATAACTGCGAAAAACGTCTTATGAACGATTTTGTAATACTATTTTTTCTATTTTACGCACTTTTATGCCATTTCTAAATAAAAAAATCGGCGATATATATTGAGAAAATTGTATCGCACTCGGCGATCCATATACGAACCCATATGAGTGCTTTAATGACTTCATTATAGACTCAAAATAGGAAAAGGTTTTTATTCAACTGGTTTTGAGATAGATAGAGAGAGAGAGAGAATATATATTTATTGTATACTTTATGCATTATACAAAGGGCTATCGACCGCAAGGTCCTTCTGCCCACTGGTTTAGATTAAGCATGCGGATATGAATAAAGAGACTAGGTTAGATAGACAAGACGAGAGGATAAGATCAGACCAAACTGAATTAGAAGGGAAATTGTTTTAGAACTAAATTGTCCTTTGAGGTGTTTCCTGTCGGCGAAAATAGAATCCTGAGCAAACATGTTTATCTAGAAGGGTGCATACGTAATATCCGGCGCTTTGCGACCCTTAAGTTTCCTCAAAATCCTTCAAATTAAAAAGGGTCGAAAAAAGTAGCATTTAATTAGAGAAATTAATACAATGAGAAGATTTAATTATAGAAATTAATATAAACGATGAGATAACTCGTAGTTTACCGTAGCAGTCAACGTGTTAAAGTTGTTGTTGCAAAAAAAAAACATTGTAAACATGAAATTGTTCAAAAGATTTGTTGCAAATGCAAACAATGATCGTCGACGGGATTCACCGAAGAATTAATTATAACTCTGAATAGAAAAATTCGATGGCAACCATCCTTGTCAATTAATTGAAACTTTGTTATTACTTATAAAGGGTGTTTTTTTAAGAGATTGAGAACTTCAAACTAATAATACAAGATAGAAATATTCTTGGAATGAATTTTTCATTATTTTAATCTGGTAGATAATTTCATGGCATTTATTTTTTGAATATGATTACCGACATATATCCCCCGCAGCTACGAGTTACATAGTCCATTCGATCAGTCAATTTATATAAATCTGGCCGTACGGCGTCAATGGTGGCTTGAATATTGGCTCCCAATGAATCAAGAGTTGCTGGTTTGTCGGCACAAACCAATGACTTAACATAGCCCCATAAAAAGTAATCGAAAGGCTTTAAGTCGCACAAACGAGGGGGCCAGTTAACAGGACCTTCTTCTTCTTCTGTTGGCTTTATAACCCGCGGTGAGTTTTTGCCTCTACAACAATCTTCTTCCATTCTGTCCTTTCACCGACTTTCTCTCTCCAACCCCTTACTCCCATCCTTCTAAAACTTTCCACCACGTCTTCCATCCATCTTTTCCTTGGCCTGCCTCTTTTCCGTCTTCCTACTGGCCGCCAGTTGTACATTTTCTTGGCTGGTCTGTCGTCATGCATTCTGTACAGGTGTCCCAGCCATGCTATTCTATGAGATTTTACATATCTCACTATGTCCGTTTCGTTTATTAACCTGCTTAGTTCATGGTTCATGCGTATCCTCCAAATTCCATGCTCATTTAGGATCGGTCCGTAGATCTTTCTGAGGATCTTTCCTTCAAAGATGCGTAGCACGTCATCCTCTGCGGTGGTTAGGGTCCAGGCCTCGCATCCGTACGTTACTACTGGTCTTATGAGTGTTCGGTATATTTGAAGTTTGATTTTGTGACTCAATAACTTGGACTTCATCAGTTTTTGGTATCCGTAGTAGCATCGGTTTCCACTAAGTATTCGCGAGCTTATTTCTTTAGCTATTACGTTTGTTCTGTTGATTTCTGTTCCCAAGTAGATACAACTTTCAACCTGCTCAAAGCGATACTCGCCCAAGTTAAGGTCATTGTTATCGTGATGTTCTCTTCCAACTTGCATGTTTTTAGTTTTTACCTGATTTATTTTCAATCCCCTTTTTTGCGTTTAATCTTCCAGCATCAATAGTGCTTCCTTTCGGGCGTCTTTGCTTCTACATGTCAAACTGACATCATCTGCATATGCAGCAACCTGTGTTGATCGGTTGCCAATGTATCCCGTTATATTCAGCTTTCTCATTGCATGCCTCTAATGTTAGGTTGAATATCATCTCGCTCAGCGCATCTCCCTGCCTCACACCGATTTCGATTTTAAAGGCGAATGTAAGTTGGTTGTCTACTCTAACCGAGACTTTCGAACCGGAGAATGTAGCTTTTATTAGTTTTACGTATTTACGGCGTTTTCCTAGCATCAGCAGATCGTCAAGGATCGTGTTTCTTTTGACGGTATCGAATGCCTGCTTAAAGTCTATGTAGAGGTTTTGCAGCGATATCTCAAACTCGTATGCTTTCTCCTGCATTTGCCTTATGGTGTATATGTTGTCTATAGTTGACCTATTGGCACAAAATCCGCTCTGATATTTTCCTAATATCTCTTCGTAGTAGAGAGCGAATCTGCTATAAAGAACGCCTGTTAGAACTTTGTATGTTACGTTAAGGAATCGGCCGGTAGTTGCTACAGATCGTTTTGTCTCCCTTCTTGTGTATTGGTTGTATTGTATTCTCTGGTATTTTCTCTTTCTCCCAGATTTGATCAATCAGGTGTTTTAGTCTTACCGTTATGTGTGTGGTGTTCTCCTCCAAATTTCAGAAGGTCGGCTGTTATACCGTCTGACCCAGGGGCCTTGTTAACCAAGTTAACAGGACCATTTCTGGAAATAAAGTTTTCACCAAATTGATTTTGCAATAAATTCATGGTTAAGCGCGCTTTATGGCAAGTTCCGCGCCTCGCCGTCGAGCTGATTAATTTTTGGAAACAAACAATCAGTCAGCATGGCTTGATAGAGCTCGCCATTCACCGTAACAGAACCTCATTTCGAAAGAAATAAGGACCGATGATGCCGCAAGCGTGTAAACCGCACCAAACAGTCCATTTTAATGGATATAATGGTGATTCGTTAATAGCTTGAGGATTGTGTGCGCTCCATATACGGCAATTTTGCTAATTGACGAAGCCATTTAACCAGAAATGAGCTTCATCGCTAAACACAATTCTTCGGTAAAAATGCTCATCTTCAGCCTGTTTCAAATTAGCCCAAACAGCAAAAATGAGACGTAAACGATGGTCATTTGGCTTTAATTTTTGCACGAGCTGTATTTTATATGCACGTAAACCAAGATCCTTATGTAAAATTTTCCACGTAGTCGAAGGCCAAAGGCCATCAAGTTGAAAACGGCGATGAATCGACATTTCGGCGCCTTCTTCAACACTTCCCGCTACAGCAGCAAAATTTTCTTCGGTATGCACATTTCTTTGTCTTGTTGATGGTTTTGTATCGAGAAGAGTAAAATTAGTGCGAAAACGATCAATAACTCTACGAATTGCTTGCTCACTAGGCCGATTATGTTCACCGCAAAATGGACCAAGTGCTCTATGAACTTCACGAACAGATTTTTTTTTGTAAATTTCCACAATTTGGAAGCGTTGTTCTAGCGTTAAACGATTCATAATGAATTGCCTTGCTGAAAAAACCTTGCTGAACAGAAATGTCAACACAGTTTGACATTCCCAACTGTTAAACCATAGACAATCCATCGAAACTTCTCATGCAGCTAAAAAACAGCCATTATAATAACTTTGTAGTAACATCAAAAAATATTTGCTTGAATTAAAAATATATTATTAAAAAACTTGGGTGCATAGAAATCGGCCCACTGTAAACTTTGACATTAACTATTTTTTTTAAACTATTTAAAGGATCAAATAAAGAAATATGCCGTTTGAAAGACAATCTAATATGCTTTAATATGAGTTTAAATTTGTCACGAATGCGTATCGTTTGTAGGCGTAGCAACCGGTAAAGGAAAATGAACGTATTTATGTGGTGGTCCGGGAAAGAAAAATGGGTTACCAGGCGGGATAGCGTCGCGACGGAGCTGTTTAAATTAAGAATGGAGGCAATAGACTGGGATAATTTACAAGATATAGATATGATAACCGAGGAAATGGAAACAGCATTGGTCAGGAGGAAAGTCACAGAGGGAACAGTGGGAAGATTATGGGCGGATAAGGAATTCATAAGGGAGAAACAAAAATATAGAGAGGTGACGAGAAGGTGGAGAGAGGGTACCGGTGACAAGGAACTGTGGTTAAGTACGAGAGCGGACTTACGAAACCTGGAGAGGAGAAAGAAAGAAATGTGGGAGAGAAGAGAGCGGCAACGAATACTGGAAATTAAAACTGAAGCGCAGCTGTGGAAATATTTAAAAGAGAAGAGCGGGAAGAAGGAGCGAATTCCAGAGAGTATACCTAAGAAAACCTATATGGTTAAGGCACTATATGGTTCTATTTGAAGGAGTGGAGATAATGGTGGATCGTGGGAAAGCAGTGTTAGAAGGGAGCAGACTGTTGAAGCTGTAGGTGAAGAAGAAATTACGGCCGGGTAAGTACACCAGGTAATTGCAGCCTTAAAGCAGAAGAAAGCGGCAGGAACGGACGGAGTTGTAAATGAAGCGTGGAAGTTGGTACCAGAGAAATGTATCGACAAGCTTACGGAGGAGTTCAACAAGATATGGAAAGGGACAAAGGGTATCCCAGAGAGCTGGAAAGAGGGGATAATACAGCCAATCCACAAAAATAGGGTCTACTCTTCCTACAAAATGTTCGTCAAGATTCTAGAAGGGCGGTTGAGAAAAGAGGCAGAGGAAAAGCAATTATTACCAGAGGTGCAAGCAGGATTCATAGAGGGAAGAGGCGCAGTCGAGCAACTCATAACGCTTAGATTTATAGTTTATCAAGAAATTAGACCTGGGAGCCTTTTTGCTCTTTTAATCGTCCTGAAAGCAGCGTATGATTCTGTAGATAGAGGGAGATTGTATGAATGTTTGGTTAAAAAGGGTATTTCGGAGAGGGTGAGGAGGAATGTGAGGGAGGTGTATAGGGAAACGGTGTGTGAGATCAGGGCGAATGAGTGTGTAACGGAATATTTCGAGATAAAAAAGAGCCTAAGGCAGTGAGCCCCACTGAGCCCCACACTTTTCAATCTCTATGTGGCTGATTTGTAAAGAGTTTTGGCAGACGGGCAAGCTGGAGGAGTGGTGGTATGTAGAACAAAGGTGTGGAGTTTAGCATACGCTGATGATGTAGTGGTATTTGCCAAGACAGCTGGGGAATTGAGAGAGGTGATTGAAAGGGTGAGAGGGTTTTTTGAAAGGAGAGATCTTAGTGTGAATGTGGAAAAAACTAAATGGATGCGATTCAAAAGAGGTGGGAAGTTCAAGAAAGAGCGGTTTGAATGGAGAGGGAGGGAAATCGAGGAGGTACAAAGGTTTAAGTATCTGGGGTATGTATTTGGAAATGGAGGTAGCAATAGAGAGCATGTGGAGTATGTAGCGAAGAAAACGTGGGTGGCAGCTGGGCGAGTCTGGAATGAATGGAGGAATAAATTCGAAGGAAACTTCAGGGCGGCTGAGACGGTGTGGAAGATGTGTGCGAGAAGCATTTTATTGTATGGCTCAGAAGTCTGGGGGACGAGAGAGGAGGATAGGGTAGAGAGAGTCCAGTTAAAGTTTTTCAAAAAAATCCTGAAGCTTAATAGGTCGACACCTGGTTACATCGTACTCCAGGAGGTGAATGCGTGCAAGGTGGCAGTCTTGGCAGCAAGAAAGGTCATAAGGTATGAATATAAGGTGAGTAAAATGTGAGATGAAAGGTTGATAAAAGAGGTTTTTAGAATGGTAAATCGAGTGGGAGGAGGCGGTATGAAAGGGAGTGACTGCGGTAAGAATAAGAGGAAATTGTATGAAAGAGGTAGTATATCTGGTGAGGGGCTCGAAACGCTAAAGCAGGAAGGCAAAGAAGGGCACTGTGACCCGAAAGGTTGGTAGAACGTTTGCAAGAAGTGGACCTACAGGAATGGGCAAAGCAAAATAGAAAGTAGTAATTTTCATAAAGGGTATGTAAAGATACAGGTACATGGGCGGTTACCAACCTATGTAAGTGTAAATCAAGAGGACGATGCACAAGTCATGTTAGCAAGGTATAGGTGTGGATGTGAGGAGCGTGGAAGAAGATACTGGATGAGTGAGGAGCATAGAAAGTGTAGTGTTTGTGGTACAGCAGAGGATACTTGGGAGCATTGGATGGAAGAGTGTACAAGGGTGAATTGAATGAGGGAGAGAGGCGGGAAGTAAAGAAATGGGAGGAATGTATGAATAATAGCGGAAAGGGTCTGAAACTGCTGAGACGGATAAAAAGATGGAAAGAGCAAACTGGTAACAGAGAAGATGTATTATAAAGGAAAGTGGAGCTTATTTTGTGTCAGTTACAGATATTTTTGTATTTTTATTTTTTAAATTTATATTTTTTTCATGTGGTTTCTATATACCAGTAGGTTAATAAAGAAATAATAAAATGTGGTGGTTATAACGAGAATAACAAACTTGTGAAAGATTGTAATTCTTGCCTTTGCAATTGAAAAGATTGGTTTTCAAGAGTGTAAGTTTAATGCATACTACACCGCAAAAAGCCGCCCAAGCTTTTGTTCCAATCGAAAATGGACTTAGCCAACGAGCTGTTGCTGGACAACTGGATATGACACGCGCCGCGGTTCGAAGAGTGTTCCAACATTATTGGGAGACTGAATCCTTTCATAGAAGAGCTGGTACAGGTAGAAGGAGATTTACAACGGCTCGGGATGAGCGCTTCATTGTGTCAACAACATTAGGAAATCGTCACCTTAATACTGTTCAACTGCAACAACAGCTCAGTGAGGTACGAATAGTGGCTATTAGTCAGTGGACAGTAAGACGAAGATTGCAGAAAAGTAACTTGATCCCTAAGACACCTGCAGTTTGTCAAAACTATTACCCCAGATCATTCGTCAAGCACGTCTGCATTTTGTAAGGGATCATTTAACTTGGACGTTGGAACAACCGGGGTTTGTTCTGTTCTCAGATGAGACTAGAATATGCCTCTATGGTAGCGACTCAAGAATAAAAGTCTACCGGAGACCTAGTGAGCAATTTGCAGAATGTTGCATTGAAGTGCGGACTGCTTATAGAGGTGGTTCCTGCATGATCTGGAGTGCAATTTCTACGGGAGCACGAACCGACCCTGCTTTCTGCATTAGGGGTGCCCGTGGTCACGGGAGAGGAGATTTAACTAAAGTACTAAGGTACATTAACTTTGTACTAAGGTACATCGAGGAAATTTAACTGGTGCTAGGTAGGATAAGCTGTGGTGATCTGTGGAAATCCTGTGTAATAGATTGCAAAACATTTTCTGGAGCTGAGTGCGGATCAGACCGTCAACTACTAATAATGAAATTTAAATTTCGCCTGAAAAACATAAAATGCAGACAGAAGAGAATTCGACAAACAGAAGATGCTAAAGATCAATTCTAAGCAGAAATCCAGAGCTCAATGGCTGAGAAAAATGTAAATAACGTCACCGATAAAAATCGCGCAGCGACGAGAGTGGTGTCTGATGACACGTCTCGAAGTTTTCTACCGGAATCCTTGCGTGAATTTAATTTTCCCCGGGCATCTTCGCCGCGTCCTCCGTAAAAGTGGTAATTTTTTGCAAAATGCAAAAATTTTGGGGTCCACGTGGGGAAGCGTTCGCCCTGAATCGCTCAGTCGCGACGGAATCGCTAATTTTGATCAATTCTGAGACGACTGACGTGTGGCATTTCCCGAATTTCACCTGGGGGACTACACCACGTGGATTTTAAAAAGTTCAAATTTGGCTTTTTTATGCCGCCGGAGGCGGCAGATGAGGCGGCAGATCTTGGGTATTTTAACCGCGCGTCTTCAACGGTTTAACTGAGAATGTCCGTCCGTACGTTGCGCATCCCCGAGTTTCGTCCTCCGTCTTGCTGCGCCCCTCCGGGGGTCCAAAACCCACCCAAAAATCGACGTTTTTTGCCGAATCGGCTCGACGGAAGCGGCGGCGGCGGCGCAAAACGGGATTATCCATTTTTCCGGTGTAGAACCGAGATAGCAGTCGGACGGTGCCGTTTTCGTGACTCGACTCCCCCAGGTTCGGACGCACCAGCCCGAAAACTGAAATCACAATTTTTTACTTTTGAGGCGTATTTGTGGTCGGATCTTATTTTTTTTTCTGGATCCTCTAGCCGCCGCCGCGCCACGTCTTTAGAGCTCGCTCGCCGTCCTGCGACTTCCTGTTCATCTGGTAATTATAATTATAATAATGTTTTTTTTTGCCGATTTTGCACTTACTTCCACGGACGCCCAGGAGTTATTTAAGGGGCTCCAGGTCACCGGCTGGGTTCGTTCACTTCAGAACACTTTCCCGCAGCAATTTCGACAACTTTTTGCGAATCTGCGGCAGTTTGAAGAGAAAAATGCTCAAAAAGTGCGAAAAACCAGAGGCGTTTTGCGGTGGTACATAGAACTTCGGAACTAATTGACGGATCGGAACCGGACCGGTGCCGTTCGATCGGCCATAGAACGTTTTAGTTTGTTTGAGAGTTTAATCCCGATTGCGCCGAAGATGGCGTCGTGACGCCATAAAAACTACTTTTGGAAGTCCAGGAAAACTCCCACGGAACCGCCAACTTGAGCTCTGCGGGAACGATTTCGCGCGATTCCCGCAGGGAATTGAACGTTTCATCTTTGATGAAACGCTGCGTCGTCTGCGACCGTCCCGACGCCCGCCCAAACTCGCCGTATTGCGGAAAACAAGTAAACGACAGTAAAACGTCCATATTTTTGTAGCGCCCCGGTGAATGTTTTAGATTTTTCCGTGGATTGTAGAACGGTGTTTTGGCTTTCGGCACCCATAATTGGACGTCGCGGAATCACGTCGCGACGCCCATTTATAACTGTTAATCTGCACGTAGAAAAGCTTGAATGTCGATTTGGGACAACGGGATGTCGCTTTTTTAAATTTCAAGTCAACCGGCACATGGGCCCCGTCGAGACACGCATTTGGGTGCCGGCGCCGCGTCGCTGCGACCACAGAGTCGCCCGCCACAGATCGAAACGTATCGGCCCAAACTGAGAAATTTTCGCTGGGAGGTGGGGTCAGACTGACAGCCGCAGTTTCGCCGTTTCCGGGCGTAGCGACTCGAAACTGCGCGCGTTGGATTTTGGAAGGACGCCCGCGCCTCTCTTACATTTAAGGGTTCGCGATCCGGGCCGTCCCCGTCGAGCGGCTGACGTCTGAAAATACCCCTCTTTTTTTTGCACGGTTTTTTGACAATTACCCCTCACCGCGCGGCCGAATCAGTCTTCTGCGACACGGGGCGATGCAGCCCGCCGATACGCGCAATTCGGTACCACTCGCGGCTTCCTGCGCCGCTCCCTTCACACGGTACTCGCCGAAATGCCGAAAAAAAATCCGCAACCGCCTTTTTGGCCGCCAATCTGCGAGTTCGACGGTCAGTGGCGAGAATTCGCGTTCGCATCTTGAAACAAAGAAAATGTATTGGGAAATCAGGATCCAGAACAGGAATGGCGATCTCTAAAATATTGCATACAAGAAACAGCAAAAAATTTCCAACAAACACAAAATTTCACTGATCCAAAAAAACACTGGATAACACAAAGAACTCTCGAGACAATTAACAAAAGAAAAGAACTAAAAATGAAAGGTCTAACCACGAAAACAAGTAAAGATCAGCACAGACAGCTAAACAAAGAGCCATTTGGTGTTCCTCTATTTCATTTCATATTATCTTGGTGTGGTGGTTTTTATCCTGTCTACATTTCCTGTGACAATGTAGACAGGATAAAAACCACCACACCAAGATAATATGCAATGAAATAGAGGAACACCAAATGGCTAATAACACTCGTGACCTACATAAATAAGTGAAAGAACTGTCACGAAAATTCAAACCAAGAACACTTAAAATTGAAGATAACGATGGAAACACCGTATGGGAAGACGAGAAAGTACTTAACAGATGGAAACAGTATTGCGAAGAGCTGCACAAAGAAGAACCAGCATTACAAATTTACAACAAAACGAAGATGAACCGAAACAGAATTAGAGGCCAAATATGAAGAAGAAGCCATAATGCATCTAAAATTAAATAAAAGTCCAGGATTGGAATGTATTTCCGCCGAAATAATAAAGCTGCTCGGAGATGATGGTGCTAAAATTCTGCACGATATAGGCAATAAAATCAGGACCCCCGGACGATGGCCGGAGGACTGGTATTTTTTTTTTAAAGTTTGGTCCGATGTGGATGCCGACTGGTATAGATAGATCAGCCTTTATCCCGATCCATAAAAAGGGAATTACAATGAAGTGAAAAAACTACCGCATGATTTCCTTAATATCACATGCGAGTAAAATTCTCCAGAGAATAATGGACCGAACACTACAAACATACCTGGAACCTCAAATCCCCCCGGAACAGGTAGGCTTCGTCAAAGGTAGAGGAACCAGGGAGCAGTTATTTAACATCAGACAACTAATAGAGAAGGCACGCGAGTTCAACACACCTATGCTTCTATGTTTTATAGACTATAAGAAAGCCTTTGACTGTGTGCAATGGAAAGATTTATGGCGTGTATTAATAGAAATGGGAGTCCCAACGCACCTAATATCCCTCGTAAGCAGTTTATATAAAAGTAACGAAGCCACTGTCTGTCTTGATAACAAAACATCAAATGTCTTTAAAGTAAGCAAAGGAGTGCGTCAAGGCTGTATATTTTCGCCTAGACTATTTAATGCATATGGTTAATTTAAAATGAGACGCGCATTAGAAAATTTCAAGGGAGGAGTAGCAATTAATGGTAAGAAAATAAGCAATTTGAGATACGCTGACGACACCACTTTAGTAGCAACAAGCGAAGAAGAAATGGCTTGATTAATTAAACTCGTGGCGAATGAAAGCCAACCCTTGGATGTGGGGATTAATTGGACCAAGACTAAACTAATGCTCATCGATAGGAATAAAACAAGGCAACCTGCGTAATGACATCGACGTTGTCGAGGAATTTATTTACTTGGGAGGATGCGATTTACCTGGGAGTATTTATTTACCTGGGAGATAGTCAAGGGAGGATGCGAAGCTGAAATTAGAAGACGAATATCGATTGCTAGAACCGCAATGTCCAATTTATAAAAATATGGAAATACAGACAAATAACAAAAAATACAAAAGTGTCCCTGGTTAAAACATTAGTGTTCTCTATATTCGCATACGGTTCCGAGTCATGGACAATCAAGTCCTTCCACAGAAAACGCATAGATGCATTTGAGAGATGGTGCTGGAGGAGGATGCTCCGGATACCTTGGACGGCACTGAGAACTAATGCATCGATAATAAATGAAATAGGATTTCAAGACCGATTGTCCACAATATGTCGAAGACGCATCCTAAAATACTTTGGACAAGTAACCAGAAGAGCACAAGACAACTTGGATAAGTTGATCGTACAGGGTAAAATTGAGGGAAAAAGACCGCGGGGCAGGTCCCCGTCGAGGTGGTTGGACCAAATCAAGAACATAACGGGACAACCGGCAGAAGATCGCAAGCAATGGAAACAACTAAGCAATCAGTATACATAACCTTGGTGTCACAACTCTACAGACATGAAGACAGGACTATGAAGAAGGTACATCGAGAAGATTTTATCAGTTCATCTGGTACCTTACGTCGACTACATTGGAGAAGAATTTATCTTTATGCATGACAATGTGAAGCCGCACACCGCAAGAATCGTGCAAGATTACATTACAGAAATCGGTTTTCGGATTGTGGAGTGGCCAGTATGTAGTCCCGACCTAAACCCGATAGAACTTTTATGGGATGAGCTTAAACGAAGAATTCGAGCTAGGCTTCGTGCCTCAACCTCGATCCCTGAGCTTATTGTTGCAGTAGAAGAAGAGTGGCTTAACATCCCACAAGAAACAATCGCGGACCTGATTAGATCTATGCCTAATCGTATGAGCGATATAAATCCGTCAAGAGAGGGTCATACACATTATTAAAAATTAAGCGTAAATTTTGTTGATTGTCAATAACCATATTCCTTTTAGTAATAAAAAATAGGTAATTTGTTTCATGAGTTAATGTTAAACACAAGAAACCGAAATAACTTTTAATAAATTGAACTCGTACTGAAGCATATTAAATTGTCTTTCAAACGGCATATTTTTTTATTTCATCTCATAAATAGTTTCTAATAAAAAAAAATAGTTAAATGCAAGTGTTTACAATGGGCAGATCTCTATGCACGCAAGATTATAATAAAAAAATCCAAATATTTTCTTCAATCATCGACTAAACGACGTTTAATTTTTCGAAGTACACAAATCAATAATTCCGATCAGCTGAATGTAATTGCATCAGTTCACGCGGTTCAACGTTCAAAGCCGCGTGGTCATTCTACAACGTCGTCAACATCGAACCGAATTGAATTGTTTGTTTAGTCTGCTCCAATCAATTCAAACAAATTGATTTAAATTCCATTTAGGAGTAATTGCAGAATACGGCCGTTCCTGTATTTTGGGATGGTCGGGTTCTAACTTAATAGAAATGTTGCTAATCGTCTTCCACCGCGTATTGGTCAGCGTGAAATGCATAAACGAAGCTTCTATGTCGACTGGTTCAAGAATAATATCGGCTTTTTGCTATCAAAAAAATGACATTTTCAAAACGATTGATCTATAGTAGGGCTGTTTAACCTTTTTGTAGTGGCAATCTACTTTTTGGTATATATTGTTGCCAAGATCGAACAAAACGCGTAGCGGGCCACCTGGGGGTCTGGGCTCATAGAGTGCACCCCCATGGGAAGAGAAAATTTTGAAAAAATGCATAAAATATTGCCATTTAGAAGCTGTCTTTCATGTAAAAATAATGTAATACGAAAATCGGAATTAATTTTTGTATGTAGATTCTTATTCTCAGGGCTGCACTTTTAGCCAATTAATAAATTAATCGCCAATGAATTTAAGATAATGTTTTTTTGTTTCGGTGTATTTTTATAAATCCATTTCATAATGTTCATTAAACATTTCAGCAGGAACAAAAAGTATTTTAATTTATATAATATATGATATAATCATTAATCATATTTTCAAACTAAAATCATGGAAACTGCGAAAAATCTAATCCCTCTTACAATTAACAAGAAACCAAAACACCCTTGGTGGAATCAAGAATGTGAGAAAGCACTAGAAGAAAGGAAAAAGGCGTTTCAAAACGACAATTTTAACAAATCAGAAGAAACACAGAGAAAAGTTCGCAAGCATGTATCTAAGATTTTAAGACAAAATAAACGGAAATATATCAACGACCAAGACAACTTCAAAAATTACAACACACACGATTTCTACAAAACCTTTGCGAACCAAATTAAAGGGTACTCCGCACAGAACCTTTGCTTTCCGAAGCAAGATGGTAAACTAGCCTTGACGAATAAGGAAAATTGCAAAGAATTAGCTACATATTTTTCACAACTTTTAAATTGTCCAGAACCCAAAGAGAGATTTCAGAGTACAATCAGAAATCACACCGGATAATTCGTCATCACCAACGTAAGAAGAAATTTATTCACACATCAAGACGAAAACAACAAAGTATCAGGGGACGACGGGATTGTTGCTGAACTTCTGAAAAATTTAGGCCAAAATTCACTCAAAGAAATTACACAAATAATCCAAAACATTTGGTAAATCGAAAAGCTCCCGGATGACTGGAAGATTGCTCTAATCCATCCACTACATAAATAAGGCAGCAAGTTAGATGTAAACAACTATAGAGGTATCTATTTTGTATCTGTCACCTACAAAATACTATCAGCCCGTCTCTTGAATAGAACATAAAAGCAATTAGAACTCAAACTATCAGAATACAGGAATACAGGATTCAGACCAAGCAGGTCCTGCCTAGAACAAATTATGAACCTCAAAACCATACTCATATCACGAGCGCTCAGACAAAAGCCCATAGTATGCATATTTGTAGACTTCAAAAAGGCATACAATTCGATAGACATATACTCACTATTCCAAATTCTAGAAGAGAGAGGACTAGATCCCAAAACCCTAGAACTCATAAAACAAAGACTCACTGGCACAAAATCTAAAGTGAAATTTATGGGGGAAATTTCAGAACCCTTTGACATTCTAGCAGGTGTGAGATAAGGACTCTCTCCTATTCTGTATAATATCGTGCTAGACAAGGTTATGGAAGAATGGGAGAAGGAACTCAAGAAATGTGAGTCTTGGAAACCGGTCCGTATGGGCTTTCCAAAAAACAACCTCTTCGTACCATACCTCGCTTTTGCGGATGATCTGGCGATACTAACAGAGGATGAGGAGACTGCCGTCAAACAGCTTAAGGAATGTCCAGAAAAAGTGGGACTACATATCTCATTTGAGAAGACTAAATTCTTTTGTTCAGAAACTGATATCACGAGCCTGAGAAGAAATTACGGTAAAATCGACAAGGTCCCTACTTTAAATAACTCGGAGAATTCATCGAACCGACAGGCCTTGAGAAGACCTCACAGCAAAACCATCCAAAAAATTATGAAGGCATTATGGTTAGTTTAAGACATCTATAACAAAAAATCTATGTCAAGACAGACAAAAATTCGGCTTTACAACACAGTTATAAAACCAACATTCGTTTACGCAAGCAAAACATTGACACTTAACAGAAAACAAGAACTAGAAAAAATCAAAAAGGATGAGAGGAAGATCATCAGAAAAATCCTAGGAGCAAGAAATACCCAAGAAGACTACAGGATACAATCAATCAAAACAACAAAAGAAATTTCAATCATTTAAATTGACATGAAGAAAAGACGAATGAAATTCTTTGGACATCTAACGAGACTACCAGCAAATCGACTGTCAAAAAGGATATTAGATTATGTTAGCTCACTAAAGAATTCGACACCTTGGTTAGACGAACTTCGAAAGGAATCAGAAATGCAAACATATATACAACAGACATTTTAGAAAGAGACACCTTCAGATACAAAGTAAACAAATGGGAAGTTACATTAGAGCAGCAAAAGCAGTACAGACCGAAGTGGTCGGAAGAACGTAAACATGCCCTTTAGGCAAGAATGAAAGCTTATTGGAAAAACAAAAAGAATGCAAAGAAAACTTGATTGAGTTGTTTGCTTAACGTCTTCCATTCTTGGGAGAATATGTTAATAATAATAATAATAATAACAATAATAATATCTGATATAAAAGAACAAAATTAGGAATATAGTAAATACTAACATAAGACTTCTACTAATGAGATCGCTAGCATTGCATGTATTTGGCAATATCTTCAAAAACGTCATGATACGATAAAAGATAATCATAAACATTGATTAAGATCTTCATCAGTTAAAGAATTTCTTATTTTTGATTTTAACACATTCATATCAGAAAAGGCGAATTCCGCCAAATACGTCGAGCCAAAGCAAGACATCAATTTTTGTGCCGCATTTGTCAATGGATTGGATATTGGATAATTCTCCAATTATTGGATATTTCTCTTTTGAGTATTTCCAAATACAATCTTTGAATTTCAAATACAAATCATTTTAAGGTTGATTATTTCCAAATATAGTTTATCCTGATTTGCTTCAAATATTGTAGATATTTGACATGCAATTTCTTCTATGTTGATATCTTTTTAAAACACGTTTGAAAAAACGTGCAATATACTGCACTATTTGTACTTTTTTTTTTTTCAATCTTATCAAAATCTTCAAATCTTGTCTAAAATTGTATTTCAACAACTTGTTAATCATTTGTAATCATTGAATCACCTTGTTGGGGTTGAATTGAGCAGGGTCAGGGTCAGGACATGGATGTGTGTGAAAATATTTTCCAATGCTTGGAAAATGCTTAAATTTTTTATTTTTAGGGTTCCGTACCGAAAGCGGAACCCTTCAAGGATCACTTTGTTGTCCGTCTGTCTGTCTGTCAAGACCATTTTTCTCAGGAACGCGTAGAGGTAACAAGTTGAAATTTGTATCAAATACTCGGGTCTGCGGTCTCTTTCAGTGAAAAAATCAAACTTGTAAGTCAACGCGATCAAAAGATATGACCGTTTATGTCGCATATTTTGCGATTTCACATGGGAATCAAAACCTATAGGGTACTTCCCGTTGACCTAGAATCATGAAATTTGGCAAGAAGCGGTGTCTTACAGTACATGTAAAGGGAAAAATGAAAAATGAAAACCGTAAATATGTAGTTTAATTACAAGAAAAATGCGAATTTACTATTAGAAACTTATGAAAATACACTAATGTTGTCGTAGTGGTATTGTTAGGCTCCAGAAGCATATGAGTTGCATACAGTTAGGTCCGAAGGTTAAAAAGTATGTGTTGACTCCAAGCTGTTTATTCTGAATTTTCTTTGTTTATATTCGTTATGCATTTCATCACGTATGCTCTTTATACATAATATATACAGGGTATTTATTATGTCTAAATTTTGCATGTTTATAACCGACATGCGATATACTCAAGTCCCGTAACATCCGGTATATATTATATTTCGTCTAATTTTTCTTTATAATCTACATATCCTTAAATCACGTACGCCCTATATTTTTTGGTAGTCAATTGCCCAAAAGCAGTCAATTGAACAACTGAATGTTAAGAGTATCGAAATAGATCTAGAAATAGTTAATATATTAGTTTATATTAGATGTAGAAATAGTTAGATCTTAATATAAGTTAGTGAATAAGTGTAATACTAAAATACAGTTTTCTTTTTATAAGTTTAAAAATATTCGCGTTATTTAAAAAAAATACCTTGTATACCTTTATACAGGGTATATACAAGCAAAATTGAGAAGTAAAAACAAATAGTGAAGTTCCAGAACCCCTGAACACTCATAGTGAATGGGGGATGTATGGTAATAAAATATAGGGTAGAATTCCATCGTACGACAGCGACATCTTGAGGTTATGCTTGCAGCGGTACTAAAATGGTCGTGATTTCAGGAGGGCCACTTGTCAAGTTAACTGAATGTGCTTGCTACGTCCTCCACAAAAAAGATGCCTTACTTACAAGTTTGTACGGAACCCTCGGTGCGCGAGTCACAACTCGCACTCAATCTCGGCCGGTTTCTTTTTAAATTAGTTTTCAACAGTATTATAAGTTGCAGAAAATCTCTTATCGAGCTTATAATGTCTAATACATTTCTGCCTTTACCCAGTAGTTCAAGATTCAAATCGTTTAGTTTTGAAGTAAAACCTGCCAAGAATGACAGTGAAATAATGAATGAATGAAATAATCCCTCTTTGTTTGTTAACTGTGGGTAACTGTCACCTCTTTCAGAGAGGAAACTTTTTACGTCTTATAATAACTCTAGAAAGCGCATAAGAAATCAACTTCTACTGAGCCAACGTACATTAGTGTGTATCAAAAATTCGTTATCATTATCCTCATTTTGTAATCTAAACAAGCGTCTTTGAAGGGCACTGCCACGTATAGAATTGTTTATTTTAAAGACAGTTTCCATAATATTGTGTGTATTAAGTGTACGAGAAGCACGTTTTAATTATTAATTTATATTTATCGAAATGTATTTGTAAGTATGTACATAGAAGCGTGAGAAAACTAAAGATCGACTGAAAATCACGCCGCGATCGACTGGTTGGACAGCACTGATCTATAGGGTCATCCAATAGGAGGTTTAATTTTCAACAGCCCGCCAGTTTAACAGTTGTCATGAGTCAATATATTTTAAATATCATGAGTCAATATATTATAAACCGCGGCTTGAAATGCAGACACAGGGTAGACTAGATGCTGAATAATTACCTATTTAGATGTTTGCGGTTAAACACAAATTATTGGTTTTGCGTGGTAGTTTTTAGCATGTGCATTATTTAACCATTATTATACACTAATGTACAAGCATTTGCACTAAAGTGCACGAACGAGTTGCCCTAAAAGGATTACCTAGGAGATTGGACAAGTAGAATGGGTGTAGCTGTAGTTTATAAAAAGCGCGCGGCAACTACAGTTTCCGCAGCCGATGGAGTAATAAACTTGCGTGTCTTCACGTGATTTTCGGCGGGTGATTCTCTATTGGTCAATGCAAACGCTTTTGAAGCGTAGATCACAGCAGCCGAAACTTTAAACCAATCGACCAGTCCGGTTGTATGCCACGTGCTCTCGAGTTTTCAGTGTTTCTGCTTAGTTAAAATTAGTGACTATATCCATAGTGATATTATCCATAAATCAGTCTTTTTCAAGACTTTGTTTTTTTAAAATAATATCATTTTTTAGTAAAGAAAAATTTGGAAAAGCAGTGTAAATCAGGCTTTTTACAACGTCACTACGAACTATCACGTGAACGCCGCGTGATCACTACACGGGGTCGCTGCGGCAAGTATAGACAGGTACACGCCGGGATACCTGGTATTACAAGGAGCGAATGGTTATAAAGTTGCAGTAGGGGCAGCAGTGAGAAGGGCACGATATGATATAAAGGATATAAACGATATTAAGGAAACTGTCTATGTTAGGGAATGAAAGGATAGTGAAAGATGTTTTCAAGTATGATGTTCTCAAAATGTTCAACAAAATGGATAAATGAATGTAAGAAAATGTTTAATCGAGTAAGGTTGGCGAAAGAGGAGGTAAAGAGGACGAAAGAGGAAGGCGTGAGGTTTCAAAAATTGCTGGGTGAAAGGTGTGGGGCGAAAGCAGGTACAACGGGGATTACAGCAAGATAAAGGATACGGCAGGTTCCCGTTGTATTTAAGTAGAGGTTCCAGCAGCGTCGAATGGAGAATAGCCAGGTATCGGTGTGTCAAAGAGGAAAATGGAAGAAGGTACTGGCAATGTGAAGAGGATTCTAACAGATGGGTACATTGGATGGAAGAGTGCAAAGAGCTTACTTGGGAAAAACAGAAGAGGAAAAAGTGTCAAAATTGGGAGTTTTGCATGGACGAGTCAGGTACACCAGCTACCTGACTGTAATGCGTGAAATTTTTAAGCGGAAGGGAGTGATAGTGGAAGAGTTTTAGGAAGTGAGAAAGGTTAGGCTGGGCGAAGAATTTTTACTTTCTTTTTTCCTTTTCTTTAAGTCAGATATCTGGGGTGGGAGGATTGGAGTCCTCGTTTTTGCTTTGTTTTGTTGTGTAGAAGCATATTTTTGTTTTGGAAGAATATGTAGTGTTGTTCTAATTGACAACTATTTATAACAGTCACATAGACAATGCCTACTCAAAATTTTAACTCAAAGTTTTAATAACATCCAATTTGGGACAGCTTTACTATCTGTAGTGTGTTGATAATGCCAATAAAGGAAATATTCCACAAGACCGGAGATAGTAAGCGATGTGATGAAGTGGTTGCCAACCTTCAGAAATGAAGACGCACAAGAAGAAATTTTCGCAGTTTAGAGATAAGAAAAATATGAAACAAAAACAAGGTTTAGACTTTGTTCAAGGTTAATTATTACCAAAGTGACAGGCTAAAACTAACTAGAAACAAGTTTTTCTATAGAAAATGTAATTCTTTACAAGTTTTATTTGAAACATTTCAAAATTTTGCTCAGTTTTCGCTCGCTTCAGAAGGAGGCGTCGAAGTAGAAAAATCGTTGGGATTGGTCCTGGTCGAGGGGCCATTCACTCTTGCAATACATGTTAATATTTAGATGCATTACTGCACATTACTTTGCATTCCTTAGCAGTACGTAAGTATTAAACCACATTCCACAAAGTACTCTTGGATTCCTTGAATTACACTTGCATTACCTGAATTTCGTTCACATTATATTCGTATTACGGCCATATTACGTCCCCACTAGACCCATAGGAGCTCATCATGCGTCTCGTGATGGTTGACGTTAAATACATATATATATATATATATATATATATATATATATATATATATATATATATATATATATATATATATATATATATATATATATGCATTGAAATAAACCCTCACGCTATGATACTCATGATAGACAAGTGTCGCAGCGAAGATTCTGCAAAATTATTTTTGCCGTGGTTGTTTAGTGGTTTTTTAGAAGAGTAGGATGATATGTTCTAGGCCAGCCTCTGACCTTGACCAATTCCAGTGACCTTGGCCACTTTAGGTGACCTTGACGACTTCCGCCCCTGCCTCCATTACCGCTATTTTTTATCATTACAGTTCAATAAGATTCTTTACTGTTCCACTTTATTTACAATATTTAAACAGCATATTGTTAGTCCAAAGATCTGCGTAATTCAAAAAGTTAAAACCATCTACTTTTGGTTTGTTTTAATAATTTTCCAAATATTGTCTTTGACTTTCCAACTTTTTTAAAAATGTATCCATTTTCATAGCATATTTTTCCAGCGCTAGCCATTCTTTAGAAATTTCCATTAAAGAATTATAGTTGTTGGTAATCCAATGATTCAAATAGTCATTATAAATTCCTTTATTGTAATTTTTAATCGATTTTGGTTCCTTTTCTGCAAGGATAGACATTTGCAATTGTTTGAATTACCAACATCTAAACCAAATCTAAACCATTTATTATTTCTGGCATCAGGTAACCACCTTGTTTTAAATCTTGAATTATCAATGTTCCAATTGGATTATGGGTTGTAAAGAAGCAATCAGGAAGACCAGTAGTAATTTTTGCCGATATCATTACTTCTTTCATACATGGTAAAGTTTTGGAGAACATTTCTATTTCTTGCTTGAAGAAATGTAGCTCCCTGGCTATTACTTGCATTTGCCAATTTTCTAATTTCACTTTCCCAATAATGGATATAGTTTTGCAAGGTTCCTTTTACGCCAAAACCAACCACAACTAACAATAGGTTGATTATACTATACAATAAGGTTGATTTTCTTACTGTCAGAACTTTTTCTTTAATTTTTATTTTTAGAAACGGATTGCATCTGTCATTGCATTCTCCAGTTTTTTCGGAATAATCTTTTAAATCGAATTCTATTGAATTTTTAAAAATATCTATTTCTTCGCGAATATCTCCCAGATCTTCAGGATTGATATTTGCAATTTCATGCATATTCTGTTTCTTCTGAAGTATCAGTTTGTTCGTCTGCAGCATAAAAATCCGTGGTGGAGGAGGTACGCAAATCAACTTTTAGTGAACAGTAAGGAGGGTCCAGAACATATCAACTTTCCCTACTGTGATGTCTTCTTCATTACTAGCACTCTTATCTTACAGATTGCACATAGTAATACCAAGTAAATATACTCTAAAGTTCAGTGCATTAGAAATTATTTAAAATGTAATTATTTCAAATTTCCTTCCTTTACGTGACATTACTTTGCAGTACCTTTTCATCATTTCAAAAATTATCTGACATTATTACGCATTACGCTTGTGATTTCTTCACGTTAGCAAACAATTAGCATAATTACGTGACATTATTACGCATTACGCTAGTAATTTGTATCTCGAATTACCAAAAAAATCAAGATAATTGCGAATACATTTCAACATTTCAGGGAGTGGATGACCCCTCGGTCCTGGTCTTTAATAAAAATCTGCTTACCTTCTTTTCGCCGCTTCGTTTGAACCCCAGAAACGAGAGTTTCCTCAGATTGGTCTTCGTAGCGTGATCCATCACACCGCACAAATTCCACAAAATCCAACAAAAACTCAAACTATAACCAACAGTTTTGCCTCCACACACAAAAATAAATCCTTTCTATTTACACTAAATTCACAAAATAAATTAACGAGAGCGTTTTGTTCCGCGCACTTTGGCACTTATGGGCTCAAATCGAGCGTGATTTTTTTCCTAGGCGATCTCCCGAGACGGGTGATTGCGAACAGGATTTGTGTCAACATGGGGTAACCTCTGTCCGACGTCTCTAATTCCGTCCGGGCCACTTCAGGGAACGACGCCGTAATAACCCTCGGTGGGCGCCTCACGCGAACCAGCGCGAACCAAATCTGCAAACAACAATAATCATTACTACCACAATCATTATTACTTTTTTATTCAGTTATTGTATAGTTTAGTAATAATAGTATAGTTAGTAAAAAGAAAAAATATAAAATTTATGGGAATGTATTCAGTGGCTGTTGGATGAATGTTTGACAAAACATTATATGTGTAAACAAGCTATTACATAATATTTGTCTAAATAAATACCAGTTTCAGTATTTATTTAGACAAATATTATGTAATAGCTTGTTTACACATACAATGTTTTGTCAAACATTAATCCAACAGCCACTGAATACATTCCCATAAATTTTAAATTTTTTCTTTTTCATTTTAAGGATAAAAGTATGTATCATCATCATCTTATCGCAGCCTGGATACAGAAATTTCTTTGAACACCAAAGTTATGCTCTAAGAAAATCCGATGATGACTTTTGCGCCACCTGTTAAAATTATATTTATTTAATACCGTTATGCAATTTGGTAAAAAAGTGTGAAGGTACAAATAATTTCTCCGTCTGATCCATAAATAAAACAAATCTAGGTAGGTTAATATAGAAATAAAAGCAACGTAGGAAGCGTTTTCAGACAATCTGTTCGAAACTTCATGATAAAAAAAAAAAAAAAAATTGGATGAAATCCAACAATTACGTGACGAAAATTCCTTTAAAATAATTTACAAACGCTCGGCCAAGTGCTAACGTAAGTAATTAACAAAGCCAAGACTAGACGTCAATGGTGAAGATTATACAAGTAAAAATAATGGGTTGTTTGGACAGTATTTTATTTCTTTTTTTAAGTGTCCTTACATATATTTATATCAAGATAACTAAATCACAAAAAAAGAATTAAGGAAAATATACTATGTTCTTTAATTCACAAATTGACTAATAACATAAATAAATATAATTATGGCTCCTGCGGTGTGGCTCCTGCATTTTACTACAAACAATAAGTGAGACAACGTTGGTCGCTGGAAAAACGACGTAACTTGATAAATAAAAATAATTATGAAAGTCCATACTGACGAAGCCAAAAGGCAGAAACGCGTCAATGGATGTTATATAATTATTTTTATTTATCAAGTTATGTCATTTTTCCAGCGACCCACGTGGTCTCTCTTAGCAGTAAAATGCAGAAGCCACACCGTACTAGTAATTATATTTATTCATGTTAGTCAATTTGTGAATTAGATAACATGGTATATTTTCCTTAATTCTTTTCTTATAATATGAAAATTAACATAGTAATTTTTTCCTATTTTTTATAATCACAATAAAATTTATTAGATGGTTCTTGACTATTTTAACATTTACCAAACAATTCAAGTTTACTATCACCGTTAGGACAAATTATTCAGATTTTCTTTGTAAGCAAACATTTATCTTCGTGGAAATCGTGCTACTACCAGCAAACTGTAATGGATAAAAATGGTATAAGTAAATAAAATAAGTCATTGTCGTGAGCGATAAAACTGTATTGACTTTATATATTTTAACATTCACTCAACAATTCCAGAAATAATTGAAGTTTACTGTCACCTTTATGACAACTTGTTGAGATTTGCTTTGTGAGTAAAGATTCTTCTTCAAGGAAATCGTGCTAATCCCAGCAGAATGTATCTGATCTAAATGGTATAAGTAAATAAAATAAGTCATTGTCGTGAACGAGATTGCTTTCCGAACAATTCGATAGTAGGTGGCACAAATCCGAACCTAGATTTAAATACCAACAAACTCGAACCGTTCCACAAAAATATTTCTCAGTTTCTTTCACATTCTAAAACGACTTTGCAGAAAGCAAAAGCAACGAGCTAAATGCTCGTATTAAATGTAAGAGACGCAATCTGAGAAACGCAAGAAAATATTCGGAAACAAATTGCAGAACCTCGGCTTAAACGATGACTGTCAACAAAAATGATTCGAAAATTACCAAAAATAAGTGAGAAATTGTGAAATAATTATTATTAATCTAATAACCGGGTTTCTTTCGTCATACGAGAAATTTGTTTAAAATAATTTCACGCCACGAAATAATTATTTATATTTGAATATTGGTGAAACCATACTAATTAGAGATACAATCATACAGACTTATTAAAGCGAAATATAGCTTGAATATATAAATATATTCAACCTATTTGTAGCTCTATAACAGGGGTCGGCAAAGTGTGGCTCGCGAGCAACTTGTGGCTCTTTTGGTGAGCTTATGGCTCTTCGGAAATATATTAAAACATCACAAAATCACAAAAAAAAGAAACAGAACTGTCCATTTTCGGAAGTCTTACGAGTGCCGCCGGCAAGTTCGTTATAACTCACAGTCACAGCACGGATCTTGATTGTTTCTTTTAGTTATTGTCTCGCAGTCAGGTCAGTGCATTGTTCAAAATTGTGCTTTTTTGGATATAATTCAGAAACTCAAAATTCCTCTCAAAATGGTTTCGAAGAAAAAAAAATTAAAAGTGCCGATCGACATCGTGAATTTCAAACTGAATGGACTGAATCGTTTGCGTTGGTACCTAATACAGCTGGTCTTCCAAATTGTCTTATTTACCATGAAAGACTAGCAAACAACAAAAAGTCTTATGTCCTAGATACATTTAGAAAATAAACATGTCGTATTTGAAAATAATTATCCCTTCAGTCACAGCGAGTGACTGAAGTAAGAGAGAAAGCAGTAGAAGAACTTTTATTTGAAGAAATTTTAAGAAGACAGAAGAAGAAGAAGAAAGTTCATCTTTTAACTGTTGGATTCAGTCTACAAATAATGATACATATTTGTGCTAACTTGGCAAGCTTTGTCATGAGTCACGAAATCGTCAAAAACGAAAGACCATTAACTGATGGTGGGTGCATAAAAAGTTGTTTTATAAATGGTGCTGACACACATTTTCAAAATTTTAACAATAAAATAGATAGGTATTATGAATAAAATCAAAAGAATCTTGGGACATAAAGGATTCTTCGCAAGTTATCCTCTTTGATCACTATATTTCATCAGGTGGTCCCAAAGAAGAACTGGGAGTATTGCCACTCAAGGGTCAGAGGAGAAAATGTTGAAAATGCAGTGACCGAATGTTTGAAGAAAAATCACATTCCACTTACTAAAATTGTGTAAATTGCAACAGATGGAGCTAAAAGTATGGTGGGTAATAAACAAGGATTTGTCACAATTTAAAAAAACAATTTGAAAAAATGTATCATGACGTGTTTCATTTTTAATGAAATTTCCATTGCATAATTCGCCAGGAAGTACTTGACACACAAACATTTCCAGAAGATATTAGTAAAGTTATGAATTTTGTAGGCAAGAACACCAATAATATTATCGCAAAGGCGATCAATCATTTATATTAATATTACATAGCCAATTATGAAGAAAATACAAAAATATGACTATGAAAAAAAAATCTCTTGATACAGTTTGAAATCATTTTAAATAAAAATTTGGCTGTTAAGTTCATAGAGTTTGGGGACCCCTGCTCTATAACACTAAGCCTTTTTAAGACTATAAACAAATCTCATGTTGAAACAACTACTTCCTAGCTATCACACAGGATATTTAATTATAAAACAGAGATTTGCATGTTATTAATAGTCTCAGTCCATTTTCATAGCACTAACAGAGCTAGAAAATAACATTGTTTTTTAAAATCATTTCTTTCTATTTAAATTAAGTGAATAGCCATCTGAAGACCCGTTTTTTAGATTTATATCTCATGTGATATTAGCCGGGAAGTAGTTGATTCAACATGAGATTTGTTCATAATCTTATTAAGACTTAATATTATAGAGCCACGAACAATCAATATTTTTTAATGTCAAAGTGACATTCACATATTTTTGTTCTCCGCCCTTTTTCGACCTAAAATACCGGAAAAGAGGGTTCACGCCCTGCTGATGGAACATAACACCCTCGTTTAAAACAGCAGACACGAACACAAACTCAAAATCCAGACACGTCTGAGTGAAAATCACGGGTACTTTGGTCAGCGTCTGTTAGCTCGGCTCAAAATAATATGTTCCAAAGGCCTCAACAACTTCTGGTCCTATCCGGTCCTGGTATCAACCAGGCCAAACCAGTGAAACACACAAATTCAACTTAACCCCAGGTGGTACACAATCCACCCGTCGGCAGACGGCAGCTGGACTATCGGATTCTGGGGAGTCCAGACAAGCACAACAGAGAATATCTGGTAAATTTCCCTACAGGAAGAAAACATTCATCGGAACATTAAACATCAATACCTTAATCCAGACAGGAAAATTACATAATCCCACTCAAGAAATCGATCGACAAAAGATTCTCATCCTTGCTCTTCAAGAAACACGACTGACTGGCAATGAAATCATGGAATATGGAAACTAACGCATCTTTAAGAGCAAAACAAAACAGAAGATTGTAAAAGGAGCACCAATCTTCGACATGGCCTTTGTCTTACACAAATCCATCATCAACGCTGTCAAAGAAAGCACACCCATTAACAATAGACTCATGACGATGCTCATTCAGAGCGCCAATAAAATATATACGCTCATAAATGCACATGCTCCCACCTACACCGACAATAAAAAAAACAGAGACCGTCGAGAAATTTTGGAACAAACTCGAAAAAACCATGAGCAAAATTCAACAAAACGACGTGAAAACCCTAATGGGAGACTTAAACGCCCAACTTGCGAAAGTAAAAACTTATCGTAAATTCATCGGCAAAAATTCTGCACACTAAAACACTAACACGGCATACGTGTGATGGACATATGCCAACGATTCAATCTCAAAGTAATGTCTACCCACTTCAGAAAACCCACACAAAAACAAAAAGCATGGCGATCCCCGAACATACACCTTGGTGAATACCAGATCGATCACGTTGCCATCTCAAATTCAAATTCAAAATTCAAATTCAGTTTATTAATAGATTAATTTAAAGTTTATTAATCTATAGATGTAATAATTATACATATTAGACAGGTCAAAGTTAGAATACATAGAAATAAATAGAGTACAAAATTACATAAGCACATAAAATTAAAAATTAAAAAAATAAATATTAGACATCATTAAAAAAATCACTGACAGTATAATAGCATTTATCTAGGAGGTAAGTTTTAAGGCGTATTCGGAAACTTCTATAACTGGCTAACTCCTTAATAGCCAACGGTAACTGGTTATAGATTTGAATACCTAATCGATTAGGAGCACCTTTTCAAATAGTGAGATTACTTTTCGCCGGTCTTAGGTTTAAATAATTTCTGGTATCATATCCATGGCGGTCATCTCTTACTCCAATTACATTCTTATTTTTAAAAATATGACATGCTGACTCCCATATATAAATACATGGAACGGTGAGGATTTTAAGATTTTTAAAGTATGATCTGCAAGAGGTGGTTCTTGTGATGCCTGCTATTGTTCGTATTACCCTTTTTTGTGTAAGAAATACTCCTTGACTAAGTGAAGCAGCTCCCCAGACTAAAATGCCATAAGCCAGAACCGAATGAATTTCGGCATGGTATACGCTGAGAAGAACACCTTCACCCACCATTTGCCTTACTTTTCTTAACAGATACGACTTACTGTGCAGCTTATGAATTATTGCATCAGTGGTTGCAGTCCATGTCAGGTGTTCCTCTAGGTATATACCTAGAAATTTTACTTTTTCCTTGCGAGTTAGCTTGCAGTTTCCAATTTTGAGAGGAATGTCATCAGTGGGATTTCTTCGACTGCATTGAAAAATAACATAGCTTGTTTTTCCAATATTGAGGTGTAAGTTATTGGCACAGAACCATGTGTATAGTTTTAACAGGATAATGTTCAGTTGTGTTGCCGTTGCTTCAAGTGAACGTTACGAAACTAGGCTTCTCGAATCATCCGCATACAGGGTGCAGTGATAAGGGCCGATAAAATGTATCATGTCAGCTGTATAGAGAAAACAGAATCGGCGCTAAGATACTACCTTGCGGCAACCCTATTCTGAGAACTTTAGTATTGGAGTATCCTGTCCTCCCTTTTGAATTTATTCGGACGTATTGTCTTCTATTATTTAAGTAGGACTCGAACCAACGACAAGCCTTTCCTCTAATTCCATAGGTATATAGTTTGTCCAGGAGAATTTCATGTGCGGCGCAGTCAAAGGCCTTTGACAGGTCGCAAAAAAATCCCACTGGACATTTCCCTTCGTCTACCTCATTAACGATTTTGTTGTAGAATTCACTGATTGCTGTGGAGGTGGATTTTTGTTTGCAGAATCCATGTTGCTGGCGATGAATTAGATGATGTCGCGAAATGAAAGGCATTAATCGCCTTTCCATAGAATGTTCAAGGATCTTTGCCAGAACCGATGCGAGCGAGATCGGTCTGTAATTGTTCCTATCAATTCTGTCTCATCTTTTGAATATAGGTGAAACTACTGCGATTTTTAGAGCATCAGGTACCTTTTCAGAAGCGAACGAGCAATTGAAAATATCGGTAATAGGCTCTATCAGTTCACTTTGGAATTCTGGGCCCTGGGTTGGTTTATTTTTAATTTTTTTTAAGACTAAGGACATTTCGCTAGGAGAGATATCTTCAAGATAAATAGATTTTTCGTTTCGGAGAATGTGGCTATTGTCTAAGTAGGTTGACGGAATGTTTTCTATAATCCTTTCAGGTGCTGAGGTAAAGAAGTCATTAAAAAGTGAAGCTACCGCTTCTGGGGCTTCTACAAGTATTTCATTCTCTAATAGGTAAATGTCTTGTTTACTCCGTACTTTGTTGGACAGTTCATCGACTGTCTTCCAAAGAGTACGTTGTTTATTAGATGATTTTCCAATTTTGTTTCTAAAGTAATTTCTTTTAGTAGAGATAAGGAGATTCAGGTGCGTTTTCTTGTGTTCCAAGTAAATTTCTTTCAAGTCAGGGTAGGGTGCTGCTTTTGTAGAATATACAGGTCCTTTAACTTTCTGCTTGAGATTTTAATTTCTTTGGTTATCCAAGAAGTGGGAGTAATTTTTATTTTCTTTAATGAACAATATTTAAAAATATAAAATTGCATCAGTTGGATAAACGAGTTGACCTTTCTCTCGCAGTCCTTAATTGAGAAAATATCTGCCCAGGATTCTTTTTGTAGAGTTGTCAGTCGAAGTTCGAAGTCGAAGTTTGTTGGCTGCACAGAAGTTTCGAGCAAAATAAAAATCTTGTTTAGTTTCATTAGGAAATACTACATTGGCAACCAGTATGAATCTGTGATCAGAGAGAGTGTTGTCCCCAACAGTGATTGGAACTGGGCGATTTAGTCTGACAAAAAGATTGTCAATTGTGCTCTGTGAGGTGTTAGTTACCCTAGTGGGAACCTTTACTTTGTGATCTAGACCATATGATAGCAGCATGTTGATTAGATTGGTTTTATCTTTGGAATGTTTATCAAAGTGTATATTAAAGTCACCTACAATAAAGATGTCATCATATGTAAGAAACACACAGTCAAGTACCTCTTCGAGAATTATCATGAAAGTGGTGACACACCCCGTTGGTGGTCCATATACAGCTATTATAACCACAGAATTAGTACCCGACTTCCATACAACCCCACACAACTCAACTTGTTTTTCAATGGATTTACTGGAGATTTCTAGAGTGTGGCAGTTATCGAAGTATATGTGTTTAACCCAAATTGCAACCCCTCCGCCAATAGACTGCGTTCGTGAATAGGAGGCAATCGATTTATAATTTGGTATATTTATGTAAGACATTAGCTCATCCGTCAGCCACGTTTCTGCCAGACATAAAAAGTGTGGCGAGTGCTCAGATGTTAAAAGCTCCAGTTGAAGGAGTTTCTGTTTAATACTTTGAGCATTAATGAATAATATCAGATTGTTAATAGGTTTGGTACTATTTTTGCAGTTATTTTTCGATGGAGAGTGAAGTAAAATTGGCCCTGAATTCGGAAGATTTAGTTGGTTACTCTCAGTTTGTGAGGGTTTGGGAAGAAAAAACGATTAACTCTTGTGTATTGCGGCCAGGTTTTCGGTTTTTGCATCTTCAAGTTTATCCATTGGGACAAAGACCTTAAAAGATGAGTATTCTTTGGGAAACTTAGAAGGAAGTTTAGTACACGGTATGTGGTCGAACTGTTTACTGTTAAGATATTTGATTACATCATCCTCGTTGAGTTCTGGATCCAGACGGTAGACATGAAGGTGAGCATAATTCTTCACCGCCCTAATTGCGGAATTCTCGGAGTTTGTTCCAATTATTATATTTGATCTTCTATTATTCCTTTTCTTTTTATTTTGAAATTGCCACGTATCGTTGTTTATATTTTTATCAAGTTGTGTTTTTTTAACACCGCACTCACGAGTATCGGTTTTATCGTGCACGATTGGCTTTTCCTTTCTCGAAGGTCCTTGCTGCTTCGTATCTTGCGAATTGGCCTTATCGGAACAAGATAAGACTTCACCTGTGTTTTTATCTGCTTCACATTCTTTCGCAGGTTCGAATAAGTTTTTACCCGCAGAATTAAACAATTGATCTGAAGTGGCCATTTTTTCTAAAAGCATAGAATTTTGGGTTTGTAGATTTCTTACATGTTGCGTAAGTTCCCGTAGTTCCTTTTTCACACTGTCCTGGATATTATCCATGATTGATGATCTCATCGACTCTAATTCACTCCTTATGGCTCCAGTAATCATGTCATTGAAATAGGGACTTTGAAGGTACAATATCACAGGGTCACCATTTGCATCTGGATTAGCGTTAGAACGTAATTCTCTTGGCATATTGCAAACAAATATAATAAATTCACTTAGATTGGATTAAAGAGATAGTTTTCTCTCAAACTTGATGTTCACGCTCTCGCTGTTCGACCGCGACTGTCGCCCACTATAGAATCTCTTACGCCCACTATAGAATCATCCATGACATTCAAGTCCGAAGAGGTGCGAACATCGACTCAGACCACTACCCCACACGAGTTATCGCCGGAAACCCTACAACACTTTCTCGACATCCGCAAAGAGATAAACAGAACCATCAGGAAAACCAAACGCCAATACATACCCGAACAGTTCACATTAATTGAGGATAACTTTAGAAACTACAACAGCAAAAATTTCTATAGAGCTTTTTTGAACAAGGTTACTCATTACAGAATTTGACCTTCAAGAAAAAATAGGGAAAACTTGCACTCCTCAACCAAGAAAACTACGAAGGAAGAACTGTCAAACTACTTTTCCAAGCTCCTTAATTGCCCCGAACCATCAGAACGATTCCCACACACATCCTCAAGAAACACAAAAATGATTCACCGACACAAGAAGAAATCCGACAACGCATTACAAAACTGAAGAATGGAAAGGCATCCGGAGAAGATGGTATAATCGCAGAACTACTGAAAAATCTTGGACCACGATCATTACAGGAAATCACACAGATCATTCTGGAAATTTTGCGAAGTGAAGAACTCCCAGACGATTGGAAATGCACACTCATCCACCCACTTCACATAAAAAGGAGACAAATCTGGTGTGAATAACTACATAGCAATCTCTCTCCGTTCCACACAAAATCCTATCTGCTTGCCTCTTACAACGCACACAAGAACAACTCGAACCCCGAATTGGGGAATATCAAGCAGGTTTCAGACCACACAGATCATGCGCCGAGCAAATTTTCAACCTGAAATCTATACTTAAAATTCGAGCTAGACGAAATCTCCCAACCATCTGCACATTTGTCCACTTCAGGAAAGCTTATGACAATCACTGTTTGTTGTTGTTGTACTTGTTGTCTCGAATGGGCCTACTTTGGACCACGCTTGTTCAACTGTTGGGCTTTGATCTTTGCCCAATATTGTCGCATCTTCTGCCGGTGTAACTCCTTTCTCTCTTCTGTCCAGGGGGCATCTTTCCTTGTGGGTTTTTTCCTGAAATCCACGGACTTCCTTCAGGGTGCGTCTCACAGACTGTCTGTTTTGGAGATCTGTTATTCCCAGTTCTTTAATATCCTCTCGGTTTCTGTCATCCAAGTGGTACAAACCTTCTTGTTTTTTTTTCCAGAAGGTGAACATACGGTTGGTTAGTCGGTTTGGAAGCAGTCTTGCAACGTGGCCATAGAAAGCTACTTATCTTTTCCTTGCACAGCCAGAGAGCATCTTAATATATTCGAAGAGCTCAGAGTTATGCAGCCTTTGGAATTCCCCATCTTCCTTTACCGGGCCTAGGATCTTTCTGAGGATTCTCCTCTCTATGATTTCCAATTTCTCTACTAGACATCTTCGGTTCAAGGAAAGATACTCCATGGCATATATGGCTTCTGGTCGTACAATCCCTGTTTAATATACTCGAAGAAAACAATCTGGATCCGAAAACACAACGGCTCATCCAACAAACACAACTTCCACAGTCAAATTCAACGGAGAAATCTCAATACCTTTCCCCATCAAGACTGGTGTCCGGCAGGGCGATAGCCGCTCCCCGTTACTCTTCAACATCGTTTTAGACAAAGTTATCAAAGCATGGGAAGAAGAACTGGAAAATCGAAAAATTTGGAGACTCATAAGATTAGGAAAACAACAAGATAAGATATCTAGCCTTCGCTGATGATCTCGCGATCCTTTTCGAAAATGAACATTGAATCCATCCATTGAATGAACAGCAATCCATCAGATCGAAGTCCTAAAAGAATGTGCCGAGAAAGCTGGACTACAAATTTGCTTTTCAAAAACCAAATTCATGGCCACAAAACACATCAATACCGAAAATTTAGTTACAAAATATGGCACAATAAACAACGTTAGTCACTTCAAATACATAATTATTGAACCTACATGAACAGAAAGATTAGCACAAAAAGCAATGGAACTCAAAATGCCGAAAGTATATGGGAAAATTGTGAGCATCTACAATAAAAAATGCATAAACATTAACGCAAAAGCCCCACACTACACGGCTGTTATCAAACCTGAAATACTCTACGCCAGCGAGACATTAAACCTTAATTACAAAGGAGACATAGAGAATATCAAGAAGGCTGAAAAATCCTTGGCCCAAAACAGTCGAACGTCTACTTGTAGACGATAGACGCTAGATCACACGCTATCACGAGAAAATACTCGAAACCGATTTCCGCAAACGACAACTGAAATTCTACGGGCACGTTATGAGACTAGGTGACAACCGACTAACAGGGAGACTTTTGAAGTACCTTCAGAAAATGAAAACGACAACAGTCTGGGTAAAATAGGTTTTTTAGTCGGTTGTCACCTAGTCTCATAACGTGCCCGCAGAATTTCAATTGTCTGCGGAAATCGGTTTCGAGTATTTTCTCGTGATAGCGTGTGATCTAGCGTCTATCGTCTGCAAGTAGACGTTCGACTGTTTTGGGCCTAGGATTTTTCAGCCTTTTTGATATGCTCTATGTCTCATTTGTAATTGATCTAATAAACGCCAACATCTCACCGACAGACATCGAAAGTAGAAAAAATTTCAGACATAATGTCTACAGTTGGGAAATTATATCGGAAGGAAAACCCAAAATAACAAGAGGAACATGAACATATGAACGTTGAGCTAAACATAGCGAGATGATGAAAGAACAAAAAAAAAATAACAGCAACAGGTCAAAATTTGCTTTATGTGATCCTCTGTGGGTCTAAACAATATAAATAAATATAGAGCCACGAACAAGTTGAATATATTTATATACTCAAGCCATATTTCTCTTTAATAAGTTTGTTATTCATATTTGTTTAATTAATTCTTTCTAAATTGGAAATATTAGATCTATATATTTTCTAAAGAGTCACAAATTAAGAGTGACTGAGTCAATTTTAATCAGCAAATTAATATGAAATTAAATAATAGGGTGGTTGCGACCGTTACTAGGTGGTAATTCATACTTACCAATTGTCAATACAAATTTACAAATTTACCAAGAGTCTTTCCAATTGAACAGTGTGAAATGAATTAAGTTATAAACCACATTTTTCTTGCACATAAATGAGGGAGTTGTTGTTTTATAACAAGCCTAAACCACCAAAGCTCCAAAATTTTACACTTAAAAATTATATCGATCAGATGATCTGTGTTTCGTTCAACACATAACGGACAATGAGAGCATTGCAACTATGAATACAATATATACTGACGAAATTTATGCAATTACTAATTGAATGTTACGTTTTGAGTCTTCCAGAGTGTCATATTGATGTTGATACACATTAGATTAAACATTATCACGCATAAAGAACTCTATCTTAACTCTTCACACTCCTATAAACATTTAGTATATACCAGTACATATTAATAGTTTCTTTCGGATGAAATTGCTGTTGAGGATGGAATAGTTGTCGAGGGTGGAACAGTTGATGAGGATGGAATAGTGTAAAAACTTTTAAGGTGCACGCCACTGGTGGCGCTTTAAGCGCGACATGATTTTCTATGTGGCAATTTGTCTGACGATTGGCGGTATGCCACCCAATCTAACTAACCAGGGTTAAACAAAGTGTCTTTGCCGCTCTATTTTATCTTGGTTCGAGAGTTCGCGGCGTCCTGCGTATGTGGTCTTGATTTATCTGCCGCTTCGCGGTATGCCACCCAATCTAACCACATTAAATCAAACGTCCTGCCACTAAATCTTATTTTCAATCGAGAGGTGGATTTGATTTATCAGTTTACATAGCTTTAATTGGAGAATGCGATCGTAGGTTTGCAAAGAAAAACAACGTTTTGGAAAGATAAAAATTGCACAAATTTTAGACGAAAAACTGCTCCATCAAATAGTGCTAAATATATGTTTGGAAGAATTTAGAAAGTTAGACAACAAAAATATATTTGCAAATTTTCAACGTGTTGTTTCTCTATTAAAAAGAATCCTGTGTTAGGGTTATCGATCACGAAGTTACCAAAATGTCAGATTCAATAGAAAAATATATATTCTATATAGAACTGAAAGATTTCTTAAAATATTTGCTACAGTTTTCATATACAAAATTTACTACAGATAAACTTTTCAACTTAAAATATGCTTATACAAATTAAAAAATCAATAATCAATATATTTTATCTACTCACATGCCAAACTGAACACATTAATAAGTAAATTATTGTATATGAAGGATACCATTATTATAATCGAGTATAAAAGTATCCAAATCGTGCGTAAAAGTTCAATATAAATCAAATGGAATTTCATTATTAAACGATTTCTGTTTGTCGCTACTATGGCAACAACTCGCGTCACTAAAAAAAAACATAGAAGTAGTAAAAAAAAAATTCTAACGTATGTTAAAATTGAATTAATTTCTCTTATTTTGAATCAAAAAGCATCAAGAAGCCTCACAGTCTGGATTTATCTGGGTCTAATATAACTTAACCTATCCATAACCTAATCTAGATTACATCTAGGTTAGGTTATTTTACATCGACAACTTCCAAATGGTGTTCCCGTCACTGTGCGTTTTTACTAGCTAGCAATTATTGCGACGGAGGTGCTGAACGTTCTAACCTTATTGTGTCAGTGATTTGACGTATTTTGTCTGACAAAATTGCAATTATTCAATATTATCCGTAAGAAACAATTATTTTTTGGTAGATTCAACAGTATTTTAACATGCTTCGAAAATAAGTATAAAATAATATATGATACACGTGTGTGAAAGGTTTTTGTGCACTTATTGCGATTAAAGCTAAAAGCTAATTTATACTTCGCAACTCATGCACAAAAGCCCTTCTTTACACACGTGTGTTATAAACTGCTAAATGGGTCTTTTAATTTGTCACCTTTTACATCATAAGATATTTTGTGAAAAAGTGAATTGAAACGAGTTGAATCAAATTGAATTCTAATTTACACGAAACTTTGCAAAATTACGCAAGATATCCACTTAATTGACTCAATTCCTAGAAAACTTACAAAAAAAAACAAATAAATTATCCTCACATGTCAAATAATGGAGATTGCAGTTTTTGTTTCACGTCCATTATTGCAATTAACAAGTTGCAAAGCGCAGAAATTTACCAATTTCAACCTTAAATTGAGCGAAGAATACGAATAGCCGACCGGACAAATTAGTTTTGCTTAGACGGACAATTTATTTTAATGCAATTATATTTACTGTAAAATCAACAAACAAGGAGAATCATATTAATTAATAAGTATAATAAGTCACATTAATTCCTCACAGAAGATTGGAAAATTCCAAGAAAATCCTTTTTTTTTCCACAAAGATTCTTGTCTGGTAAGTCGTATCTAGTCTAGCCTTTCCAGGACTTACTTACTCATGCCTGAAGTCCTATGTTTACTTCTCTAGCCCTGTCTGGAGTTCGCCAGCCTTGTCTAAACTTCTCTAACATTGTCTACACTTCTCTAGTCTTGTCTGGACTTTTTTAACCTTTTTCTTACTTCCTCAGGATTGCCTGGACTTCTCTAGCCTTGTCTGGGCTTCTCTAGCTTTGAATGGACTTTTCTAGACTTGTCTGGAGTTCTTTAGCCTTGCCTGGACTTCTCTAGTCCTCTAAGGATTTCTTTAGCCTTACCTGTACTTCTCTAGTCCTGTCTGGTCTTCTCCAGCCTTGTATGGTCTTCTTAAATCACGTATGAAGTTCTATAGCCATGCCAAGACATCTCTAGCTTTGTCTGGATTACTCTAGTCATGTCTGGACTTTCATAGCCTTGCATGAACTGTTTAAACTTTTTCCGCTAAAACCTTGCCTGGACTTCTCTAGCCATGTCTAGACTACTCCAGTCATGTCTAGACTTTTACCTTGTCCGGACTTCTCAAGCCATGCCAGAACTTTTCTACTCTTGTCTAGACGTCTCTAGCCATGTCTGGACTACTCTAGTCATGTCTGGACTTCTATAGCCTTGTATAAACTATTTTAACTTTTCCTGAACTTTTGTAGCTTTATCCAAGCTACTCTAGTCATGTCTGGATTTCTATAGCCTTGCATGGACTATTTTAACCTCGCCCGAGGTTTTTCTAGCATTGCCTGGAGTTCTGTAGACTCCAGGAGTTCTGGACTTTTCCAGCTGTGCATGCACATCAAGGTAATCCTTGTTTTCAACAAATAGTCTTGTCTGTCCAGACATATCTTGACTATCCATTCCCCGACTTATTTGGACTTGCCCTCTGGACTTTGATAGCCTTATCTACACTTGTCTGTGACTTGTCTGAACTTCTTTAGCCCTACCTAGACTTCTTTAATCTTGCCCTACTTTTAAAGCCTTGCCTGGGCGCTTCACTAGCCTTGCCTGGACTTTTATAGCCTTGCATAGACTTCTATAGTCTTGTGTGGACTTCTTTAACCGTGTCCGGACTTCTATAGTCTTATATCGACTACTCTAGTCATGTCTGGATCTATATCCTTGCATGGACTATTTTAACCTTTCCCGGGCTACTCTAGCCTTGTCTGGACTTTTCTAGCTTCGCCTGCACTTCAAGGTAATTCTTGTTAACAACAAATAGTCTTGTCTGTCCAGCCGTATCTAGTCCAGCCTTTCCTGGACTCATTTGGACTTGCCTGAAGTCTTACCTGGACTTCTCCAGTCCTGTCTCGACTTTGCTAGCCTTGTCTGGACTTCTCTAACCTTACCTGGACTTCTCTAGCCTTGTCTATACTACTCTAGTCATATCTCGACTTCTATAGCATTTCATGACCTATTTTAAACTTGCACGAGCTTCTCTAGCCTTGTCTGGATTTCTCTAGCCTTGTCTGGAATTTTCTAGACTTCCTTAACCTTCTTCTGGACTAACTGGACTTCTTTAACCTTATCCAGATGTCTCCATCCTTGCCTGGACTTTTATAGCCTTGTCCACACTTCTCTAGCCTTGCCTGGACTTCTCTAACATTGCCTGGACTTCTTTAACCAAGTCTGGACTACTGTAGTCATGTCTGGACTTCCATATCCTTACAAGGACTTTTTTAACCTTGCCCGGAATACTCTAGCCTTGCCTGGACTTTTGTAGTCTTGCCCAAACTTTGAGCCTAAGCTACTTCACACAAGTTCTTGGTCCTGATCTTCTCTGATCTTGTCTTGTTTTATCATAGCTTCTCTTGTTTGGTTTAGACATGTCTAGACTTCTTTAGCCTTAACCCTTTGACCACTGTCGGGACATATGTCCCAGTCAAATTTAAAAAAATATAGATGCCTTATTCTGTGTGCTATTACAACCAACGCTTGTCCTACTCGTGTTTATCCACTTCTGTGAGACTACTTTATGACTTACAATTTGCCGCATCAAGAACATGTATCAGGAATAGGAAAAATGTTTCAGACATGAAGACGAAATTAGCCAGAGGCGAATACAAAATCATTGCAACATATACAACGTTGGGGATCATTTACCAGTCCAATGAAAAACACGTAGGATGTGCTTTAGTTGTGCCAAAAAGAAAATTGAACATCGTACGAAAACGATGTGTAGCTCATGCGATCTCCCATTATGCGAAAGCTGTTTTACACCATTGCATGTATAAAAATGTTCCTTGTATCGTATAGAATAAACTTTTTTCTTATTTGTCTATAATAGTTTGATTTTCTATACAACACTGTTGGGATGTATATGTCTCGTTAGAAAACACTGTTGGGACATATATGTCCCGCACTCAAATTTCAAATTTGCAGCATAGGAAAAATTTGAAATCAACATTACACGTTTTAAACAAGCTATATAGCTGATTTCTATCGTAAAAGTTACAGAAATTTCATTTTTTAAAATTCGTTGTCAAAAGGTTAAGCTAGTTCACACAAGTCCTTGGTTCTAATCCTGCCCGATCTTGTATTGTATTATCACATCCTTTCTTGTTTGGTTCAGACTTATCTGGGCTTGTCTGTTTGTCTAGTCTTTTCTAATCATATCTTTCACTGGTCTTATTATTGTAGAAGTTTCTAATTATCGGCAATTATTACAAAGTTTCAGATAAAAACCTTGCAACCATTGTTTATTTTTTCATTAATAATTGATTATTTGTGAAGCATTGTCTCGCGGCATGTATTGTACATGAAGACATTCATTCGCTTTCTGTGCTAATTTCTTGCAAACGCAAACATTTTCTACCGCCCGGCCTGTCTCAATTTCGTTAATCGCACGTTAATTAGACACATATTTGCATGCTTGCTACATTTCATCACAACATCGCTCTAGAGAAACTCGCCCGGTATTTTCCCACTTAGTCATTCAACATTTCGAAGAAATTCGTTTTCGAATCATTTAAATGTCAAGTTTCACTACATGAATATTTAACTTAATACAGTTTAAGGACTACCTTGTGATAGGCTAAAGGTCTGTAGCCTAGTCTAGTCTTCCCTGCTTAGTATTTTCTGTGTAGTCTTGTCTGCCTAGTCTTGTCTGTCTATTCTTACCTGTCTAGTCTTGTCTGTCTAGTCTTGTCTGTCTAGTCTTGTCTGTCAAGTCTTGTCTGTCTAGTCTTGTCTGTCTAGTCTTGTCTGTCTAGTCTTGTCTGTCTAGTCTTGTCTGTCTAGTCTTGTCTGTCTAGTCTTGTCTGTCTAGTCTTGTCTGTCTAGCCTTGTCTGTCTAGTCTTGTCTGTCTAGTCTTGTCTGTCTAGTCTTGTCTGTCTAGTCTTGTCTGTCTAGTCTTGTCTGTCTAGTCTTGTCTGTCTAGTCTTGTCTGTCTAGTCTTGTCTGTCTAGTCTTGTCTGTCTAGTCTTGTCTGTCTAGTCTTGTCTGTCTAGTCTTGTCTGTCTAGTCTTGTCTGTCTAGTCTTGTCTGTCTAGTCTTGTCTGTCTAGTCTTGTCTGTCTAGTCTTGTCTGTCTAGTCTTGTCTGTCTAGTCTTGTCTGTCTAGTCTTGTCTGTCTAGTCTTGTCTGTCTAGTCTTGTCTGTCTAGACTTGTCTGTCTAGTCTTGTCTGTCTAGTCTTGTCTGTCTAGTCTTGTCTGTCTAGTCTTGTCTGTCTATTCTTGTTTGTCTAGTCTTGTCTGTCTAGTCTTGTCTGTCTAGTCTTGTATGTCTAGTCTTGTCTGTCTAGTCTTGTCTGTCTAGTCTTGTCTGTCTAGTCTTGTCTGTCTAGTCTTGTCTGTCTAGTCTTGCCTGTCCAGTCTTGCCTGACTAGTCTTGTCTGTCTAGTCTTGTCTGTCTAGTCTTGTCTGTCTAGTCTTGTCTGTCTAGTCTTGTCTGTCTAGTCTTGTCTGTCGAGTCTTCTCTGTCTAGTATTGTCTGTCTAGTCTTGTCTGTCTAGTCTTGTCTGTCTAGTCTTGTCTGTCTAGTCTTGTCTGTCTAGTCTTGTCTGTCTAGTCTTGTCTGTCTAGTCTTGTCTGTCTAGTCTTGTCTGTCTAGTCTTGTCTGTCTAGTCTTGTCTGTCTAGTCTTGTCTGTCTAGTCTTGTCTGTCTAGTCTTGTCTGTCTAGTTTTGTCTGTCTAGTCTTGTCTGTCTAGTCTTGCCTGTCCAGTCTTGCCTGACTAGTCTTGTCTGTCTAGTCTTGTCTGTCTAGTCTTGTCTGTCTAGTCTTGTCTGTCTAGTCTTGTCTGTCTAGTCTTGTCTGTCTAGTCTTGTCTGTCTAGTCTTGTCTGTCGAGTCTTCTCTGTCTAGTCTTGTCTGTCTAGTCTTGTCTGTCTAGTCTTGTCTGTCTAGTCTTGTCTGTCTAGTCTTGTCTGTCTAGTCTTGTCTGTCTAGTCTTGTCTGTCTAGTCTTGTCTGTCTAGTCTTGTCTGTCTAGTCTTGTCTGTCTAGTCTTGTCTGTCTAGTCTTGTCTGTCTAGTCTTGTCTGTCTAGTCTTGTCTGTCTAGTCTTGTCTGTCTAGTCTTGTCTGTCTAGTCTTGTCTGTCTAGTCTTGTCTGTCTAGTCTTGTCTGTCCAGTCTTGCCTGACTAGTCTTGTCTGTCTAGTCTTGTCTGTCTAGTCTTGTCTGTCTAGTCTTGTCTGTCTAGTCTTGTCTGTCTAGTCTTGTCTGTCTAGTCTTGTCTGTCTAGTCTTGTCTGTCTAGTCTTGTCTGTCTAGTCTTGTCTGTCTAGTCTTGTCTGTCGAGTCTTCTCTGTCTAGTATTGTCTGTCTAGTCTTGTCTGTCTAGTCTTGTCTGTCTAGTCTTGTCTGTCTAGTCTTGTCTGTCTAGTCTTGTCTGTCTAGTCTTGTCTGTCTAGTCTTGTCTGTCTAGTCTTGTCTGTCTAGTCTTGTCTGTCTAGTCTTGTCTGTCTAGTCTTGTCTGTCTAGTCTTGTCTGTCTAGTCTTGTCTGTCTAGTCTTGTCTGTCTAGTCTTGTCTGTCTAGTCTTGTCTGTCTAGTCTTGTCTGTCTAGTCTTGTCTGTCTAGTCTTGTCTGTCTAGTCTTGTCTGTCTAGTCTTGTCTGTCTAGTCTTGTCTGTCTAGTCTTGTCTGTCTAGTCTTGTCTGTCTAGTCTTGTCTGTCTAGTCTTGTCTGTCTAGTCTTGTCTGTCTAGTCTTGTCTGTCTAGTCTTGTCTGTCTAGTCTTGTCTGTCTAGTCTTGTCTGTCTAGTCTTGTCTGTCTAGTCTTGTCTGTCTAGTCTTGTCTGTCTAGTCTTGTCTGTCTAGTCTTGTCTGTCTAGTCTTGTCTGTCTAGTCTTGTCTGTCTAGTCTTGCCTGTCCAGTCTTGCCTGACTAGTCTTGCCTGACTAGTCTTGTCTGTCTAGTCTTGTCTGTCTAGTCTTGTCTGTCTAGTCTTGTCTGTCTAGTCTTGTCTGTCTAGTCTTGTCTGTCTAGTCTTGTCTGTCGAGTCTTCTCTGTCTAGTCTTGTCTGTCTAGTCTTGTCTGTCTAGTCTTGTCTGTCTAGTCTTGTCTGTCTAGTATTGTCTGTCTAGTCTTGTCTGTCTAGTCTTGTCTGTCTAGTCTTGTCTGTCTAGCCTTGTCTGTCTAGTCTTGTCTGTCTAGTCTTGTCTGTCTAGTCTTGTCTGTCTAGTCTTGTCTGTCTAGTCTTGTCTGTCTAGTCTTGTCTAGTCTTGTCTGTCTAGTCTTGTCTATCTAGTCTTGTCTGTCTAGTCTTGTCTGTCTAGTCTTGTCTGTCTAGTCTTGTCTGTCTAGTCTTGTCTGTCTAGTCTTGTCTGTCTAGTCTTGTCTGTCTAGACTTGTCTGTCTAGTCTTGTCTGTCTAGTCTTGTCTGTCTAGTCTTGTCTGTCTAGTCTTGTCTGTCTATTCTTGTCTGTCTAGTCTTGTCTGTCTAGTCTTGTCTGTCTAGTCTTGTCTGTCTAGTCTTGTCTGACTAGTCTTGTCTGTCTAGTCTTGTCTGTCTAGTCTTGTCTGTCTAGTCTTGTCTGTCGAGTCTTCTCTGTCTAGTCTTGTCTGTCTAGTCTTGTCTGTCTAGTCTTGTCTGTCTAGTCTTGTCTGTCTAGTCTTGTCTGTCTAGTCTTGTCTGTCTAGTCTTGTCTGTCGAGTCTTCTCTGTCTAGTCTTGTCTGTCTAGTCTTGTCTGTCTAGTCTTGTCTGTCTAGTCTTGTCTGTCTAGTCTTGTCTGTCTAGTCTTGTCTGTCTAGTCTTGTCTGTCTAGTCTTGTCTGTCTAGTCTTGTCTGTCTAGTCTTGTCTGTCTAGTCTTGTCTGTCTAGTCTTGTCTGTCTAGTCTTGTCTGTCTAGTCTTGTCTGTCTAGTCTTGTCTGTCTAGTCTTGTCTGTCTAGACTTGTCTGTCTAGTCTTGTCTGTCCAGTCTTGTCTGTCTAGTCTTGTCTGTCTAGACTTGTCTGTCTAGTCTTGTCTGTCTAGTCTTGTCTGTCTAGTCTTGTCTGTCTATTCTTGTCTGTCTAGTCTTGTCTGTCTAGTCTTGTCTGTCTAGACTTGTCTGTCTAGTCTTGTCTGTCTAGTCTTGTCTGTCTAGTCTTGTCTGTCTAGTCTTGTCTGTCTAGTCTTGTCTGTCTAGTCTTGTCCGTCTAGTCTTGTCCGTCTAGTCTTGTCTGTCTAGTCTTGTCTGGCTAGTCTTGTCTGTCTAGTCTTGTCTGTCTAGTCTTGTCTGTCTAGTCTTGTCTGTCTAGTCTTGTCTGTCTAGTCTTGTCTGTCCAGTCTTGTCTGTCTAATCTTGTCTGTCTAGTCTTCTCTGTCTAGTCTTGTCTGTCTAGTCTTGTCTGTCTAGTCTTGTCTGTCTAGTCTTGTCTGTCTAGTCTTGTCTGTCTATTCTTGTCTGTCTAGTCTTGTCTGTCTAGTCTTGTCTGTCTAGACTTGTCTGTCTAGTCTTGTCTGTCTAGTCTTGTCTGTCTAGTCTTGTCTGTCTAGTCTTGTCTGTCGAGTCTTCTCTGTCTAGTCTTGTCTGTCTAGTCTTGTCTGTCTAGTCTTGTCTGTCTAGTCTTGTCTGTCTAGTCTTGTCTGTCTAGTCTTGTCTGTCTAGTCTTGTCTGTCTAGTCTTGTCTGTCTAGTCTTGTCTGTCTAGTCTTGTCTGTCTAGTCTTGTCTGTCTAGTCTTGTCTGTCTAGTCTTGTCTGTCTAGTCTTGTCTGTCTAGTCTTGTCTGTCTAGTCTTGTCTGGCTAGTCTTGTCTGTCTAGTCTTGTCTGTCTAGTCTTGTCTGTCTAGTCTTGTCTGTCTAGTCTTGTCTGTCTAGTCTTGTCTGTCTAGTCTTGTCCGTCTAGTCTTGTCCGTCTAGTCTTGTCTGTCTAGTCTTGTCTGGCTAGTCTTGTCTGTCTAGTCTTGTCTGTCTAGTCTTGTCTGTCTAGTCTTGTCTGTCTAGTCTTGTCTGTCTAGTCTTGTCTGTCTAGTCTTGTCTGTCTATTCTTGTCTGTCTAGTCTTGTCTGTCTAGTCTTGTCTGTCTAGACTTGTCTGTCTAGTCTTGTCTGTCTAGTCTTGTCTGTCTAGTCTTGTCTGTCTAGTCTTGTCTGTCTAGTCTTGTCTGTCTAGTCTTGTCTGTCTAGTCTTGTCTGTCTAGTCTTGTCTGTCTAGTCTTGTCTGTCTAGTCTTGTCTGTCTAGTCTTGTCTGTCTAGTCTTGTCTGTCTAGTCTTGTCTGTCTAGTCTTGTCTGTCTAGTCTTGTCTGTCTAGTCTTGTCTGTCTAGTCTTGTCTGTCTAGTCTTGTCTGTCTAGTCTTGTCTGTCTAGTCTTGTCTGTCTAGTCTTGTCTGTCTAGTCTTGTCTGTCTAGTCTTGTCTGTCTAGTCTTGTCTGTCTAGTCTTGTCTGTCTAGTCTTGTCTGTCGAGTCTTCTCTGTCTAGTCTTGTCTGTCGAGTCTTGGCTGTCTAGTCTTGTCTGTCTAGTCTTGTCTGTCTAGTCTTGTCTGTCTAGTCTTGTCTGTCTAGTCTTGTCTGTCTAGACTTGTCTGTCTAGTCTTGTCTGTCTAGTCTTGTCTGTCTAGTCTTGTCTGTCTAGTCTTGTCTGTCTATTCTTGTCTGTCTAGTCTTGTCTGTCCAGTTTTCTCTGTGTAGTCTTGTCTGTCTAGTCTTGTCTGTCTAGTCTTGTCTGTCTAGTCTTGTCTGTCTAGTCTTGTCTGTCTAGTCTTGTCTGTCTAGTCTTGTCTGTCTTGTCTGTCTAGTCTTGTCTGTCTAGTCTTGTCTGTCTAGTCTTGTCTGTCTAGTCTTGTCTGTCTAGTCTTGTCTGTCTAGTCTTGTCTGTCTAGTCTTGTCTGTCTAGTCTGTCTAGTCTGTCTAGTCTGTCTAGTCTTGTCTGTCTAGTCTGTCTAGTCTGTCTAGTCTGTCTAGTCTGTCTAGTCTGTCTAGTCTGTCTAGTCTGTCTAGTATGTCTAGTCTGTCTAGTCTTGTCTGTCTAGTCTTGTCTGTCTAGTCTTGTCTGTCTAGTCTTGTCTGTCTAGTCTTGTCTGTCTAGTCTTGTCTGTCTAGTCTTGTCTGTCTAGTCTTGTCTGTCTAGTCTTGTCTGTCTAGTCTTGTCTGTCTAGTCTTGTCTGTCTAGTCTTGTCTGTCTAGTCTTGTCTGTCTAGTCTTGTCTGTCTAGTCTTGTCTGGCTAGTCTTGTCTGTCTAGTCTTGTCTGTCTAGTCTTGTCTGTCTAGTCTTGTCTGTCTAGTCTTGTCTGTCTAGTCTTGTCTGTCTAGTCTTGTCTGTCTAGTCTTGTCTGTCTAGTCTTGTCTGTCTACTCTTGTCTGTCTAGTCTTGTCTGTCTAGTCTTGTCTGTCTAGTCTTGTCTGTCTAGTCTTGTCTGTCTAGTCTTGTCTGTCTAGTCTTGTCTGTCTAGTCTTGTCTGTCTAGTCTTGTCTGTCTAGTCTTGTCTGTCTAGTCTTGTCTGTCGAGTCTTCTCTGTCTAGTCTTGTCTGTCGAGTCTTGGCTGTCTAGTCTTGTCTGTCTAGTCTTGTCTGTCTAGTCTTGTCTGTCTAGTCTTGTCTGTCTAGTCTTGTCTGTCTAGACTTGTCTGTCTAGTCTTGTCTGTCGAGTCTTCTCTGTCTAGTCTTGTCTGTCGAGTCTTGGCTGTCTAGTCTTGTCTGTCTAGTCTTGTCTGTCTTGTCTTGTCTGTCTAGTCTTGTCTGTCTAGTCTTGTCTGTCTAGTCTTGTCTGTCTAGTCTTGTCTGTCTAGTCTTGTCTGTCTACTCTTGTCTGTCTAGTCTTGTCTGTCTAGTCTTGTCTGTCTAGTCTTGTCTGTCTAGTCTTGTCTGTCTAGTCTTGTCTGTCTAGTCTTGTCTGTCTATTCTTGTCTGTCTAGTATTGTCTGTGAAGTCCTGTCTGTCTAGTACGGTCTATTTAGTCTTGTGCTAGATTCATATTGACTAATATTATCTGCCTCGTCTTTTCTTTTTAGATTGAGTACTCAGATAATTAGGGGAATATTAAATTATCCTGCTGGTGGATTAAGTTTGTAATTTGTGTTTTTCCTCCGGGCGTTTGAAATTTGAACGTTAGTCTGGCGTGGGACGTGGTGAAATGAATACGTTATTTATTATTAGAACAGTTGGTTAATTATTTATAACTAATAATGATTTAAAAGAAAAACTAAATAATAATGCAATTGAATCGTTTCGCAAAGGCTCCGTTGCGCAATTGCGCAAACAATTAAAAGTTGTAAATAAAATTCGACACACTTCTACGTTATCGTTTACGGTCTGTCGTTCATATTACGCTTATTTATACCAGTTGGATTGTGTTCGTTACGTTTCTGTTTTCAATTTAATTTGAAACTTCACAGTAATTAGATAGACAAGACTAGACAGACAAGACTAGATAGACAAAACTGAACAGGCCAAACTAGTTAGACTATTCATATATGTCTTATCTTGCTTAGTCCTGTAAGTTTAGTTTAATAAGTCGTGTTATTAAAGTATAACTATATTATATAAATAAATTAGCTAAATGTATTTAATGTATTATTTATGTGGACTTAATTGTGTTTGATCGGCAGTGCGTATAAGTTGTATAAATAATTCGTTCCAGCTGAATGAAAATCAGAAAAAAAAACAAACCAAATCGATCGAGATTGTTAATTGCGCTTTAGACTAATCAAACAAACACAGAAATAGGAGCTTTGCGGCTTATTCATAATTTCACTATTTACAATTCCTTTCCAATAAAATGTTTTGTTTTCGCATTTCCTACTAATCTACAGTGAAAACATTACAAATAATTCTTTAAATAACATTCGTTATTAACAATTATCAGTAACTAGTTTATATTCTATGAAAATTATAAATGTTTGTCTGTCTAGTTTTGTCTGTCTAGTATAGTTTGTCTAGACAAATCAAATCAAAATCTGTATTTGTCATGTGATGTAGTACTCATACACATTTGATGTCAAGTCAAAAGGAGAACAAAATAAAAAATCCTAAAATCCTAGGATTTTATATCCTAGGATATAAAATAGGATATAAAATACGTAAGTACCGAAACTAGATTTAGAACTTATAGCACATATTTAATTATTCTCCTGGTTGGTTATTACTTTTTATAACCTAAAAGGTTATTTTAGGTTATAAAGGATTTTATATCCTAGGATATAAAATCCTTTAGGATTTTATATCCTAGGATATAAAATCCTTTATAACCTAAAATAACCTTTTAGGTTATAAAAAGTAATAACCAACCAGGAGAATAATTAAATATGTGCTATAAGTTCTAAATCTAGTTTCGGTACTTACGTACTAACGCCACCACAGCTACAGATTTGAACAAAATAGATGGTTAGATTAGGTTATTACGGAGCAGATAAATCTAGACCACATATGGCGCTGTAGCGCGACCTCTCAATCCGAAATATTGGATAAGGAGAAGGAAGAGGAGATATAAGAGGAAGAAGAAAAATTATTAGATAAGGGTTAGATTAGGTTATATTAGAGCGGATAAACGCATACCACATATCGCGAGGTAGCGCGACCTCTCGCTGTGGTGGCGTTAATACGTAAGTACCCTAGTTTCTATTCTATATAGAAGCAGTCACCAATATGTAGTCCAGGCTTACGGGTGTAAGTATCACAAATGTACCGCCT